>VWZU01014926.1:78363-107255 GCA_013397095.1 Sterrhoptilus dennistouni | reverse complement strand
CACCGGAGAGGCCCCGGCCCAGCCCGCCGAGGCGAACCCCGCCCGGGAACGGGGCTGGCGCGGGCTCGGGCTGCCCGGGTCTCTCTCAGCTGCAGGGGGAATTCGTAGACGCTTCCAGGACAGACCCCGGCTGTGGGACGCTCCGGAGGAAGGACGAGGGAATTCGGGGCTCCCCCAGTGCAGCCCACGGGGGGCCGGGGTCTCCTGCCAGCACCAGAGCTGCTCCTGTGACCCCAGAGCCATGGGAACGGGCACAAATGTTGTGTTTGCACGGGAGAATGGTGAAAGAGGAGCGAGAACATTCCCCCTGCCCGTTAGTACCTACAGCTGCAGGAAAAGCATCCCCCGGACCGGCGGGGAGCCGGTTCCTCGTCCAAGAGGAGCGGGAAGGCTGGGGGCGCAGTTCTCGTCCTCCCGGAGAAATCAGGAGATGGGAAACACACCGACATCAGCAACACCAATCGCCCAAACCCTGCAGAACCCTCCCTTCCGCTGCTCCGGCACATGTGGGAATACCCTGTCCGGCAGGAAGGGCCTGAGCAAACACGGCCCGGGGGGAGCGGGGGTCCCTGCTCGGGCAGGGGAAAGCAGGAGCAGGGCACAGCCCCGGGCAGGCACACCGTGCTGTCCCTCTCCCCGTCCAAGGGCACCCGCAGCACCCAGGTTAAACAAGCTAGAACTTTTCCCCCTGCACAACTCCTCGTTCCACCCACACGGGGTCTATCAGGGTGGGCAGGAGGCCCCGGGATAAACGGCCTTAGCTCAGGATATCGCTGGGACTCGATAAGCACAGAGGCAGCACAGCACGGGCAGGGTCACACCGGCCTTGCTGCACAAACCAGCCCTGCCCACCTCATGGTTCTGGCCACGGAGGGGACTGGATCCTGCACAGAAATGCCTCAGGTGCATCCCCCCCTCCCTGCTCGGGCAGGCTGTGTTCAGTGTAGGTCAGGGATGAGGGGCTGCCCCTCATCCCTGGGGAAGCAGAAAACAGGCCACAGTGTTTGTTGTGGAGTTCATTTAATTTATACAGCGACTGTCAGCAACATGTTCCACCCAGGCAGCAGAACACAGCAGGACTCGTGTCAAAGCTCCACCTGCAGCCACACTTTGATTTCACCCTTCAGTCTGCAAACACCTCTGTGAATACCCACCACGCCCTCCTGTAACACAGAGAGTGCCCAGGGCCTGCCCAGGTGCAGCACAAGGGTCCCTGTGCCCCACGCATGTGCACATTGCACTGTGCAAGGTACAGGTAACTTCTCACCTAATTTTAAGCACCTCGAGGCCTTTCCTCCTTGCTTCCAGGTTAATGAGTCTCGTTATTGTTCTAATCTGCTCATACACAAATACTCATTTCCACTGCGAGAACTGAACGTGACAGTCACACACAGCACTAACACACACCCCACTGCTGCTACAGCTACATCGAGTTGAGGAGTGCAAGGAAATACTGACAGCTCGGACAGGAAAGAAAGGAACAGCTAATGCAGGAACACACCACAGAGACTCCCCTGCCATGGAGCTATTCTGACAAGACTGGGCCACTGCTCTCCCTTATAGGGCTCCTCAGACCCTGAGTGCACAGGACAATGAGTCACTGGTACCTCCACCTGTGCAAAAGCTGCTTCCATTGATGCCAAGCCCACACAGGCACTATCTGATGTGCCTCGAGGGCTTTGGTTTCACACTAGTGAACCCCAGGAGATTCACTGCCAGTGGCAGTACCTGCAGTGACCAGTGACAGCCTGCACCAAGGCTCATCCCTCCCCATCCTGCCCCAGGCCACTCAAGCAGCTGAGTCCCAGTGCATGAGGACTCCTCACCACTGCCTGCAGCAGTAAGAGAGGGAACAGCCCTCACTCTTTTGGAGCTGATGGTTGTTGGGCCTTTTCTCCCTGTGCTGTTTTGTCCTCTCAGCACAGCTGCCATTTCTTTCCTGCCCTGATCAGCTGCCAAGGAATGCACAATACAGGGAGCACACGACTGCACACCAAACAGACACCTCATGCACTTGGTACCTTTAGGAGTAAACTTAAGGAACAAAAAGTTTCTGTGATCCAGTGTGGTTACCCCAGAGCGTCAAAGCTTTTGGCTTTGGGATGCCATGGTACGCTCAGGGGTGCTGCAATAAGTTATTGTCACTATACACATGGGGAGGGGGCAGTCACACACACACAAACACACAAACACAATGTTTAACACTGCTGGAGTGAGGGGGCCTCAGTCATCAAACCTCCCCTCACGGATGATGTCAAAGGAGAAAGGGAGAAACTTGAACCCAGTGCCAGTGTAGAACTTGTTCTGGAATTCAATCCTGCAAGAGATAGAAGAGTGATTACTCATTAAAAAGGCAGCTCTCAATAGGAACGATGAGCAAGAACTCTGTTAAAAGTATGATTACTGACTATAAAAAGATTTTAAGAGAAAAAGAGGTATCATAACATAATATATCTTTTGGCACAATCCCCCTCATCTATGTGTGATGCTTCTATGTGGAGCAAAGAGCTGTCCAGAGACTTTGATCCCACTCTCAGGGACAAAAAATGGCAACAGGAGCAGAAGGCTGGCCCTGACTGCAGTGCCCTAGGAAGGACAGGGTGCAGAGACAGCATTTTCTACACCAGCTGCTAAAGTTCCCTTTTACATTAGCACAAGCCTCAGCCATGTGACACTGAGCTCAGACTCCCCACCAGCCACTTCTGTTTGTTCCCTGCAGCACATTTGCACTGGGATGTGCCGCCAGCTCCAGCCGAGCGTTAGCTCAGCCCCATTTGCTGCTGTCCCTAATGAACTCGAGTGAAAAAGAATTATTCTAGAGAACTGCCCAATAGTCAGCGACAGCCAAACAGGGACAGGGAAAACTAATCCCCTGATTCCCAGCAAAAAAACCCAAGCCCAGGCTTCACAGACACTTTCCACCACACAATCTGCTGGAAAACAAAATCTCTGCAGGCAGCAAGTGACAGCAAACTGGGGAGCCTTTAACACAGTTCAGGAGAAGGGTTTTTTTTTCAGCAAAAAAAGACAAACTTGAATTATTTTTCCCCAAATGAGAAATCATGGCAAGCTCCAGAGCTGCTGGATTCAGCTAGCAAAAAGTGATTTCCCCACAGAGCCCAGAAGGGAAACGCTCAGGAAAACCAGCTTCAGCCTGTATCTTCTGCTGCCTCTCACGCCAAGGGATCCCCAGGATGAGCAGGATTTTCCATGTGGGAGGAAGGGCTCCTTGCCAATGTGCTCCAGTTTTTCAGGAACCCTGATAATCTCCACAAGTATCCTGTGACTAAGTAACTGTTCTGTAAGCAAAGGGAAATGAGAGGCAGAAGGCTGGGTATGTGAGTCACCCAAGCTCACTGTGACTGACATGTTAACCCTGATGATTCACAATTCCAGCTGGCCTCAGCATCCAAACTCTCCCTTTGGACATTCCGTTACAACTGGCCACAACTGGAGGCCTGACACTGGAAGAGAGGCTGCTCTAAGATTACAGAACTAGCCAGAAAAGTGTATTTAACCAAATAATCAGTGTAAATGGTCAGTAGGGCTTTCTGCAAGTGTCTCCAGGAACACCCAGAACCGAGCAGGAAGCACTGCTGTTGCCAGGCTCACTGCCTGTTACACCTCCCAGTTTACTGCTAAACCCTCCCTGTGTTTCACATGGGTGATAAAGTTCTGCAGAGAATTTATAGACAGTGACATTATCAGCAAACAGCCCAGCAGCCCTCTGGCAGCAGCAGAGCTACAGGAGACCCACTCTGCAGCTTTTTGCATTAATAATTATTGTCTGTGTGTCTGTCAGACTGTTGTTCTGTTCTGTGGATTTTTCAGCCCCACAGAGTCAGGGTACTGACACTGGAAAACCAGGCAGCTCCAGCACCATGAGTAGGAGGCAAAAATGCAATGAGAACCTCGACTGTCACTCAGTGAAACTGCAAATTCCCACTCTATGTTTGTGTCCCTAAAGACAGGTGCCAGAGCCTGGGGTGTAAACCAGGCACACCTCAAGGGTGGCTCACCCAACAGACAGAACCCACTGGGGTGTCTGTGCAGAGACTGCTGCAGCTACTCATTCCCAAAGAGAGCAGAGGTACCATATCTGTCTCTGGGATATTCCATCCTGCCTGACAGGAGGCTCCAGCTGCCCCTTGGAGCAGTGGCTCCTGCAGCCACACTGCAGGCAAATCCTGGCTCATGACATTTACAAAGGAAAATCAAATCCTGGCAGGTGGGTGAGCAGGTGGACTTCCCCACCCCCACTCACTGTATTGAGAGTGGGATGCAGCTCCAACACACCCACGGCCTCTTGGGGAGCAGCACCCTGAATACAGTTACAAACTTTTACTTTTGGGCACAGTGTGTTTCTGCTCACATTAGAAGATGTGACTAGCTTAAAAAAGGGGAAGCTGCTTTAATCTGAATGTTCATGTCAAACTACATCACTGAAAAGCAATAAATGGAAAGGTTAAATATTTCAGAAGAGTTACAGCAAAAGAATCTGACAGCACCTCAGCTCAGACACGTACAGAGCTGCAGTGGAGCCCCAGTTCACACCCTGCAATCCTGGCAGCAATCCAGAGGGCTGCCTCCACCCCAGAATGGCCTGAAAAGCCCAACCTGCTCAAAGAATGCACACTGAAAAAGCACAAAACAAACCTCCTTCATTTGGGACTGCCAGGCACAGCACATGGAACAACCTGTGAATTCCCTGACCAGTAAAACACATGCTCAATTCCTCCTCCTTTCCAGGAAGGCTGAACCACCCACACCTCAAATTCCTCATAGGTGACGGTTCTCCCATAGCCAGAAAATCCCATCTGCTCCTCTCAGGACAGTTTTATCTGACCTCCACTCTCCCTTCCTCTTCCTAAAAAGGGAACACCTGCCATTGGAACACCCTGTTTTCGGTTCAGGAGTAAAAAGGAATGAGAACAGTGTGCTCTTTGGAAACACTGCAGGTGCCTCCCTGTGATAACCAACACCCAGCAACCTCAAAATCATTTCAGCAGATCACTTGCAGTCTGAAACAGAACCTTAAACTTGCTTTTTGGGCTCTGAGCCTGAACAGATTTTTCTCTCAGGGCCTGTGCACGAAAGGCTTGCAGGTTTGGAACACGTTTAGGGAAAACAGGACTTTGTTAAGAACTCCAGTAGCACAGTGCCCTGCACTGGTCTGCAGGGGCAGAGTGATCTGTGCTCTCACTGCTGCTGCCCCTGGGTTTGCCTGTTTGCCATTTCACTGACACATACACAGAAGATTTTTAATGGCCCTTTAGGGAAAGCCTAGAACTGTGAACCATAACCTCCAGCTCACACCTGTTCCACTTATCTGAGACAGATCTAAAGGTGCAGTTTGTGATTAACACAAGACAAGTACCTCCCCAAAAATGTGTTTTCTGCTCCATGGAGCCTGTCTGGAGCAGCTGCTCAGAAATGGCCATGCAGTTCCACAGCCCAAAGAGGCCACAGCCCTGGAAATCCTCTAATGCTCAAGGAATTGCAGAGCAAACCCACCACATCTGGAGTTACAGCACTGCTGCCCTCTGCTCCTCTTGGACTGCTCAGTGCCCAGCAGGGTCTGTGGGGCTCCTGCTGTCACTGCTGTAGTGGCCCAGCACGGTGACAGCAGGGAGAGGAGGAGGGAGCTCTGGCCAGTCAGCAAGGAGCTCTGGACTGACTGCTATGCAGGGTTCAGGCTGGATGCCAGGAAAAACAGAGACACCATCCAGCAGCCATTTCCAGGAGTGCCCCCCTGGCTCCCTCAGCACAAGATGGCTTCGCCCCAGGATCAGCCTGGCTCACGTGGCTGCAGAGCCACAGGTGGACCAGGAATGTCCAGCCTGCAACCCCCAGCCTGCACCTCACTAGCTGCAAAGGGAGAGGGCAAAAGTCCAAAGCTCTTCTTCCCCACGAGCAAAGGAAAAGTGCAAAAAGGCTGATTTTTTTTGGGTTTTTTTTAGAGGCACTTGCTTCCTGTTGCATTACAGAACTACTTTCAGAGAGTGCTCCCAACCTTTTGTTTCCATTTAAGCAAGACAGAGTATTTCTTGTCATCTTGAGACTTCTCTTTGCTCTCATAATCCCCCTCACCCCCCCAGAAAATCAGCAGCCTGAGGAGGTGGCAGCAGCCTGAATCCCAGAGAGGCACAGACTCTCCTACATTTCAGGCTGAGAAAATCCTACTCCCAGTTGCTCCTCTGATCCCACCAGTGCACTAATGAGGGAATCTGAAGTGGAACAATGAGTGCTCTTAAACATGGATTAGAGAAAGCTCTTGAATATTTTCCATACTTGGGAGCAGAGCAATTCCTCCTGCTTTGCTGGCTGCATAGACAGGAGCTTAATGATCACAGGAAAGGGGCTGCAAAAGCAACTTCCAAAAGCAAGACCAGCAAAAACTTGCTGCCATGCTGAAGTACCCCAAGGGCATAAGGCAAAGCCACTCCTGTGCAAGGCAAGGTTTTATAGCAATGAACAAGAACATGAAAAGGAACATGCAGTCAATGTCTGTTGCACATAAAGCATATCAAACACAGGAACGAGGGAAAAGACCAAGAGATGGAAGGAGAAAGTCCTGCTGAAAGCTACAAAGCACACTGCTCCAGCCAGCACAGCCTCCCCAGTCCCTGGTCCCAAAGCTTTGGTCCTAAAGCTTTAGTCTTTTAGTGCTTGTCTCTAAGCAGAGCTCCACAACTTCAAACAACTGGGGGGAGGTGCTTTACTACAAACAGGATTGAAATTTCTGACCCTTTTTAAAGCTTTCTGCCTTCTAGAAGATGGCATTTCTGCACAGTCCAGGTGACACCAATTTTCTTGTTATGAAGAGCTCTCCAAGTTTCTGATGGTCCAGTAACTCACCAGTGCAAGCGCAGAGCATGGAGGAAAGCTGAAAGCCCCTCCATGACCAGCAGAATGGCCACTGTCAGTGTGGCAAAAGCAGCAAAGATGAAGAAGAGGCCCAAGCCTCCCCCCAGACTCCTCACACTGAGGCCAATGTGGATCACCATAGTCCAGAGCACCTCCGAGAGCTCTGCCAAGATAAAGGGGAGAAGACTCATGTCAGCAGGAACACAGGGTTGTTTACTGGTAAAGTAAAAACTGAAGTCAAGCAAGCCCCTGCTACAATGAGGTGGAAATTGAAGAGGGAGAAGAGCTTTCGTAGCCAAGTGTGTCAGGACATTGCCTCCAGTACTCACACAGGGCAGGGCAGGGCAGAGTCCTTGCTCAGCAGCTCTTTGCTTTATTCAGTGATTTTAACCCCATTCCTCCCATTCAGCAGAGCTGTGTGGAGCTCGCTGCTCCCAGGTGATGCACACACAGCACTGTCTTGTGCCAGCTGAGCCCCGAGAGGCCTCCTGTGCTGCTGCCTCCCACCCTCCTGGGCTGAGCAGGCACAGGGACCCCCTGTCAGCCCAGCTCCCCGTGGACACTCACGTGCGTGGGCCAGGCTGAGGGCCCAGAGGCGCAGGTAGGACGCCGTGTTGGAGATGCAGCCCAGGCAGTACTCGATGGTGTGGATGGCCTGGTACACCACGGTGTCCCCAAAGTCAAACTGCAAAGGGAACAGAGGATGAGGGCAGCTGGGAGCACAGCACGGGCCAGGCAGGGACATGGGCAGGGGGACTGCTGCTATCACCAGGGACACTGTGTGTGACACTGCACACTGACACTGTCTTCTCCTGGTTCAGCACGCCAGCGCCACAAATGAAAAACAAATCTCGTCTCGACAGTTTTTGCGGAATGACAAACGCTGTGACGTGAATACTGTTTTCTTATTCTGACATGTGAAAAGTCAGATATTCCAAATTCATCCATGGGCTTAGCCAGGAAAAGACTGTTCAGCAGAAGGTGGTGCTGCTGTGCACTCCCTGGTAACCCAGAGGTGCTGCTTGCAGGAAGGAGGCAGTGCCCCAAGCTGTGCCGTGTGTGCCTTTGCTAAAGGAGCAATAGGAGCATTTTGCAAGCATTTTGCAAGACATGACCTTGCCCTTTTTGAAAGCAAAAATAATGCATTAAGCTACCCTGAAAAAGGCACATCTGTGCACCATTCACTGGCAAAATCTCTGTGTCTCAGTAATTTTCTGCAATAATAAAAGAAGAACTTACAAGGAAGTCTGCCATGTAGGGCAGTTTCTTATCCTGCAGCTTGGGAAAGCATTCCCTGCAGTTTGGATTTAATCCATGCTTCAGAAACTGCTCAGATTTAAGTGAACATGATGTTTTAAATACATCCAGTGACTAATGCTCTAGGCATGCACACAAAGCTATTTATACTCTTAATTCTCCCCTAGTATATCCAAGGCAATAAATATTCTGAGCAATTCAGTTAAATTAGCTGTCAAAATCCTAATCCTTTCTTTACAGAACATGAGCTGTGAAGTTTTTCACTAAAGGCTGCCCTAGCCAACAGTTCCAGCTCCGGACACATGAGCAGGCCAGCAGGAGGGAATGTGGGAAATGTTTTAACAATGACCTTTCAAAGCTGAGTGCAACTGGCAGAGAGAATGACCACTGAGCCAGGAGTGGGAGCATCGGGACTGCTGTGGCACAGTCCTTGTGGGTTGACACATTTTCCCCAGGTTCAGTGGGACATCAGCTACACCAGAACAGGAACCCTGTGCCTCTCCCCTTCCCTGCCATTCCACACAGGCCTGTACACAGCAGAGCTCTGAGCAAACCACTTTCAGCACAATTTTCAGCAGCAGTGCCCTGGTCAAGCTGTTCTGATTTCATGCCATTTGTATTTTTTTTGTTGTAAAACTGGTTACCTGATTGTGCTGACATTCAATCCTGCATCAGTATTAACCCCCCATTTTTAAAATATTTCTTACAAGTGCTTATGGATGAGCAGTTCCTCAGAATGGAGCTTCTCTTTTACACAAAGGCTCTGGCCAGTTCAGTCCTTCAACTACATGAAACTGGAATGATTGTGCTGCATTTGCTCTCTGGGTCAACCAGCATCATCCTTAACACGGCAGATGGTTTGTGGGAAGAAATATCTTTAAACAGTCTGCTGCAGCACAAAATTAAGAAGGCCACAACATAAAAAACCTGAGACTTCTTGGAAGCTCAGAAGTGACTTTTCAGTTTCATTCCTCCAGCTGAACAGTTTCCCAGGTAACTGGGAACAATCTGCAGACAGGGGATCAGACAGACAAGCTGTATAGATGGAGTAATTAAAAGTCTGTTGATGTATGTGCGTTTGAACTAAAAATGGCCTGTAACATGGAAACAGCAAGATCTTTTGGAAAACAAGATGCTGTGACATAACAAGTTCCATTCAGCACGTTTTACACCGATGGGAAATGGCCCAGGTACACATGAAGGCAAAGCTGCTGTGCTCTTACCACCTCGTCCTCTGTAGGCTTGAAAACATAAATTTACATTTAGTGCAGTGTTTTGATCACATTAATCATGAACACATTCAGCAATTCCCTCCTACGCACACCACGGAAAGCAGTAACACATCCCATGCACTACAGAGGCAGGATCTGCTGCAGTCCTTCAGAGGCATCAGAAAACGCCCCAACTATGTGAGATTTGACTGTTTTTCTCCTCTCCCAGAGGAAAGGGAAGTCATTAATATCACCCCCAGCAGTCAAAATGAATACATAAACAAAATTTCAGTGCTGCAGAAATACAGCTCCTGAATTTCCACTGGCATGGGAGAAGCAGATAACATGTGGCACCTGGGAGTGCTGTGCACCCCTGAGATGGTGGCTCTTTGGGGACAAACAGAGCCACATCTCCCAGGATATGCAAATTATGCTGCTTTTTCTGGAGTCCTGGGAGCGATCAAGAGACAGTCAGTGAGAAAACTGCTAGGAACACACTTCACTGGGAATGTTGCTGTTTAAACAGCCTGGAAATGAGTAACTACAGTCCCAGTGAGCTCATCCTGCTGCCGAGTGCAGTGCCCTGAGAGCGAGGATGCTCAGGTGCTTACCTCTTCCCCCTCCTCAGAATGGGTAGATAACTGGTCATGTTGAATGATCTCAGCATCCTCCTCCGTTGGGCCATTGCCCACCCGGATCCCACCAAAGTTGTGCGTGCCCTGACACATGCAGAAAAGAAAGAGCAAAGTGTTGTTTGGGTTTTAGTGCAAAAGTGCAGGTTTCTCATGATGCCATGTGCAGCAGCAGCTCACAGAGGAAAACAAAATATTAAATATTAAGGCCCAGGTTAAGGCAGGTACAATTCTATTTCCCAGCTTGGATGGGAAAGGTGCTGATTCCTGCTGGGGCTGGGGGAAAAAAAAAAGTCTGTCTGAATGAATCTTTGGTACATTTCTACAGTGTAACTGCAACCATGAGGACAATAAAGGCACACCTCTCAGAGGACATTTGCTGGCTCTGACACGCAACAGCCCCACATCCTGCCCAGCACAGCTGGACAGGCATGGACACACCACTGCTGGGTATTGGAGCAGGTCATGGAGCTGAACACACTAACACAAACACACACACACTTGTTCCCATCAGCCTCAGGCATACCAACATCGCATGGAAAACCAGATCTTCCCCTGCTTGGAAACTCTACGTTGTGCAAGCAGGTCATTTTAGAGACATTTGTTCTGACATTCAGCATCTGACCCTCAGCTGCACCTCCAGGACTCCAAAGGGAAAAGAACAACACAGAGACTGAGCTGAAATGCTGAAATCGGGAGCAGTTCCCACCTGACCCCTGAGTCTGACCCCTAGAGAGGCAAACTACAACACCAGAAACAGTAATGAACCCTGTGCCCAGCTTCAGCACTGCCTTGGGTCACCTGTGACACAGGATGTGACCTGACTTGCCACATCCAGACTCCAGAAGTCTGGGGATGCCCATGCAGACAAAAGAGGCTGAAGGTCCCATGACCTGGTGCTTGCACAGACCAGCAGAACAGCTGCTATTGAGTTCTTCTACCTCTTTTGTCCTTAGAAGCCCGCTTTTATTTTAGGCTGAGTTATAAATATGCCCAAAAGGCCAGATATGACTTAAAGTTTTGTCGGGTTTCTAAAAACAAATTAGGTAGGCGTTTATGCTCTGAAAACAGAAATAAAATTTAACCCACACCCATTAACAACTAAGACAATGCTTTTATTAGGATTTTCAATACCCCTGAAACATCACCAGTCGCTGATGACTCTTGTCAATATTCTGTTTATGTATTTCTAGCCTGTGTGAACTTGCACTTGAGCAGCTTTTCCCTCGCACTTGACTCATATCCATTCCCTGTAAAGCAGCCAACCTAAACACAGCTCCAACAGCTCCAATTGTTTACTTGATCCTTCTGAGCACACTTCACACAAGACCTCTCCTCGCAGCTTCCCCATGGAGATGCATTTCATACGCTGAATGGATCCTGCACAAAAGATCCATTTTCACTTCTGACATTTCTGTGAGGAGACTAAAATGTCATGAGAGAACCAGCTGACATGCCCCTCCCAGCACCTCTGGCAGCTGGACAGCATGATGTGCCTCACACAATCGGTGAGACTCACACCTCCTAGTCAGCCAGGCAGATTCAGAACTAAAATGTAGCTGAAATAGGCAGCACTGGGGAAGGGACTAAGTTCAGGGGACTGCCACAATCCTCAGCAGAAAGCTCTGGCAGCAAAGGGCCATCTGTAGGCTTAGAAACACAGAAGTCAAAACAACTGCTACTGAGAAGCTTGTTTGTGCACGACCATTTTATCATAATTTCAGGTCAAAGTGTGTACAGGACAGATGTGTCACAAATCCAATGATTACTGACATGGAGTTGCTGGAGGCCATCACATCACCGTGTGTTTGGGAACACGGAATGTAAACAGAAATGCTGCACTGAGAAGAATCCTAATCTATCTTAAACAAATACACAAGCAGAAGAAAAAAAGGGAATTTAACAAGGGGGGATGTGGTAGCAGGAAATCCTGTGCTGCTCTGCAGGCTGGATTCAGCAGCATTCCTGCAAGGAAATGTCTCTGTGCACACACAACTACCATCCTCCAGCCTGGGTGATCATCCAGAATGTATCAATTTGGCTAAACTTTGCTCTTTCCAAGAGAAAGTGTTTTCCACCCTAAAGGTGCACTTGCCATTCCCTTATGAGATTCAGATACATTCCATGCTCCCTCAATAACCAGACACAAAGCCAACTCCCATCTGTAAGGCATCAGGCGAGTTTGAAGTGCACTCACTGTTGCAGCCGCTGCTGCCTCGAGCGCCTGCGCGTTCGTGCTGCCCTGGGCCTCCTCGGGCTGCCCTTCCTGAGGGTGGACGGAAGAAGAGAGAGGGAGGAGGAAGAAAACAAAAAGAGAAAGGGAGACGAATGGAGGGGACATGGGAGGATGGAATGGAAGGTGGTCAGAGAAGGGAGAGGGAGTGTCTGTAACTGAACTGATCTTGGACTCGCTGCACGTCCTCACAGCGCTGCCAGACATGCAGGGAGCACTGGCACGTCTCCGCAGCGCCCATGTGCCACCTTCCTGCATCTCACACACAGGTACTGTACAGTGCAGCTGGAAACCTACACAGCACCACCGCAGACAACCTCTCACATGAGTCTATAAGTCTCTTTTTCCTTTTAATTGCTTTTTTTTTATTTTACCATCCAAGCTGCTTTAACAAAGATAGCTGAGAAATCTGCCAGCCAATTCCATCTCTGTTTCCCACTGCCAGCCTAGCTCAGCCACAGAAGTGCATCCAGCAGGCAGTGAGACTGTTCCTAAACCAGCTACCAAAGCCCAAGCCAGAGACACTGTTCTGATCATTACCAACATAAGGGTTTTTCAAAAGCAGGTTTGATGCTGGATCCAGGTCTGGGAAGCAGGCAGGCAACACTCTGTCTCCAGTAACACCCACCTACCAGTATGCCCAGGAATATGCAAAAACACTTTACAGGTTTCAATGCAGTGTGAACCCATCGATCCAAGCTCAGGACGAAGAACACAGCTTTTCAACCATAAACAGTTTTCCTATGTAAAATATAAAAGGGAGTCACCCACCAAGTGTTTTCTCCTTAAATACTGCTGGCGAAGGACCAGGGGTTTGGCTACCAGCATCCATGGCACACACAGCAAGGCTACCACCACGAGGAAGCACTGGAGCCCTTTCTGCAAAAGAAACAAGTCTCAGGTAATTCACCTGCAGCCCCTCTCAAACATACACAGAACCCACCAAGAACGGCCGAATTCCCAGGATGTGGATGCTCCACTACCTCTCTCTCTTCTGGGAACAGCAATTAAGTACTTAATGCCTGCAGCTGCCACCTCTGACTGAGCACAGCATTTAATGCTGAGACTGGGTTAGACTGGGGAAAAATCTGAAAAATCCTGAAGGGAATGAGAATTTGGCAGATGTCTGATTCTGCTGGGAGGAAACAGCGTTGGTGTCTGAGCTAAGCTGAGAGGTATCACATTGCTGACATGGGACAACATCCCTAATTGCTTTCCGCTATTAGTCAGGATCCACGTGTTCTGAAGCCACAGAAATTTATTTGTCTGACTTATGGTCAGACAAATAAAAAATCCTGGTATAGGGATTATTCCTTCTTTCTTCAACATTACATAGTATCAGCCTTCAGAAATGCTGTGTGGAAAGATGTTTCATGCTTTATTTCACCATTATGACAAGGTCAATGAAACCCTCCAGTATCACGAGGCATCCCTGATTCTGTTCTAGTAAGAGCACGCACCTGCCCACTATAAAGCATCTTATTACTGGTGTCCTCATAGGAGAACAGGAACATGTTGATAAAGTGTATTAAGAGGCTCGGCGCTTCCTTGGATGTGTGAGCATCGTAGGCTGTCCACTTGTAAAAGATGAGAATAACAAGGTATCCAAAGAGGGAGGACATGAAAATAATTTCTGGGATAAATCCAAGGTATATGTTCAGTGGCTTCTTAAAATAGCTACAGGGAAGAAAAAAAAAAAGGAAGTTTATATTAGATTTGGTTAGAATTAGGGCAAAAGATTTTAAGAAGAGTGTGAAGAGTGTGTTTGGAATGACAGTACAGAGGCTTAGCAGCTCGACAAGAGCTGGGCCTGGAGCACAGGAACTGCCTGACAGGCACAATTCCACACACAGCCAGAGACAACTGCCCAGCACCTTCCATCAGGAGGTGAGGGCTGACAGGCATCTTAAACCACAAAACACCCAAAGACATTCCATTCCCCCACCATGAGAAAACCACTTACATGTGGTTGAGGAGACTCAATGCGACACCAAAGAGCATCTGGAAAATGCCAAGAATCACAGACATCTTCATCTTAAAGGAATTGAGGAAAGCCAGCTTATTGCTGGCAATATTCCAGATCTGTGAAAAACAACACCTAGTCAGATACCAGGGAAAGGAAAACAGGAGAAGGAAAACACTCCCTTTAAGCTAAACAGTATGAACCAGTCAGGAAGTGTGAGGCTGAAAAAGCAGGTTTTTAAAGATGTGTTTGTCCAACGGGTATCTTTTGGGGAAATGAGCAGACAAGCTTTCAGCTGGGAACAGTCTGACAGCAACTGAGCCCACCACTGAGCAGGAATCAAACCTGTTTTCAGGGTACCTCAAAGGTGCAGGAGAAAAGAGGCTGCATCCTTAACAGAAAGAATATGATTATCCCTTTAAAGGAACAATTAGACACAGCTGTGATTTCCCACATTTCCTCTTTATGTGGAACCCACACAAGGTTTGTCATATATTACAAGCAGAGTTAAGAGCAGAGGTGTTGATGCATGCAGGTACAAAGTGACAGGATTACTGGGAAATGTGCATTTCCAAGGGTGACTGAAAAAGAGATTAACGACTTTCCCCAAGGTAAAAAAAGTAACTTCAGTAAGTGATTTTCAAGGCTAATCAGATATGATTAATGCATTGCAGGTTAGAAAGGGTGTGAAAGCAGCCTTTAATGGACCTCAGAGCAAGGGTCTCTATCCCAAATCTGACATCTCAATAGGAATTCTATCATTCAGGAATATTCCCACCACTGATGGACTTGCTAAGGGAATGGCAGGGCTGGGGAATCTTTCACAGAACAGTGAACAGACAGGTACTTTTCTTTCTGCTGACACAGAGTATTTTGCACAGAAGACTGCAGAGGAAGGATGAGCTCTTACTGGGTCAATGCCAAAAGGGTAGGGCCCACCAAACACCCCTGGGACAGCAGGATCCAGCTGCAGCAGGGGAGTGGTCTGCAGCAAAGCATCTCTGTTTGGGAATAAGATCATACAAATATTAACAATAGCAATGCCACCCTCCTTCTGTAAAAACTAACAACACTCTTCCCTTGTGAGAGCAAGGAATAGCTTAAATTGATAGAAGTTCACGGTTGTAGAACCTGAATGGTTCTAGAGTTTTTCTCAAATGAATAAAACCCTGTTTCTTGACCTTTTACTCAGTGCCACAAGGAAGACAGGTGCAGGGGACAGGAATCTTGAAATGTCTATGGGGAAATAGGTGAGAAACTGCACATTTTTAAGTTTTTTCAGGGAAAAAAAAAGCCATTTTGAATCTTGGCACATGTCATCCTATTCTCACTCCTCTTCCAAATCCACCTGAGACAGAGGTCAGAAATATTTGTTTTCCTGAGCTAGAAGGACAACGGGGAAGGACAAGCCACCTGCTTCTCACTGCCTCTACAAAGTTACCAAGGGTTTACTCACGACCAGTTGCCTCTGTTGAACATTGGCCGGACGCTCCAGGAGGAACCGAACATGTTGAGGGACTTGGAGAAGCAGTCGTTGTAGATGAGGCCCGTGTACGTGGAGAACAGCCCCATCAGCAGGATGATGTACCGACCACTGAACACCATGTTGAACATCTGGTGTAAAAACACAAAAGGAACAAAGTCCATGAGAACAGGAAGGTCCCTCCTAAAGCCAAACCAGGGAAATCAGTCTGTTGTAGGACAAACACCGGCCACATGAACCAAGAGCCCAAAATCTCTATTTCCCCTTGACAGGGATTAAGGGTGCAAGAGGAGCACAACACCACAGATAATGAGGATGAAGGGGCAGCGTGGACCTCCACAGGAAACCCAAGAGTAGCTGGAGAGGACAAACTGCACTACACAGCCTGGTGCAACTCCCAGCTGGCAGCATGAGTTTGGAACAGGGAGCACAGACCCTGTCTGCCTCCTCCAGCTCTGCCAGTGTATCTTAACTCTGGTTCAGCTCTTGTCAGCCCTGAGCCAGTAAAACCAACCTTTGAGCAGCATATAGGAAAAATACCAGGGATGGGATATAGGAAACTGGGAGCTCTGCAGTGGCTAAACCCCACTATGATCCAGCTAAATTTGGGGTGATTTGTTTATGCCAACTTGATAATTTCCTTCGACAACTGAAATTAGTAATTTCCTATAAATATACAAAAAGAAAACCAAGCAAACTCAGTACTATTATGAAATTACACGAGTTAGTGTGCTCTTCAGGCTTTCCAGCCTGTCCATGTGCTTCAAAAATTCCAAAGGAGGAGTAATGGGAATTGTCAGCTCAAGGGGAAAAGGATGGGAGTAAACCAAGCTGCAATTCTTTGTTTGAAATGCAAAGCTCAGCATGATCTGCCACTTTACCTCATTGTCACTCTTCTGGGACAGAATCCGGCTCTCCCTCACCACCATCCAGACAGCAATCAGAGTCATCAGGATTCCATGGCCAAAATCCCCAAACATCACAGCAAATAGGAATGGGAAAGTGATGATGGTATAGGGTGCTGTAAGGGAAAAGACAGTATTCCCAGGGCACTGTGTGTTAGTCAGCCCAGATTCACCATGGTACAGTTCAGGCAATTTAGCAAATGTAATTCCCCAGCTTCCCCTCTGTTACTGAAAGCTGATGAGTTTCTACTAGAATTCTCTAATCAAAGACTTCCACACAGGACAGGCAATACAAATAAACATCATGACTAAAAAAAATTGAGACAGAAGTCTTGGACTTTTCCAAGTCTGAATTTACCTGGATTTATTTCCCGATATGTCCCAATGCCATAAGCATCAACAATGTTTTGAAAGCCAGAAGTAAACTTGTTCGTTTTGTTGTATGTGGGTGGGGTCTGATTGGTTTGCATCCTGTTTAAAATAGATGGGACAGTGGATCCGCTGTGCTCCTGTTTGAGAAAAACAAGGGAAGATCAGCAAACCCACCCTCGGAGCACTGGAGGATGAAATCCAACACAGCTGTCCTATTGGCATTTGGAAAACTGCAAGCTTGAGTGTTTGCAGTGTGCTTGCACAATGAGACACTGGAGCAGCTCAGGAAGGCTGCCAGGATTCCACTGCTCTCCTCTTTGTGTAGCAGGAGTAAAGGTGAACGTTGTCTGCACGGGACAGACAAGAAAACAAAAAGCAAGTGGAAGGACTTCAAAAAACCCAACTCTGTTGGACTCTCTGAGCAGAGGGTGAGTTTGCCAACATTCTGGAGAGCTCCTCTATCCAGACACCAGGACTACAGAGCCCAGCCAGGGTAACTAAGCATACTGAAGGACTCACACATGCTAAAATCCTCAGCATTCACTGAACTTTAACCTTCACACGATGTATTTGTTACTACTTTTATCTCTAAGTCATCATTCCTGCATGCTAAATAAGCTGTCCTCTGTGAGGGCTGATTCCAACAGCCCAAGGGGATGGTGTTCAGAGGCTCACAATACAGAAAAGGCAACGAATCCATGTGATGCTGCCACAGCTGACTGGCACAGCATCTACTCACAGTGCCTCTCCTGAGAGCAAACTGGATGGAATCGAGGTCAGCCACAGGACACCACACTTCAGCAATCAAGCACTTCTGTGTCACGTCGATGTTGCACAGGTTCAGCGTGTGGTAAATCGCCTTCATCTTCCGCACTTTGATGAACCAGACACGGATGTTTTTAGCAGCTGCCTGCAAAACCCTCTGGCGATGATCCTCTGTTTGGTTCAGCACCTTTCAGAGAAGCAGGAGGAAGATGAGGCCAAATCATGGACTGAAGTTCAAGGTGCACCATCAAGTCTTTCCCACAGAGGATGAACGACCAGCCTGCTGCCCCACCCCAGGCACAGGCTGCCCCATGCCTGCAGTCTATGATGTACCCCCATATTAATTAGCTCTGCTGAAAGGCTTAAGGGCTTTTTCCAGGGATGCTTTCTGATTATTTTCCTCCTCCAGCTCCAAGGTCAGTGGTTGTTTCAAACAACAAATCGTGCCAAGATCACAGAGAACAATTTTACCTCCACCCAGGTTAAAAGAGCAGAGAAGAGCTCTGAAAGTGAAGAGTTTTCTGCTTTGAGAAAACAAATTACCCTGAAATATTTGTTTACTGAAGGAAAATGGAGAAAGTGTTTCTACTGAGGGTGTTTTCCAACTGGAACATATCAAACTCAGGCCAAGTCAGATTTCCAGAGTGGAAAGTCTTAGATTGCAGGGAAAGTGAGGACACAAGGCACATGCAGCTTACAGCAGTTACATTGCTTCTGAGTTCCTGTCTACTTTAAAATATCTTTTGAGCTACACTGTACAACTCCCAACTTGAGACAGTTTCTGTAACAAATATGCATGTCAAATTCAACCCTTTTTCCTTTTAGTTTCTGAACCTTTTCTCAAATTTTGTCTCAAATCCCTTAAATCTTTCTACATTATCACATACTGTCTCTCTTCCTTGAAGCAAGCACCAGGTATTTCAGAGGTGGCACCCACAAGATCTGGGTGCTAATTACTTTTTACCAACATTCAGGCTACTGCACAAGAGATTAGTTGTAAAGCAGAAGCTCCTCACGACAGCACAACATGAAAATATAAAGACAGGCAGAAAAAAAAAGAGCTAAGTTAATGTTAGCATTGTTATCTCAACTTGGAAAAAAGTTTAAATGTTTTCAAAGTCCTTGCAAATGAAACAGGCAGTTACACAACACTGTCTTAGAGTCAGAACCTACGGGATCTCCCTACATGAGTTCCTCTTTGCTCCCTGGTATGGAGTTCTCTGTCCTTATTTGTATATAATGAACTGCTTAGCTCTCCAGAAAGATCAAACCACCCATCCCAAATCCTGACACAGAAACAACTGAGCAGTCTCCAAACACCTCTCTTGCACTGCTGGTCTCAAGCTACCTGAAGCTGAAAACATGGTCACCTAATAGGGGCAAACATCCTCTTGTTTTAACAGGATCCAAAGTTTCCAAAAATAGTTTTCAACCATACTATTAAATTAAAAAAAAAAACCCAAAGAAAGGTCATTGGCCCCAGTTATTTTACCATCTGAAGATCATCAATTCTGGTATTGACACCAGAGGCCATTTCCTTCCGCTCCTGAGGTGTTTCTGGGCAGGGGTAGAGGGAGGCCCGGAACCTGGAAGACAGGGAAGCACCTCAGTGACAGAGATGGAAAGAAGATCAGTCAGTCAGGGATGAGCCAGAGGCACCTTAAGAGAAGTTTCTGATCAGCAGAGACTGACAAGCAGAGTTCCAGCCTATACAACAAAGGGATGCAGAAGTTTGCTCCAGGCCAAAGCAGAAGCTGAGTACTACAGAAAACAGAAGTGGGAGAGAATCCTCTGCTCCCTGTGCTGCCAGTGTCTCCAGGCACTGTCACGAGGCTGGTCAGGCACCCAGCTGAAGGGGGATGCTGTTAGAACTGCTGATAGAAGCAGTCACTGTGTTTCCCTTGTGAGAATATTCCACTGATGTCCCAGAAATTAACACTCCCTTGGTATTTTACATTCCCCAGCACTGCACTTGTGCACTTTGAGCTTTACAATCTGGGGAGTGGTGAGCCTGACTGCAAAATGTGTTTCAGTTACTTATGGCACATTTCATTTGCTGTCTAAATACGTGCTCCTGCAGCCACTGCGAAACAGGGAGTTGAGAAATATTAAGTCATGCCAGTGTGTTCCAAATAACTGAGAGCTGCCCAGCTGTCAGGCATTCATACCCTTCACAGATCTTCTTGACTCTGTTCTTCAGCTGGTCACCTTGGAAGAAGATGATAAATACAGACTTGTGCACATAATCCCCCTAGAACAAAGGAAAGAATTGTGGAAATTAGCATTAGATAATTACCAGAGTTCTACTTTTTCTTTCACTGAGTCTGTCCATCAGACCTCAGATATGCACAGCAGGTCAAGGATATACCTGAGTAACACTGGAACAGTCACAAGGAAAGCAATTTTCTCAGCCTCAGCACAGAATACCTGCATTGTATTTGTGTTTACTGAAGCAAAATGCCCCAGGTTATCCATTACTGATTCTATGCAATACAGTAAATGGGAAAACCTGGTAAGATCTCCAAAAATAATGAAGATGTAATGAAGTATTTATCAGCACTTAGTGCAGTCAGCTCATCTATAGAATCAAGCCAAAAGAGTGAATGAAGATAAAAAAGTGGAGTTTAACCAGTGTGGTTCCCAGGGAGGCCAGAGGTACATTCCTTGCACAGCTGTGTCCGTGGGGGCAGCCAGGGCCCCTTTCCTGCATTTGTTGACAAGTTATTGTTCTACCTCACTTAGGAAATTTTAACATAATGTTTCAAGAATAATTACATTAGGTGTAACCTCAATTTAAGGAAGTTCTGCACAATAAGAACAAAGTCTCTCCTAGCAGACAGATGATTCCACAGGTCAGCTACCAGTGGTTGGTGGAACAAGGGAACATATCAGCCTGACATGAGAAAGAGAGGCTGTTACTGAGCTTCACCTCCTGGGTCTGTTCTCCAGGGCAGCTCTTTTACTAGGTAAGAGCAAGGGTGCCCCAAGTTTGGCCACTGTCCACTGGTCTGAGCACAGAAGACACTGGATGTAAAACCAGGCCCAAGTGCAACATTTATTATTTATTTTTATACTAATGCAAATGATTCTAAGGTGGATGTTTAACTATTGATTAGTGAACTAAGTGAAAAATGAAAGGTTCAAGTTCAGAGAAATGAGCTTCAGGTATTACACACCACCCATGTCCCAAAGAGCATCCTCCACAGAGGATCACTGCTTATTCAGAAGTGCACTTGCAGTTTGGGTCAGAGAAATCCCTAGGACTTGGACATTTTGAGTTGTTTTCCCCCTTCCAACAGCACTCCCCATCCAAGCTCTTATTTTTGTTTTAATTAAACAGGAAAACATTTGCTGATGAAGCTCAGAGGCTGCAGCAGCTGCTGGGACAAACCTCACTGCACAGACCTCACTGAGGCACAGAGGCTTCTATCTACAACCCCACAGCTCTTGGATCCTGCTGCTGCTCCCCAGAGCTCCCTCACCGTGACGGGATCCTCCAGCGGGTTCTCGATCTCGGCCTGGCGCAGGAAGACGTTCCCGCGGCACACGCGCCACAGCATCCGCTCGAACGTGGGGATGCGCTCGCGGTTGATCACCCCAGCCACGAACCTGCCAGGGGACAGCACGGCCTGAGAGGCTGCTCCTGAGATACCCCAGGGCCTCCCACCCAGCACACCACAGCAACTGGGGGTTTGTTGGGAAAAACGAGACAGGAAGGGCTTGCGGATATGATTGCTTGGTAAGAAATACTGGAGGTGTAAAACTTGTGAGTGAAATAGAAATGAGGGATAGCTTTGAGATGTGATCATGGCAGGCAGGAAGATGGGGATTAGCTGGAGATGGGTTGAAGGACAAAAAACAAAAAGACCTAAGAATGTAGCCCCTCTCCACTTTGCCAAGGCATTAGGGAAAAAGTAGGTAATAAAAGTAGTCTTTAGAGTTTAGAATATAGGATGATATGGTAATATAGTAGTTCTCATAGGCCACATGCAAAGTTTCTAAGTTTTGTATCTCACACCAGTTGGTCACTGTAAATTAGAATATTCAACACAAAAGGAGATATAATGTATTGTAACAAGGTCCTCGCTCTCTTACCTCTCTCTTACTGCTCTTACTTCTCACTCTCTTACTCCTCTTACCCCTCTTAGCTTTTTTACCTCATACCCTCTCTCTCTTCCTCTCTCTTTGGGGCTTCCCTTCAGCCGGGGCTGGTGGCTGTAGGCAAAGCCCTTTTTACCCACAACCCTTGCAATAAAACCACTTGTTTCTAGAATATCTCAGGTCTGCAGAGTTCCTTCTCCCTGCCGTCCCCGGATGATCCCACAGGGATTGGCTGTAGTAAAGCATCCCCCACCCCTAAGTGGGGCATCTCTGTATAAGGAAGGAGTTTCAGTTTATCTTTAGACGTTTTAGGAAGTTAAACTAGAAAGTTCTGTGCCCTTCTCATTGTAATTGGCTCAGTGCCAGCACAGATAAATGGATTGGAAATAGAACTCAAAGCCTGTTGCTGATCTCACTGGGCCAAGAGCCAAATAGCCCACCTGAACTATTGAGTACTAAAGAGAGAGAACAAAGAAACTTGAGGATTTTCGAGGTGTTGTAGCAAGTATGAGACCTCCCTCTATACTGTGCTCGGCTTTCCCTTTGTGTTTGTACTATTTTCTTTCCTTATTAAAACCTTTTTGATTTTTCAAGACACCCTTGGTCATGCCGTCTCACTAATTGATTTTACCCACTTCTCTGCAAGGGCTGGACCCTCAGAGGTATTGGGAACCCCAATAGTTGGTGCTGCAACAAAAGCTATAAAAACTTTGTTTAAACATTAGTTCTTCAAGCAAAATGGAAGGTCCTCTAAATACATGGATGCAACACACAACAAAACAACTGCACTGTAGCACAGGCTCTGTTTTTTAACAAAATGAAATAATCTTTAAAAATACATAAGCCACTGCTTATAGGAGAAACAAATGCATTTACATATGCAGTTTCTAGCTTTCATTCCCCTACAGTCCTGGTACATTGGCTGCAAGGGTTACAGCAGCCATGGCTGCCTCTGACTGTGTCCTGGGCTCATACTTAGACTTCCCTGGACCAAACCTCCATGTCCAGATAAAGTATTACACATGCACAAGGAAGCCTGGAAGCAGCTGATAAAGAGGATGTAGAACTACACAGTTATTTCAGACCATTATGTGCCCACAGTAGTTACAATTTTCAACAAAGCTCTGAGACATCATAATGTCTGAGAAAAACAACCAGACATGCTTACACAGAACAAACTGGGTTAATTGTTTGGTGCAGAGAGAAACTTGGTGAAGCACAAACTAGGAAGTTAATAGGCCCAGGAAAAGAGCAGAGCAACAGTGCTTTTAGATCAGCTTTCATCTGCTTGGTGTGGAAAGTTCCACAACTGTGCTCAAATCATTGCTGCTTCCACAGGCTGATATTCCCTAACCCAGCAATCCTGAACTGCAATTACCCAAGTCGGAGCGGGGCACCCCTTCCCATCTCGCTCGGCTCCAGCAGTGAAGAGGATTCCTCCAACAGGTCTGGATCCGCCATCTGCTGATGATGCAATTCAGCCTGAATTCACAAATCAATTAATATCTAATGAAACCAGTTAGTGGCATGCAGGGAATGAGGAGCCAGGAGATAGTTGTGGGAGACAAAGAAAGAAAAGAAGAAAGGAAAGGAAAGAAAAGAAAGGGAAGAGCAAACATAAGACAGCAAAAAGAGGAACGAGATGACAGAAAAGACAGCAAGAATCACACATGGAAGGAGGAAAACAAGAGGAAAAATGGAATGGCTCAGCAGGGTTTCCATACAAGAAAGGCTTGAGGATTGTTGCAACAAAGGGGTTGGGAGATATAAGTCTGAAGAAAGGCAGAATTAAAAAAAAATTAAGTTTTAAACACAAGTGATGTTCCCAAGAACCATTTTTAATGGCAGAAACCAGGGAAAAACACTTGACCTATGTGTTTCTCCAAATATTAAATTAATTTATCCTTATTCACGATATGATTGACCATCAGACAAACACCTCATAGAGCAGGCTGGCAACGTGGCTCATGTCTTAGCCAGCCAGGCACTAAAACAGGACAGTTTTACACTGTCCTTTGCAACTCATTTGCAGGCTAAAATTCTTAGGAATATGGCTTGTAAGTGTCAGAAATTCAGGTCAAGGGTGCTCAAATCATATCCTCTTGAGCACCATCTTCACACTTGTTCAACCCTGCCTCACACTTAGTTCTACCTCTGCAGCTTATATAACGAAATGCCAAGGATTACAATTCCTGAGCACACCCAGAGGGCCAAAGTCTACCCCCCGTGGTATGCAGGAGGTCTTTCCCACAAAGCCATCAAGAGAACTCGTTAAATCACAAGGGAAAGAAGAGTTTGACCCAAGGACGTGTCATACCCACACACACACACAGAGCACAGCCTTGCAAAACCTGTGGCAAGTGCAGTAACTTAGCCCCAGTCTCTGTATTTGGGCAATAGTTATGTCAGAGTGAATATCTCTCCAACTCTTTCCCTGCTTGTCAAATGAAAAGTGTTTGCCATATACAAGAGAGTTTTTGCAAGGCTGACACCAAATGCAGCTCAACTGCTTGTACACACACTTGCTGCAGCTTAGGATGTTACATGAGGGAGGAGTCCTTCACTTGGCTTGGAAAGGCAGAACAGGGAATTCCTGATGCTTTCAACTTTAAGGAGACTTGTTGCAACATCAAAAACTGAATGAAAATCCAGTTCATAGACAACACAACTAAAATAAGAAAGTTTGGTACCTGAAAACGAAACACACAGACCAAACATCCCAGCAACTGTTTGACATCTCGAATTCAGGATGTTGAACAGTAAGTTACAATTGTTAGAGGCTTGTATTGTATTTCCAGTAATCAAGACACTGTGTGCAGTAATTTCTCGTGATGTGCAGCACATTTTAGCAGATGACTCATGAAAAAAGAAGGACAGCACATACGACACCTTTGGATTTGCCTCACCTGAGAGAGAATTTGTTATATATGTTTAATATTAGCTTGGCCCATTTGGGCTACATGTCCTTTATTCAGGACAAGTCCTGCTCAGAGGGAGTGGAATTACAATGCAATGCAGTTTAGAATAAACATGGATTGGACTAGTTTAACTGAAAGAAAATGTTCTTTTGCAAGGACTATTTGCATTACAAATTCCATATTCCTTAAATTTATTTCTCAACTCTGAATTTATGAACACACCCTTTCTAGAAAGGCAATGGCACAGCTACAGCATCTCTGCAGCAGGAAGGATAACTAAAGGACTCCTGGGAAATTTAATAGAAATAAAAAATCGAGACTGTGTGGAAATGGAAGAGCTATCCGGTTCCAGTGCAGGAAAACAGGATTCTGGGAAATCTACTTTAAATGTGAGGTTTTGCCAGTAGTGAAATTTTGCCAGAGTTATTGTGGAGTATTTTTTACTAGATAAGGTTGTTCTTGGAATCTTCCAAGCATTTACATGATAGTAATCAAGAAGCATGATACAAGAGCTTTCATTATTGAGCACTTTTAAATTGCTTATTGATCCCCTGATCAGCATCCAGATCAACACCTTTAATCTCAAAAAACATTCATTTTCCCCACTCATGATTCCAGCCCTGCCCTGTGATGACTCTGGATGCCCAGTGCAAGCCCATACAATTCAAGCCCCTTCCAGGTCACAAACAGGACAAAAATCAATGCTCACAAGAAATAAAAAAAGGATTCATGTCACCATCTATTAACCCAGAGCCAGACAGAAGTGACAGATGCAAAGCAAACAGAGAAAAGCAGATGGCAGAAGAGTCAGAGGGAGGAAGAAGGGACTGCATGCCATTAACCGTTACTTTTCCAGTCTTCTTTTACGCTCACACTCTGGGCAAAGCTCTCAGAGAAATCTCTCCAGCTCATATCGCTCTTCATAAGCAAGGACAAGAAGACTGAGAAAAGGAGCATAATCATCAACATGGTGTGTTGGAACAAGAAATGGCTGCTTGGGCTGAAATGGTCACAGGAAGAAAAAGGGGACATTTTGCCACCTTCCCTCCCCCCCATGTTCAAATTCTGGAGAGCAAAGGCCAAGCATGAAGGAACTGGAGAGTCAGCCATTTCTTGTGCAACTCATTGCTATGAATAATACAATCTTAATTACAAGTTATTGTAGTCTTCAAGTGTTGAAAGTGCTGTGCATGGAGGAAGGGAGTGTTGGCCGCTCCAGGATGGTGAGCAGAGGCAGCTCTGGGCTGCTCAGGGCTCCCCCGAGCTGTTTGCTGAGCACAGAAAGCTGAGACAGGTTTAAACTGTCTACACTTACATTTTACTGAACATCACCTATAAGCTGTTTTATTTGCTTTTATACAGAGCAGCACATATTATCTGCTGTATTTTGTTTTATTACTACAGGGAAGTTATGAAAGAGCAGAACATACCTAAGCTTCCTGTGGCTGGTTTGTGTAAGGCTGTGGGTGACCTGCCACCAACTGTTCAAAAAATTGATTTTAATCTTTAAATTTAGTTTGATCCCACTGCAGTTGAAGAAGAGCAAGGGGCAGAGAGGACAGTAACTAACAAGGCCAGGTTGGACAGGGCTTGGAGCAACCTGATCTCTTAGAAGGTGTCCCTGCCCATGGCAGGGGCGTGAATGGGCATGAGCTTTAAGGTCCTTCTCAACCCTAACCAGTCTGGGATTCATTCTCAGTATAGAAGTGCTCAGCACTTGGTTTTACATGATACTCAGAACAGGCAGTGCTACTTTAACATTACAAAGTAATGGATTATCAGGTTAATCCTGTTTGTCCACGGGACACTGGTAAGTGAACATTCAACACTCAAAGACAAGGGGTTTTTTGTACTGAAATCAACCCCACAACCCAGCAGCCCTCACACCA
Organism: Sterrhoptilus dennistouni; assembly: GCA_013397095.1. Lineage (NCBI taxonomy): Eukaryota > Metazoa > Chordata > Aves > Passeriformes > Zosteropidae > Sterrhoptilus > Sterrhoptilus dennistouni. The sequence goes on along the minus strand of VWZU01014926.1, from coordinate 80,659 downwards.
GCAGCAGTATCTGTGTCAGCAGTGACTATGGCTGGCACAGGACCAACCTTGGTGCCTGAACAGGCAATACCTTGTGCCAAAACAACAAAAAAACAAACTGTTAGATAAATGGCCTAAAGTGTGCAGGAGTCCAGCTCCCCTTGACAATAGCCCTTGTAAATACCAGGAGCCATTTCCGCTAAGAATTCTTTGATCAAATCCTGAGATTAGAGTAAACAGGACATCTACTCAGCAAAAACATGTCCTGAAAAACATACAGGAGCTCTTTGAGAGAACTGCCAAGTCTGCTGAGATATTTCAGCTTTACAAGGAAGGGTTATGTCTTCTCCCAAGCAGGATTTATGTCAGTACCATGAATGACATCGGAGAAGCTGCTCTTAGCTCCAGAGAAAGTTGCCAGTTCCTGGCCCAGATGGTATTTGACAAAATTTTGAAGACTTTAAATGTCAGCTTTGCTCCACAATTGACCTGTGGAAGCTTCAGAGTTTGATCAAAGGCTCAATTAATTAATTAATCTATTACTTCAGTGGAATTTGTATTGTGACCCTGTTGAGTCTTCACATAATACCTTAAAGGCTGAAGAGAAATTCAGCTCAATTGTAAATCCTCTCCACGTGCACCAAAGAGACTCTTACCCACTGGGGACACTGCTCACTGGAGCACCAAATTTTGGGGCTCTTGATGTGCTTTCCAAACTACTCACATCTTAATTGTTTTGCACAATTTTTAGACAAACCATTGATTAAGTACGACAAGCCCAAATCAGCATTGGAGCAGGTAAATCATGGGTAGCTATGTGTAGTGCATGAAAAATGGAAAACAATTTGTGCAGCTTTCTCCAACAAAGCATAAAATGACCCTGCTGTCCAAAACAGCAACTAAAATAGATTTGAGAATAAAAATGGTAATTTCTATGAGAAGAATCAGCTCCCCAAGTGTTAAATCCCACCGGTATTCTGACCTCATCAAAAAACTGCTGAGTTTTACGCAGTATAAATTTTAATTCTGTCAGCTCCAAGAAGTTTCTCTTCAGAGCCTCCTGGTTAGTGTTGATTTCTTTAAGCTCATTTTCAATTTTCTCGAAGTTTGCCTGGAAGATGTGAAAAGGAGAAAGAAAAGGGACTTAATTCCATAATTAAGTGCTGTTCAGTCTGTCAACACACAGAGGTAAGTGAGATGCTTCACATCCTCACCCAATCTCCATGGATTTACAAGTGCATCTCCAGCCTGCTGTGGCACAGATCCAGATCTGTCACATCTGCAGGCAACTGCAGACTCCTCATACTCAGCTGGACTTTTATGGGGTAGACTGATAGAGTTTCTTCAAATGAGTAAAATTGTGGTAAACTTTATGACCCACCACCTTAAATCATGTGGTTCCAGCAGTTTTTGGCTCATTTCAGTGGTGAAATTCCTACTGAGTACTCTCACTTCTGCATTTGGACAAACACCACCCAATGTGAGCTGGCAGAGCTGCTTCCAGGGACAGCTGCAGACTGAGCTAATACCCCCCTGCCACTAAATTCTGCAGGCATTGACCAACGGAGACAATTTTCCCTGTTTCCATCTAGAGTCAAATACTAGTTTAAGTCTTAACTCATCATTACCTCCAGGTCAATCATGTCACGTGGAAAAGGCACCTCCGGGTTTTCACCAGTGTCCATGATAGGAATATTTGCCTTTTTAATCTCCTTCTCCACAAACCCTGCAGAGACAGCATAAAAAAATGTTAATTTTGACACTTCAGTGTCAAACGGTTACCCCAAGGTTCACCTGGCCCCAGAAGCAGCTGATTCCTTCACCTCCTATTACAAGATTTTCTGACTCGGACAGAGTTATCTTTCAAGGGAAAGGTGAATCCCTGGATTCATGTCTGTGCCAAACGCTGCCCTGCAGCTTCAGCCTGACTCGACTGATTTTTTTTTTTTTTTTTTAAGCAAAAGCTGCATAGTCAGAGCGACACCCCCCCAGCGGGAACGTACGGAGCTTTCGGTCCATCTCCTCGCACCGCCGGACCTCATTGACGAATTTACGGTGGAACACGTTCACGTCGGGGTTCAGCTGCAGGGAGAGAGACACGGGGCTCAGCAAACCCCCACAGGAGCCCGGGGGCGGGGCCGGCCGGGGCTCCCGGTGCTCCCGGTGCCGCGGGGGGCGCAGGGGACACTCACGTCGCGGAACTGGACCTTGCCCAGCTCGCCCAGCTCGCTGACACAGCAGTAGGCGGCCTCGGACTGCAGAAAGAGCTGGGCCAGGGTCATCTCCTCGCTGCGGAACAGCTCCCCCATGGCGGCGC
>VWZU01014926.1:60227-78176 GCA_013397095.1 Sterrhoptilus dennistouni | reverse complement strand
AGTGATGGCACGGGGCAGCACGGCGCGCGCCGCGCTCGGTGACGTCACGATCTGTGTGGTGACGCAGAGGTGACGTCACTACGAGCGTGTCCCAGGCACGAAGTCGGGGCCTCTCCCCGCCGGCGCGGCTCGGTCTCGGTGAGGCCGCGGGTGCGGGCCCGTGTCCGGCCCGGGGCAGTGACACCCTGGGCACAGGAGCAGCCCCAGGCCCAGCCCTCGTTCCCAGTGAACTGATGGACTCCGGAGGGGAGGCTGCGAATTCCCAGCCTTTGGCTTTCCTGGTGAGTCACCGCAGCACAAAAGGGGCTGAACTGAAGTTAATCCAGACACACAAAATGACTCCTGGCATTCCAGGGCAATCGGCGTCGACTGATTTTTTTCGAGTGGGGCACCTTATCTCAGTGAGCCCCAGAACAGATGTACATCCCCGTCCTGTTGGTTTATCTGGTTCTGTCCGGACTGATCTACTCAGGCAGATTTTTTTATTATTATTATTCCCAAATGGACATCCAAAGGTACAGAGATGCATAGTGGTCACAAATGGAATGGATGTCAAAGACTTTAAATATCAGTTCTGCTCCACAACTGACCTCTGAAAGCTTCAGGCTTTGATAAAATGCTCAGTTGATTAATTAATTAATTACTGGAATGGAATTTGTATTATGACCCCAGTGAATCTCCACATAACACTTTAAAGGCTGAATTCAGAAACTCAGAATTTCTGAAGAGAAGTTCAAGGAGCTCTGCTCCATGTGTGTCCTGTCCTGTACCTGAATCCCTACACATTTATCTGTAGGAGCCCACCCTGGAACAGGCGACCCCAGGGACAAACAGCTCTGGGGCCTTGGGCTGGCTGCCTACAGTTATTTTCATGGAACTCTCAGCTGCAGCAAACACTGGAAATAAATGCTCTGGAAAAAGGTCCCTCCCGGAAAGAACAGTGTTCAGAAAGCAGCCTGTTTTCACTGTGTGACAGAGCCACCAGGTCATGGGGACAGTGGGCAGTCATGGGGCAGGGACACAACAGGGAAAGTGCTGACTGCTGTGAGCACTGTGAATGAGCAATATCCCTCTGCATCTGTGGGATGCCCGGTGTGTAGCTGGGATGGATCATTTCTCCCAGTCTGCCCTGAGGCAGCTGAGCTGGAGGAACCCAGGGCTCTCCCTGGAATTTGCCAGCCAGTGGCAAAGGAGAGCAGACTTGGCCTGGCAGGACGTGCTGAGGATGAATAACTGCTGTCAAAGCTACAGAATGAGGGAAGCTGCCACCTTTCCAGAGTGCCCACAGTTCTGTCCATGGGCACTTGTTTCCCTCTGGCTGTGCCAGCCCCAGGAATAGTGAAGGGTCTGGCCCAGGGTCACTCCCAAGATCTGAATTTTCCTTCTTCGCATTCCTGGCGTGTTCCAGCTGGGTTGTTGCAAAGTCTGTGGTGGCACCTCCCACATGTCTCCCTGTTTTGAGTAATTTAGGATTTTTACCACTAAATCCACAAGTAACCCACTGAATTTGGGCTGTTTACAAGCAGCGTACACTGCAGTGTGTCCCACATTTAAAGTCTGGTGACTGGATCTGTAGAGGGCTCAAAGACTGCTGAGCTGGGAGAGCTCCTTTAGGGGGAGTGCCTAGCTGTGTCACTTCAGGAGTGAATTATCCTTCTCTGTGTTAAATCTGTGTGGAGATGTGTTGCACCCTGCATGTACTGTGTGTGCCTCTTGTACATTCACAGACATGGGAGGAGGCATTCCTGAGAAACAGACGTTTTCATGCTGTAACTACTGAATTCAAATTGTAGCATTTCTTTAAAATACTGAAAATCAGGCTCTCATAGTCCTGGAAAAAGACCCGAAATCTAAGTATTGGCAAAAGGTCTGAACTTCCAGCTGAACTTCAGCATGTGCAGTTGTTTTTAAACCAGCCTTCAGTGCACACAGCTGTGCCCAGATGGGGCTGTCTGCTTCCCACTCTCTTCCCAGCAGCTTCCCGGGCCGTTTACTAAAGGGTTTTGTTTTTTCCTCCTGTTACTTCAATGCCTTTAGACTGAGGGTACAGAAGGGGAGGCTGTAGTTCCAGAGCTTTGCATTCCTGGCTGAGCTGTGCTAGTGTTTGCATGCAGAGCCATCGTCTCCCCTCCAACTATTTTAATCATTTCAAAAGGGTGGGTCAGCAGGCATTTGGCAGCGGCTCCTTTTCTATAGCTGAGGTGGAGTCAGCCAATGACCTGCAAGCCTGGAAAATTTTGCAGGGCAGTTCCACTGGACGGCTGTGCGGAGCTGTGCCATTTGAATTTCAGCACAGACACTCACTCACTGCGCTCCCCATTCCTGGCGTGTCTCCCAGTGCGGAGTTTAGCCGAGGCTTGGGCTCAGTTTTCCCTGCTCTCTCCCTGCAGTGACAGCTTCCCCGGGCTCCCTGAGCCAGGACTCCCGAGCCACCATGGAGGACACCACCTTGCAAATCATCGAGCCACCCACCGTTTCTGACACCTCGGAGGAGCAGGCGCCCGACGAGCCCATCAAACCAGACCAGATCAACGGCGTGATGGTGCTGACCCTTCTGGACAAGATCATCGGGGCGGTGGATCAGATCCAGCTGACCCAAACGCAACTGGAGGAGAGACAGCAAGAGATGGATAGCGCAGTGACCAGCATCCAGGGAGAGCTGACCAAGCTGACCAAGGCACACACCACCACCAGCAACACTGTCAACAAAATGCTGGAGAAGGTGCGCAAGGTGAGCGTCAACGTCAAGACGGTGCGGCAGAACCTGGAGAAACAAGCCGGGCAGATCAAGAAGCTGGAGGCCAACGAAGCGGAGCTCCTGAAACGCAGGAACTTCAAAGTCATGATCTATCAGGTAAGGAGCTGTGTTTTTACATCCTGCTAGTGGGTGTTTTCTTTGCTGAGGGTCCTGTCACACTGCATGTTTGGCCCAGCCCTGTCCCAAACTCCCCAGATTGCCTGGCAGTCCAAGCTGAGGCGGGTCTCCCGTCACCCTCGTTTGTGGTTTAACATTTTCTGTGTGTCCTAGGACAAAGTTTGACAGAGTTGTCCCATTTAACAGGAATTTTAATGCAGATAAGGGACGAGCCCCTAAGGACTCACTGCAATGGGCCAGAAGTATCAAAATAACCCGATTTTACTGCTTATCTCAACAAGGAGCAATAGTGCTCTGGGATCTGGAAGGGGGTGTTGTAAATCCGTCTGCCAACGTCTCTTCTACAAAGAAGCACCATGTGTATGGCTACGTGGAGACTGATAATATTTCAGATTTGTGACATGCATCTGGTAACAAGTGATAGTAACCCCAGCCTCAGGGTTAATCTGTCCAGCCAGGGCAGATAGAGCTGTCAGAGAAAATTCAGCCCAGCCCCCTGAGCTTGGCAGTGCTCGGGGCGGCCTTTGCTGAGCGCTTGTACAATTTCCATCTTCTTTCTTCTGCATCCTGCAAGCCTTGAACCTCCTTGTTGTTTGGTTTCAATAACAGCTTTGGTTTATTTGATGTTCACCCCCTGCACTAAGTGTTGGAGTTTTCACTTAACATTAAACAAGGAGGGAAAGAGGAACATGATTCTGTCAGGTTTCCTGCCTGGAGTTAGTTTTCAGCATCAGAGTAAACTCTTCTATTGGGTCGTGGGAGAAAAGTGAGTGAAACAGTTAATGCTACAGCTGAAAGCCTCTGGGTTAATAATAGCCAGTGCTAGGAACAAATGGAGAAGCTTCCAGTGCTGATCATGGGAAGAGAGAGAAGAGCAGAATAAAAGGGAGAATGGTCCTTACTGTGAGGTTTGAGGGCGAGTGGCTCATGACAGGCTCAGGGGTCAGACATGTACAGGGCCTGTGGGACTCCCTGGTTCAGAGCTTGAGCATTTGTTGTTTTATCGCGGCTGAAAAACTTGAGCCTGTTCAGATCATACAGGAAACCAAACAACAAATATATAGCCAGATATATGTGTATGGATTTATTACAAGCTCTTTGTATTATCAATCTATCCATGGAAAAATAAAATAGAAGCAACAACCACTCCAAAATGAGGGGAGTGAAGGGAATTGTTTAAACATAACATTCCATGTCGCTTACGGAAATAGGTAGGAAGTTGGCAAGGTTGAAGGTCCTTGGGAAGCATCCCAAACATCTGCAGGTTAGTGTTTCATGAGCAGTTTGTCTTGGTTTGCTGTGGCGTAATGATATTGAGCAGAGTTTCTTTTTTGAATATGAAGAAGCAATCCTGCTTCTAAAGGCTCAGGGCCTGCCCTTGCTGCTGTGGTGAGGACAGAGCAGCCTCAGAGGGAGTTGTTTGGCCAGGGGCTGTTCCAGGGACTTGAGGAATCATGGAGGTATTAGGGGAAGAAATTATTTGGGATTTAGGATAATTTTCCAGCATGGAATTTAGTGTGATTTGAATGTCACAGAGCACAGGTAAGGAATTCTCCAGGTTTTCACCATGTGAAATGGAGACATTTGTGCCCTCATGGGCGTTCTGGCACTTCCATGGGAGCTGGAGCAGACCCAGCCCCAGCGGGAAAGCATCCAGCTCTGGGGTCCACCCTGGGGGTTAGCTGAGGAATTCACTGTGCTTTCCTAACAGTGTCTACAATTAACACCAAATAATTACAAAATAACTCTCATCTAATTCAGTGTCTCACTTCTCTGACCCCCCCACCGAAGTGTCTGTTGGGTACGTTACTGGTCATGTAATTAATTCTGCGGTGCTGGGCACATTATTGCTCCTCTCTGACGCAGGGAAAGCTACTTTCCCAAGTTGGGGGTGACTCCTGTGTGTTTTCATTTGCTGTGGCAAAAAGTTCAAAGCTTTATTAGTCTTTTCTTTTGGTGAACAAGAGATAAACTCATCCTAAGAGACATAAAAAATTCTGTAATCCCAGAGCGGCTGTTTTCGGGTGACAGATCTGAGCAGAGCAAGAAGTCATGCTCTATAGGGTTCAATATTGCACAGTTCTTCAGTAGAAGAAATAAAGGAGGTAAAGATAAATGAGCTCTTTGCTGGTTCTTGATGTTTGATCATTCTCTCAGCATTGATCCCTGAGGCTTCAGGCATTGTGGAGGGATTATTTCAGGACTGCAAATAAAACCTTTTGCACCTTGGATGGAAGTCAGACTGCCTGTGAGAATTGTGTTTTGCTTGGTGTTGATTAGGAGGAGATGAAAACCAAATTTTTGTCAGGGAAAGCCTTGACCGGTGGCACGATCCTGAGTGCATCTGCTGGGTTAGTTTCAAAATTTGCAGGAGAAAGTGCAGGGCTGGATGTCACTCCCATGTCCTGGCTGAGTGGAGGTATTGAGCAGAACATTTACAGGCATCACTGTCAGTTCTGTCTATGCTTTTGTTTTCTCACTTGTTTACCCTCTTTGAGCTGATTTTGCCAGGAGCTGGTCTGATTTCTCCAAGTTAAGAGTTTTGTATAGACTTAATGTAGAGAATTAGATCAATTCTTTAGAATAAAACTCAAAAATAACTGTACCCCTCCAAATTGCCCCATCTTTCTCTTTTGAAAACTTGCCGAGCCAAAGCAGAGGTGACAGCTTTGACAGGCCACTGTGTACGCAGATGTTCAGTGCAGAACTTACCTTCCTAAAAAGTCTGATGTCAGTGAGTGCCTGCACTGCTCAGCAGCCCCTGGGAGCAGAGCTCAGAGCTTCCTTTGTACCTCTGTCCCGGGCTCCTGTCTTTCAGAGAAATCAGGGCACCAAAAAATTCCGTGAGAGTGGTTGCTAATAAAAACAAACTAAAGTGACTTCATCCCAAATCTCCTGGTTTTAGGATCCTGAAGCTGGGGCTGGTTACTGCAGTTCACGGTTAAATAATGGATGCCCTGTGCAAGCAGCTTCTGCTCTGAAACCAGAATTTGTGCCGTGTTCAGCTGGAGAGTGGCACGTGGCAGTTTATGTAAGCTTGGCATTTTCCTCCAAGCGGTTTTTGACAATTAAACTTATTCCTGCAAATGCCAAAGGCTGATTTTGTTACAACCGGACAGACCCTTGCAGCGCTCGGCACGCACACGGAGTATTGGATTTCTAAAGTGTGCCGGCCCTTTATTTTGAGGCTCGTGTGGGCGCCCAGCTCTGGCAGCTCTGGCTCGGGATGTGCAGTGTTTTTGTTGGGAAGAGCAGCCTTTGCCCGAGGGGAGTGAGTGCGTGCTCCCCACACTGTCCTGTTCAGAGGCTCCAGTGGGGCTCATCTGCTCTTCAGGGGGCTTTTGTGGCCACTCTGAGCTGTGTGAGATGTGACTTTCCATGGGAAGGGCTGTGCTGTTGGGAGAGCAGGGTGGGACCTGGATCTCAGCCATGCAGTGTTGGGTGGGTAGGGCTGGGCAAGGGAATATAAATAGCCCAGCCTGGCTTTGTGCTCGCGTGGGCCTTATACGGACGGGAGCAGCGAGACTGTACATCGAGAGAAGGAGGGGTAGATTTCAAACCCACACATTAATGGGACAGATTCAGAGGCCAGACCTGAACTGCCTCGGTTTTGGGTCTGTGCTCCTCAAAAGAGAGTGTGGAAAAGTATATGAGCTCGGGGGCTGAGGAGAAGCACAGGGCAGGGACCCCAGGGCATACAAACTCACTGCCCCCAGGCTACAGCCTTTCTCCATTGCCCAAACAGAATGGCAGCTGCCCTGAGCTATGGTTTTGTTTCAAATTAATCATTCAAAAACTCATTCATGATGAGTTTAATGGCAGTGGAGCATTGACAAGAGCCAGCAAGATCCCCAGGCCTGAGTGACAGCCTGGGTGGGTGATGTGCCTGCTTACCCGGTGGAGCTTACCCAGCTACCAGCATTAAAAAGTAAATAGGAAATTCCAGAGCAATTTGGGTGACAGCACTGGGATAGGCACAGGCACCAGATACCCATGGGGTGCTTTTCCTGCAAGACCAGCTGGCTCCACATGGCTGAGAGCTCTCTGTGCTGGAACATCCATCCCTCTTCACGGTGGCTCACAGCAGGGATTTGCATTGCAGCAGCCACTGTATTTACTTTCTGATAATACTTTAAAAAAGCAGGTTTCACTTTCACTGTAAATCCAGTCCAAAGCAGCTCCTGTCAGTGCTGCCTCCATTGCAGGGGGACCACATGAATATCCCAATGTACAAAAATGTTGCATATTCTCTGCATATTACAGAATTATGAGAGTCTCAAGATAATAATCAAGAGGAGACTGAGCCTTAAAATAAATTCAGGATGTTAATAGCTCTGACTCTTGCGATTTTTTTTAGTGCAGATTACCAGTCTACCAGTAGGCAACTCGGGAGCGTAGATTTCTCTGTTGCAGTCTAGTATCAACTGCATTAATATTTAATTGCTCAGCTATTATTTATAAGCAGTTGGTGCCAGAACTGTTTGCTTTGCTAAAATCCTTTCACTGTTATAGTTCCAGACTGAGCTGTGTAGCCAGAAATTGTCTCAGAGCAAAGGGCCAGAGGCTGGCCAGCCACTGGGATAGGATTAGATTGGATGAGTAGTGGCTCATAAAAACAAACCCAAGGTAATATCCCTCCTGATCATATATTCCTCCCTCAGGCCTTTCATGTACACAACCCAGAAGGCACAGCAATGACTCATAAACTATTCAGCAACAGGTTTAGCCCTCTTTTGTCCCATTTGGAATTGTGCTCTTGATTCTGCAAGATCTCCTGTAATTTACAGAGTACCTGAAGAATTGTGGGTCCACTGTCCAGCTGTGAGATAGACAAAGAGCAGAAACAAAATGTGCAGTATCAGTAAAGGAAAATCAAATATTTAGAATAAAAAGTTGCAGGATGTTTAGTCTCCAGCTTTATGTGAGGATGCAAATGTCAGTGTCTGCAAAGCATCTGTAATACAAACCCCATCTTTGCTGCTTTGCTGTTCAGGAGCAGCTCCGGAGTCATCTATCAGCTCAGACAGATTTATCCGGGAGGAGTACATCTGAGAGCAAAGCCAGTGGTACAAACAGATGATCATGGCATCAAAACTTTTTAATGCTCTCAGAGGGAAAAAAAAAAAGCTCCTTTTCCCTCTCAACCTATTTACTTCTCTGATTCCTACAGCCTTGCCTGTCTTCTGACTCACTGAAGGCAAAAGCAGCTTTTCAGACACAGCGTCCAGGACATGGGGTAACTGGATGTGCCTGATAGAAAGAAGTGCCAGGCAGATTGCACAACACCCAGAATTACAGGGGCTGGGGAGACTCTGCTAGTCAGGGAGATACTACTGGAGAATGAACTATTTATCCCTCTAACGTTCACTTAATCCCAACCTGATTTGCTTTCTTCCCTCATATTTTAGATCTTTTTCTCTCAGCAGTATTCGTTGGTGACTTCTTACTGCAGGACTCCAAAGTCTCGTCCCTAAGGCTTGAGGCTTCTCTTTTCATGAACCTCTTGGCACTATTGAAAACAAACTTTGTCCAGCCCTTGCTCTGACTCTGGAACCCAGAGTCAAGGCCATGCCTGACTTTGCTGTGTCACTGGGTGCAGAGATCTGGGAGCTGCTGGGAATTACCCAGCGCTGGTTTAGGGTAAGGTCAGTACGTGACAAAACCAGCGGATTGAGTTCTGGAGTTCTGGAGTTGCACCCGCCTGTTTCAGTCGCTGCAGCCTCTGCACTTGAATCAATCAACACAGGGATTTAAAATCACCACCCTTTTTTTTAATGATCTTACACTTATATGTAAGTGTATATATAAACTCTGAGTTCAGCTACGCCACAGCAAAGGGAGACATGTCCCCAACAGGCGACACTGAATCCCTGTGACTGTGAGCAGAGTCTGGCCCTGTGGCAGTGTCAGCAGGAATGTGCCTCAACCTACAGAAGGGATCCTGTTCCTCCTGGGACCTTCTGAATCAGAGACAGACACTCTTCCATCTCACAGATCTTTGGTGACTCTCTTTTCTGTCAAATTCTGCTTCCTGGCTTCTCCCTTTACTAAAACATACCCCTGTGCCTTTTCTCTCTGCCTGTTTTCATGCTAACCCGGATCACTGTTGGCGTGTTCTTAATCAGATTCCCGGCAGGAACAGGTAAGTGTTTCCATTGTGCTTCCATTCCCCGGCCATTGAAATGCAGTTTTCCTCATCTTAGCCCGAGAAGAAGCCACGGGTGTGCCTTGAGTCTTCGCCAGGGACTGCCCTGTGAGCCCACCCCGTGGAGACAGGCCCGGGGCAGCAGAAGACACTCGAGGAGGCAGCAGTTTCAGCAGTTTAGGGCCTCGTCAGCGGCACCCCCCGAAGATCACTCTGAACCTCTTCCGAAGCTCTGGGAGCTGCTGATTCCGAGCCTTTGCTTCTTGCCTGCTTGGGGCTGCCTCAGGCTCTCAGACCTGCAAGGCTGATCCTGCTGCTGACTAATGTGCTTGCTGCATGAGCGTGGGAGTGAGGAGCTGGGATTTTCCCTCAGGCCATCTGGGAGGGAGGAGTTGCCGTGTGGCTTGCACGAAGGGCGAGTGGCCAGGGGCAGTTGGCTCTGCTGGCGTTTGCTGTGACTGGGCAAATCCCACCTGTTCTTTGAGCTGCCATTTCTCCCCCTGAAACACAGCCCTGGAAAACCCATCTCCTCAGGCTTCTTGAGAGCGTTAGTTTGTGATTTTGAAATGGTTTGAAGTCGTTGTTTTAAACAGGTAAAACAGGCAGAAAGCACAAACTGTGAAATAAACTTCCAATGCCTCGGGCAGCCCCTGCAGCATCTCCCATTTCTGTCTGGCTACAGCCCCTGGTGCTGCTTGCTCGGAGTCAGGCCCTGCACACACTGGAGTGGTGACTTCAACTGCTGTTCATAAACATTGAGGCCACAGTGGCCTATTGCCTTCCTGTCATTGTGCAGCTACTGGACAAAACACCCCAAGCTCCAGCTGCCCTTTGGGGGTCACCCAGCAGCATGTCCAGCACTGTCCAGTGGGAATGGCCACCTGGGTGGACAGGACTATTCCAAGAGCCAAGTGAGGGTGAACTAAGTCCAGGAATTGTGGTCTCTGGGCAAAGCTGCCAGGGAAAACTTCTCCTTTTCAAGGAGAGTGTCAGATGTAAAAAAAGCCCTTTTTTTTTGTAATCTAGAAAAAAAAATCTAGCAATTTCAGTGTCCACAGAACAAGTCTGTTCCACCAAGGCACTGGAGAGGAGAGCACAGCTCCCTCTGTGCAGGGTATCAGGACACTCCAGAGCCCTTCTAGGCTCAGGGTGCTTCTCAGGCGTGCTGCTGTTACTCAGGAATAGCTGAATCCTCATTCCCATGACACTGCTGGGAGGTCAGCACAAAACAGTGTCCTCTGAGGCCTGGCAGAGCAGAGCAGTTATCATGGCAACGGGAGAGCAGAACTTGTTCTCCTCTGGCACAGTTTGACCTGACCTGGAGGGCTTTGCTGCCCAAGCTCCTCCTAATCCTCCCCCGGCCTCCCCGGGGCCAGGACCAGGCTGTGCTGCCCGGGGTGGGCAGGGGGAGGGCTGGGCTGCAGGAGGGGCTACAGGCTCCAGCTCACTCGGCATTGGGATCAGCCCAATTTGGTCATAGTGGAGCCCAGGAAAGTGAGCTGGTCATTTTCTGCACGTTATGGCTGCAAATGTCAACCAAACTCACCGTTTGTGCTGTTGCAGTTGTGTAAAAGTAATGGAGTGAAATGAATTGCAGATGTGATTTGCATGTGCATGTGAGAACCTTCCATTAAACCTTCCAACTTGAAGACTGGAGTGGCTGGGAGTGCTGGGACTCTGTTCCTTACACACTGACTGGGAATGCAGCTCAGCCCTGAGTCTCCTTGGCCTTTTATACGCCAGGGGAAGTGTTTATGTGTGTTGTAGCAACCAGGCGGGTGTCCATGGCCGTGGGCTGCGGGTGACTCACTGCCAGGGAACTCGAAAACAATGTCAGATAAAAGCCCACTCTGGGGAGCCGGAGAGAGACTGCTGCGGATCCAACAGCTCGGAATTGTTTGAAGTAGGAGGACACAGGGCAGCTGGCAGCCAGCTGCCTTGGGGGCTGGCTGTGGGCACTGGGGCCCCTCTGGGTGCCCACAAAGTCCACAGATGGACCGGCCCAGTGCCAGGGAGCTTCCCAAAGCACAGCTCATCCCGGGAGGTCTGTGCTGCAGGGATAACACATGCTCCCTGTCCCTGTCCTGCTGCTCTGCACTGTACACGGGGCAGGGCCAGAGTTTGCTGCTGGTGGTACCAAAATCTTGTGAAAAATGTTGTTTACCCACTGTCCTTGTGCCAGTTGGATCCAAGCAGAGAGGACAGAACTGGTTTGCCTCTGCTGATTGGGAGCCAGGTTTTGAACACCCCAACAGGCAGGGATGCCAAGACCCAGGATTTTGGACTTGCCCACTTCAGGATCAGTGTTTTCCAAGTAAAAATAGAATGCTTGGTGTTAAAAATGTGGCTCAACTGGATGAGTCATCAGTGAAATGAAGTGCAGAGAGCATAGTGCTTTGCTTGGAGCAGGGATTTGTGCAGCAGCCACCCGTGGGCCTGGGATGGTTCTTGATTGTTCCAGTCACATCCCATTATCCTCCATGCCTGTGTCTGCAGGCATGTTCTGCCCATACCAGGCAGTTCCCCTTCCCCACTGGAGAAATCTCCCAGGCAGGGAGGAGGAGATTCTTGGTGGATTTTAGGCAGTGCCTGGGTGCAGGGGGAAGGTACATGCAAGGGATGCTCTGCAGAACGTGCCCATCCCCATTAAGATGTGCCAGAGCTGTGGATGTTCTCACACCAGCTGTGCTGTGCCTGAACCCACAGGAATAATCCCTGAATGCAGGTGAGCTTGGACTCTGGGGACTGTCCCTTAGCACAATGCTGAAAATCCTCCAGTGGTCCCCCAGCTGGTTATCTACTGGTCAGATCAGCAATCAGTGAGAAAGAGGTGGGCTGGGGGTGGGAAATGCAGGAATTATACCATGTCTAGGAGAGAGAGAGGCCGGGAGCAGGATGTGAAGGGTTTTCCAAACACAGCTGGAGAAAAGCTCTCAGAAACAGTCCCAAAAGGGGAGGCTGGGATCCTCACGTATGGGAAGGGCTGTGCTCCCTCTGTGCCTCTGGGTCTGATCCATGAGGTGCCTCCCGACAGAGGCAAGAGCAGAGCCGTGAGCGCTGCAGGGCTGGGGTTGGGCTGTGGGGATGGAGCAGGACTGGCAGAAATGGGAGAAGTGCCTGAGTGCAGCCCATGGGATCACAGAGCTGGGCAGCTGCTGCTCTCCAGGTGCAGTACAGGATTAGGCAACCCCCAAGAGGAGTTGCTTCCACTGTCCCATGTATCTAAAGCTGCTGCTGGCTGTGGCTGTGAGGGAAGAGCTGCAGGATGCTGCTGAGGTTGGATGGGAGCATCGCTGGCACAGCCCATCCCATCACATCAGAAAATTCAGTCAGGAGCTGGATATACTGGTGTAGCACGAGGAAGGGTTGTTATTTATGTGACAGACATGGAATTATTGAGGTGGTTTCTTTCTGCAAGCACATATTCTGGAGCTCACAAGGGGCTGATAGGATCAGGGTTTGCAGGATATGGCCCATTTCCAGGGACAGCCGTGCCAGGAGAGAGAGGGATGCCTTTGTTCTGGCTCATTGTGTTGCCTCAGAGGGAAGGAAGTGGCTGGAGTTCCTGATGTTCTGCTGGCTGGGCAGGGTCCCTGGAAGTTTCTGGGATTGCTCTGGCAGGTGTTGTTGTGGAGAACAGGATCCCTGCCTTCCCTATGATGTGGGTTTGCCCTGGACTGACCTGGCCCTCTGGAGAACGTGTGTATTGTTTTCTGCTGAAGTGGCTCATCAAATGAAGAAAACACATGTTGGCCACTTCACCTTAATCTCCACAAAGTACAGGAGACCTGACGTGTGATATGGAGGGTGAAGAGCTTCACCCAGCACAGTTCTCTGCTCTGAAGAAAACCCAGAACTAAAGCTTTACTCCAGCAGGCTCTGTGTTTTCACCACAGACACTGCAGCCCGTGCCATCCTCACTGAGCCCAGTGCTCCATGGAGCTGACTTTTCACTGCTCACAAAGGTTTCTCCAGATGCCCTTGTGCTTCCAGAACTTCAGCTGGCCCAATGAACAGTACCTATGTTTGGGAAAAAATGAGAAAGCAGCTGAGAGGATCTGGATTTCACCCAGGTGAAGCTGTGCTGGAGTCACGTATTCAATGAGTTGTGTCACTTCTCCAGGGGAAGTGACACAGGAAGACAGGGCTGGGGACAGCACCATTGTCTGCAGGGAGGGCAGCTCCTCCTGCCTCTGTCTGGGAGCTCAGGCCAGAGGCACGAAGTGGCAGTGACCTTGGTCAGCCAGAGCAGTGGCGTGCAATGGGACAGGGCTCAGGGTGAGGGTGTGCACACATGCTGTCCCTTCCGGCGCCGAGCAGGGACCGGGATGTTCTGTCCCATGGCAGCGCCAGGAACGCCCCTCCTCATGCCTGATGGGATGACCATCCCTGGTCTCCTGGCTCTTGGCACCTGTGCAGCTCGTTCGTGCACAGCTTCAGTGGAGCAGTGGCAGCTGCTGTGACACACAGAGCATAGGAGGTGCCACAGCAAAGTCATCCTCCTGGGTCCCAGGGCACCTCCCTAAGCCAGGGGCAGGCAAATCACTGCTGATGTTCCAGGGTTTGCCGTGCACTTCAAGCACTTGGGGTACACCAGGGACTGCCCCTTGATTTCCGTGGGCCTGGTTCCTGCCAGTGCAGGACTGGCATCCCATCCCTGCTCCATTCTGCTGCCTGCCTCAGGGCTCAGAATGGCACCTGGCTGTCCTGCTGCTTAGGCTCTTCTCCAAACCTTATCCCAGCAGCTCCGCATGCTGTGTGCCCGTTCCACACATTGCCCTTTGGCTGCTGCTGGATTTCTGACAGTGCTGGTCCTGGCAGCTCCCACCCCTCCCACCCAGCTCTGTAGATTAAAACTGCTTGGGCAATACATTTCCAAGTGTGAGCTGCAGCCCTGCAGCTGTGACACTCTGTACAGTGATGGGCTATTTCCAGCCTGTCCTGAGAACAGAGAGGTGAATCACTGCAGCAGGGACGCATGCTATGTGCTGCTCAGATGAAAACCAATCCTGCTCCAGGCCTGTGCCCCTCTCCCAGGCACATGCTTGTCCTCTGCCACTGGGATCAGAAACTTGGCTGGCTCAGGCTTGTGGAGAAGCTGAATGAACCCAGCCCTGTCCCAAGTAGAGCTGGGTATCCTTGCAGACCAGGCTGTGTGAGTTGGGACCACTATCTCCAACATCTCCAGATATGGACTCGGGCAAATTCTCCAACTTATTCCCCAGTGGAGAAATAGGAAAAACAGGGCAGCCTGCTGCATCCCAAGAGATCTCCCAGCCCCACATCTGGATCCTGAGGCCTTGGGAAAGTCTGAGTGTAGCCTGGGGGCAGCCAGGACAGCGTGTGCACACTGGTGCTGTGGCCAGACTCTCAGCTCCAGCCATGCCTCTGTAGCCCTGTGGGGCTGCAGCTGGACCTGGCCAGGCTGGAGACCTGAAGACCACTGTCCTGTGGCCAGGAGTGAGGGGCTGCAAGGGCCGGCTCCTGGGATAAAAATGAAACTGGAGAGCACAAGACTGTGACACAGGCAAAGAAAGAAGGGAAAAGGCTCCAGATTTAGTGCTGGGCTGCCTTTCCCATACTTCTGGCATCACAGATGAGTTCTGAGCCAGCCTAGGGTGAGCAGAGCTGGTGCCTGAGTCCTGATATGGGAGAGTCCTGAGCAGATCCTCTTCACAATAACTTATCAGCTGCAGTGAGGGAGGATGAGCCCAGGCCTGAGGTACCTGTGTGTGTTTAGCTGGGTGGAGGCCAATGTCTCTGTGGCACCGTGGGAGGGAGGACGGGCTGGCTCCAGGGTTGCCGGTGTNCAGGGTTGCCGGTGTCTGTGTGTCTCACTGGCTCCGCTCTGTGTCTTGCAGGATGAAGTGAAACTCCCATCTAAACTGAGCATCAGCAAGTCCCTAAAGGAAGGTGAAAAGCTGGAGAAGGAAGGTGAAGGTGAGGAGGTCCCTGTGGGTGAGGACCATGCAGAGGAGGACCACATCCAGCTCTCCTCGGATGAGGAGGTGGAGATTGAGGAGATTATTGAAGAGTCACGGGCAGAACGCATCAAAAGGAGCGGCATGAAAAGGGTGGATGACTTTAAGAAGGCATTCTCAAAGGAGAAGATGGAAAAGACTAAGCTAAAGACCAAGGAAAACCTGGAGAAGACCCGCCACAACTTGGAGAAGACCCGCCACAACCTGGAGAAGAGGATGAACAAACTGGGCACTAAAATTGTGACTAACGAAAGGAGAGAGAAGATGAAGAGCTCTCGGGACAAACTGAGGAAGTCTTTCACACCTGACCACACCATCTATGCCAGGTCCAAGACAGCCGTCTACAAAGTGCCACCCTTCACTTTCCATGTCAAGAAAATAAGAGAGGGTGAGGTGGAGGTGAAAGCCACAGAGCTGGTGGAGGTTGGTGGAGAGGAAGGAGAAAATTCAGATCTGATGCGTGGGGAGAGCCCCGACATGCACACACTGCTGGAGATCACGGAGGAGACTGACGCGGTACTGGTGGACAAGAGTGACAGCGAGTAGGACAGGCTGCAGAGCACAAGGGTTGTGGATGACAGCTAACACATTATCACTCACATTTCGAGCTCTCCCTGCCCTGGAGCCCCAGGGAAGTGTACACAATGCATCTTTCTTACCCTGCAGAGCCGACGCCGATCCCCTGCCTGCTTGTACAAGGTGTATTTTATATTTTAGTTTTAGCACATAAACATTAGGAACACGGAACTGTTTTTCTTACACTACTAAATCACCCTCGGAGACCATTCCTGCTGCAGCCTTCTTGCCCCACACCTGAAGATGGGCTTTGAGTGACAGGGCCCTGACCCAGCTGGAGAGTGCTGATCCCAAGACAATGGCTGTAGAGCTGAAAGGTCAAGAGTCCTCCATAAGAAAAAACTGGTGTCAAGAAAGCAAATATTCCTGCAAATAGCCCACCAGCCCACACCACCCAGCCCCCTGGCTGCACAGCCACCCCACAGGAAGGAAGACTCCCAGCACCCAAACCAGCTGCTCCTTCGGGGGACCAGAGGAACTGGGATGCAGCCGGTGCATGGGAGGGAAGAGCTGAGCAAGTCCTGTTGATGGGCATTGCATGGCAAAGCTGAGCTGGTGTGCAGCGGGTGGGGCTGCTCCTCTCTGCCCTCCCAAGGACTGGGTGACCTTTGCACGAAGCCACCCTGCAGCTGGGCCTGCCATGGGTGCCTGTGGGGTGTCACATAGCTGGGGCTCACTGCTCCTCCCCACTGTGCCCCTGGGCCATGGCAGGAACAGTGCAAGCTGAAGGCTTCCTGCCCAGGTCATAGATCTGGCTGCCAGAGATCCAGGGTCCATGGCAAGTCCCAGGGGCAGGGAGCAGCATGGAGGTGGGATGCTGGATCTGCTCCCTCCACACCACAGAGGAGGTGGCAGCAGGCAGTGAGGTCCACACTTGCTGCCCTGGGAGAGGGGGACACCCAGGCAGCAATGCTGGAGCAGCCACCATGGCTAGGGACTTGTTTTCAGAGGGATATGGGATGTACTGCTGCCATGTGAGGCTCTAGACAATAAGAAAGAGGCCTTGACACTGTCCAGCACCGGATCTTGAGCACTTCTGGGGGTCTGCTTTTCTGGAGGGGCCCTGGCACAACTCAGGCTCATACCCATGCCCACGTCCTGTGCTTTCCCTGTGTCCTGCTTTCTGCACCTTCACTCTATGCCCTGAGTGAGGCAACACGAAGGCAGCACACAGTGGCTTGGGGGCTCTGCCTGGCTCAGCCCCATGTGGCTCTACATACTCAGCCCCCGGTGCAAGACCCAGCCCCACATTCCCCATCCTGCTCCCCCGGCACGAGGCTGCTGCTGTTCACATAACCCAATATATAAACTTGCTTTTCCTTTAAGAATCATTTTCCTTCAAATTGTCCAGTGCTGTCCTGGCCTTGGGGTGCTGCCACAGCTTCCCTCCCCACAGAAAGTGACCGGTCGGTTCCGTGTGCCGGCTGCGGGCAGCCCTGAGACACCGGTGGCCCCGAGGCTCCCGGTGTGGGGAGGCACTGGGCACTGGCTCTAGACTGCTGGTGGTTCCCAGCCCAGTGTGGTTCCCAGCCCGCACATCACCTGCCCTCATGGAGTCTGCAGGCCCACAGGCAGTTTTCACGCGGGTTTTCTCTGAGCAGCGGGGCCAGGACAGCAGGGCCAGGGCGGCAGAAGCCCAGGTGATCCTCGCCTGTCCCTGGCCGTGCCCAGGCAGCAGTGCAGTAATAAAGTCTCTTTTGTAAACCACTAGTGTGCGGCCTGTCCATGGCACGGGGTGCTAGAGAGGGGCTGCCACACAGGGACTGATCCCCACAGCCCTGCATGGGGCTGACACTCAGAGCCTCACAGGGATCCATCCCCAGGGCTTCAAGGGGATTGATCTCCACAGCCCTATGGGACTGATCCCCACGGCCCCACAGGGACCAATCCCCACGCTCCTATGGGATCAATCCCCACAGCCCCACAGAGACTGATCCCAACAGTCTTATGGGATCGATCCCAACACCATCACATGGATCAATCCCCACAATTCTATGGGACTGGTCCCCACAGCCCCAGAGGGACTGATTCCCACAGCCCCACAGGGATTGATCCCCACAGTTCTATGGGACAGATCCACGCAGCCCCACAGGGATTGATCCCCACAGTTCTATGGGACAGATCCACGCAGCCCCACAGGGATTGATCCCCAAAGCCCCAGAGGGACCGATCCCCACAGTTCTATGGGATCGATGCCCACAGCCCTAGGGATTGATCCCCACAGCCTCAGAGGGGTTGATCCCCACAGCCCCACAGGGATCCTCCATCCCCGTTCGCCCCACGGGGCCGATCCCCGTTTCCCCACGCGGGGGCGCTGCTCCCAGGGCGGCGCACGGGCCCGCCCGGGGCGGTGCGGCCCTTTTAAGCGGCTG
>VWZU01014926.1:40829-59588 GCA_013397095.1 Sterrhoptilus dennistouni | reverse complement strand
TCCCGTGCGGAACGGGCCGGTGCGGCTCGTCCCAGCGCTGGTGGCATTGTGTTGGTGGCAGGACTCAGAGCCAGGCCGGGGAGCCGAAAGGGTGTCCCGGGCACAGCCGGTGGGATCAGCGGAGCCGCGAGCTCGGGGCTGTCACATGCCTCTGGGACTGCAGCAGCACTCGGGGCCTCCTGCTGCACCGGGCCTTGCCTGCGTTACTGCCCCGGGGGTGCCGGGCAGAGCAGTCGGGCTCTGCAGCTCGGGAGAACGAGCGGCCCGAGCGCTCTGCGGGGGCTGACACTGCTGCCCCCGGGCTCCGTGTGCGGTCGCTCCTGTCCCACGGGCCATGGACACCCCCGCATTCCTGCCGGAGGGACACAGCCCCGGGATTGGCGCTGGGGGTGGAGCTGGGAGGGTGGGCTGCGCTGGGCCCGCCCCCTTTGCACCTGCAGGGACCGGCCCTGCCCGGTGTGCACGTCGGGGAGCAGACCCCGCTCCCGCCCCAGCGGCGATCGCCGTCACTGTCACTCCCCCCAGTCTTCTGCTTCCTAGGGATTTGTTGGAGCTGCTGGAGCAGCGGTGGTGGAGGACAGAAGGAGTGTGGGCTGGTGGATGGTGACAGTGTCACAGCTGCTGCAGTGGGAGTTCCGATGGGATGGACCTTGGAGAGCTGTGATGAGGAACAGCAGGCCGTGGCGTGTGGGGTGACCAGAACTCCTGCTGTGGCTGTGAGGTTGCCCAGAGCCTTCTCCCCCCTCCTGTTGCAAATCTCTGCATCACTGTTTCCCACCTCCAAGGCTGGCTTTGAAATCGCTCCAGAGGAGCAGAGCCAAATTCTTCTAGCAGCCTTTCCAAACTGGCTCTTGTGCTGCCAGAGCGACTGGCTGCTGTGTCAAACAGTTCTCCATCGGGGAACCGATGGTTGTGTGAAAGAGGGGGCAGTGAGGTGCCTGGTGCTGGTGCAGAGTGCCTGGTGCAGGGACTCTGTGAAGTTTTGTTGATGGCACCTGTCATGACCCTGTGACGACACTGTGATGATGTGGCCTGTGCAACGCTGTCAGTGACTGAGCTTCATCCTCCTACTCATGTCACTGCAGGGGATGTGGAGTCTGGGGGTTCTTCTAAGGCCCTTTCCAGTGACTCCCCTATACACATTGCCCTAGGGCTTATTGCTGTTGTGGGGGCACACATGCAGGATTTTTCCAGATGTGTCCCAGAGATGAGAAGGCAAACAGAAAGCAGTTGCAGGGTTGCTTCCAGGGCAGCCCCATTTTCAGTGGTGTGATTGGAGTGTGCAGAGCTGTCCCAGAGGCTGCAGGTGACATTGTGCAGCTGAGCCTGACTCTTGTGCTCTGCCCTTGCAGGGAGATAAAGAAAGATGAACTTTAGCTCTTGATCTACTTTTAGCAGCTTTGCTCTGAGCTCTGGACAGTGTGTTTACCTCTGAGCTTGCATCATGCTCTGTTGGTCCTGGCCATGTCGGCTGCTTTCTGGCTCCATTCCAGAGAGGGAGGAGAGGCAAACCACAGAGATGGGCAAGCCTGGCGGAATCAGAAAGGTTCAACCCTCAGATCTTTAACCCAGGCAAGGGTGGCTTCCTGTTGGTGGGGCTGGCCAGATAGAGACTCCTAATGTGGGGTTCCGGGGCTTGTAGTGATAGTGGTAGCTGCTGCTGCAAGGAGTGTCTAAAGGACCCTTTTCCTCCAGGAATGTCAGAATGCCTTGTGTGGATGCCAGGAGGAGCTGGAGTTTAGTGCTGTGAGCTGGCTTGTCCCACAGCTGTTTGTGGCAGTGGGAAGTGGCTGAGTCCTGTCCAAGTGCCGCTGCTGCGTGGCAGCCTGGGAGCTTTGGTGCTCTCAGATTGGGGCTCCAGCATTGCTCTGAAATGCCGAGATTGTGGCTTTCAGGTGGAATATCTGCTTGGATCATTGGTCCGGATGTGGCATCTGGTTCGGTTTCCGCAGCCTGATGGGAAGATCCGCCTGTGAGCCGCTTGGCACCGGGTGCTGCAGGGGCTGCCCGGGTAACTGCCTTCTGTGCCATGCTGCTGCAGCACTGTCCTGCTCAGAGCTGGAAACACGGCTCTGGCAGGATCTGGGCTGGGGCAGCAGCTGCTGCTGTTTCCGGAGGGGCTGGTGCAGCCCCCCCGCCCCGGTGCATGGCGCAATAGGAAATGAGGTGGCTGAGCTCACCGTCCTGGCGGGGCAATCCCTGCCAGGCTGGTGGGCTTTCACTCTTGCCTGGCCTGTGCATTTGTTGGGTTTTCCCGCCAGCAGCTCCATGGGGAAGTCCTGCACTGCTCATGCTGCAGGAGTGGACTCCAGGATTAAGTGGAAGGGCTGGAGCGCTGCAGATGCTGGGGCAGAAGGAGCATTCCCTGAGCTGCTGCAGCTGAGAACTGGCCACAAAGGGCTGAACCCCCTGTGGGATGGGGGCTCTGCTGTGCTGCCCCACACACAGCCCTGGCCCACAGCTCACAGCCCAGCCCTTGGTCTGCAGCATCGCAGAGGCTCTGTCACATCAGCCAGGTCTGACTCCATGGCTGTAGGAGTCTGTTGTCTGCAGGACTTTGCGTGGCCACTGGCTCTGTCCTTTTGTGTTCACTTGTTGCTCCACTGAAGGCAGGTTTGGTTCATGTGGACTTCTCTTAGGATTGCACCAGAGGGTTGTAGTTCAAGGTTAATGTCCTGTGGAGGCTGCTCCTGCCTTTGGGGCTGTTCAGTGCTGTGAAGTACTAAAAACCTCTCTAACTCCTATGTCAGTGCCAGTGTCCCCTCCTGGTGCCTCAGCCCACAGAAGATGTTTCCTCTTTCTTTCTTCACACCCAGACAAATGGGGAAAGAATCCCTTGGGAAAGCAGGCCATGCAGTGATGCTGCATCACTCAGCACAGGAACCTTTGGGAAAAGCAAACCACTTTCTGCAGGGAAGTGACTGCTGGTGTCATGCAGAGCTCTGCCTTCATTTGCCAGCACAGCTGGAGTCCCCACGTTAGTGTCAGTTTGATTTCCATTGATACAAGTTGTGAACTTGAAAATTGCTCCTTCCTTGTTTCTGTAGTTTCCTGGCAGTCTCCGCCTTCCGTGCTTACTGTAAGCTCCACAGCCACTTCCCTGCCTCCCAGCAGGGCCGACCAGGGGTGCCTTTGAGACCAAATTAAAGCCTCATTCCTACCTGTTGCCAGCTGCCTGTGCCAGCTGTCCTGGAGCACTGTGCCCTGGGCTCATGTCCTGGTGTCTCTGGTTCTGTCCAGAAAGAACCCTTTTCAGGGTGTTGCAGTAGTCACAGCTGGGTCCTGGCAGGAGGGAGCCAGGAGCCCACTTGGAGCCAGCCCTAAGCCACCTGTGTCCCTCAGGTCTCCGGAGCTGGCCAGGATGGCGCAGTGGAACCAGCTACAGCAGCTTGACACGCGGTACCTCGAGCAGCTCCACCAGCTCTACAGTGACAGCTTCCCCATGGAGCTCCGGCAGTTCCTGGCCCCTTGGATTGAAAGCCAGGACTGGTAAGACCTTTTGAAATGCCAGTGAGGGGACTTTGCTTATAACACCCACCTGCAGGGGCTCAAGTGAGCTGGAGGAGCTCCATCACTTTCCCTGGGCCCCTCGTGTGGTGGGACTGGCCTCTCTCCCTGGGGCTCATGTGGTATCAAAGGAAGCAGGAGTATGCATGGAGTGGGACTTTGTGCACTGTGTTAGACCCTGGACCAGGAGAAGAGGTAGCTCTGAAGCAGGGGGATGTCCCCATCCAGGGCTGGCTAACACTGACCTCTTGTAAAGGGGGCTGACTCAGAGCGCTGACTCCTGGATACTGTCCATGAGCATGTGGGTCGTGCTCACAGACATCAGGTGCTGGTGTGCACTGTCTGCCTGGTGCTCTGGTCTACTTGACCAGATGGTGATTAGTCACAAGTTGGACTCAGTCTTAGAGATCTTTTCCTACCTTTATGATTCTGTAATTCTGTAAGTGGCACAAGGGATGGTGGGTGTGAGCAGAGCCCCCCCTGCTTTGCCCCTTGCCCCATGCCAGGCACTCAGGGCTCTCCCTCCCTTGTACAGGGCATATGCTGCCAGCAAGGAGTCTCATGCCACACTGGTGTTCCACAACCTGCTGGGGGAGATTGACCAGCAGTACAGCCGCTTCCTGCAGGAGTCCAACGTCCTGTACCAGCACAACCTGCGCCGCATCAAGCAGTTCCTGCAGGTGAGATGGGAAGTGCCAGCTTGGCAGGGGTGGGCATGGTGGGGGAGCTGGTGAGAGTCCTTGGCACAGCTCACCCACAGCCCTCAAGGATGTGGAGATCCTTGGGGCTGTCCTGTGCCTGCTGACCGTGGGGTGTTTGATTCTTTACAGAGCAGATACTTGGAGAAGCCGATGGAAATAGCCCGCATCGTGGCTCGCTGCCTCTGGGAAGAGTCCCGGCTCCTCCAGACAGCTGCCACCGCAGCCCAGGTCAGTGGACAGGTATCCCAGGGCCTCCATCCTGATTCCTGACAGCCAGGACACAGCCTGGATGTTCTGGCTGGGTGTGATGAGCTGGGTGCCCCCATCTCTCCTCTTCCTGACCCTGTGCCGTCCTAGAGCTGATGCTGAAGTGAGCAGCCAGCTGCCAGAGTGTGTTAGGGATGGGCAGAAGATCCTGCAGAACCTCCTCAGGCTAGGAGGGAGCTTCCCCAGGTTACAGCCCTATCCTTATGACCTTCTTGTCCCCTCTGCAGCAAGGGGGACAGGCAACACATCCAACAGCAGCTGTGGTGACAGAGAAGCAGCAGATGCTGGAGCAGCACCTGCAGGATGTCAGGAAGAGGGTGCAGGTATGTGTCTGCCTGGGCACCTTCTGCTCTCCCCAGCACAGTTCTTGAGTGCTTTGAATGAAATCACATCTCTTGCTTTGCAGGACCTGGAGCAGAAGATGAAAGTGGTGGAGAATCTCCAGGATGACTTTGATTTTAACTACAAGACTTTGAAAAGCCAAGGAGGTAATGACAGCTCATTAGCATCTGCAAACCACAGTGTGTTCCTGCAAGGAAACTTGCTGGAGTGGTGTTCCAACCTCCAGTGCCAGCGGGAATGTGCTCAGGCTCAGGGCATTTGCATGGCAATTGGAGAAACCTGGTCTTCTGTTTCTACCACTGATGCTGCCCTTGAGGGAGCTGAACTGAGCTTTGCTGTAAGCACAGCAGTGGGTTGGGAGGGATTGGCCTCTGTGGGTGCAGGAGAGCCACAGAGGTGCTTGGAGGCTGTGCCAGATTCCTGCTTGGCTATGGGGTGCCTGCACTTTGCTGTGGAAGTGTTAGTGTTGTGTTGTTGTGGCACGTGAGAAGGCGGGAAGAGTCCCTGTGTGTGACTCAAGCTTCTCACCTGTGCACAGACATGCAGGACCTGAACGGGAACAACCAGTCAGTGACCCGGCAGAAGATGCAGCAGCTGGAGCAAATGCTGACAGCACTGGACCAGATGCGCAGGGTAAGTGGGGTCTCCAGATTCTCCTTGGTGCAGATCCCCCTTTTTCAGGGTCAGGGTTTGGTAGTTCCTGCATGGCCAGAACCGGCAGCAGTGCAGCAAGCACAGCCCTGAGTGACTTCTTCCTTGCCTGTGAATGTGAAACTTGTGGGTCTGTGGGGGAAGTCACAGGGTGCTGAAGGTTCTGCTTTCTCTCTTGGCAGGGCATAGTGAGCGAGCTGGCTGGGCTGCTGTCAGCCATGGAATATGTGCAGAAGATGCTGGCAGATGAGGAGCTGGCAGACTGGAAGAGGCGGCAGCAGATTGCCTGCATTGGTGGCCCACCCAATATCTGCCTGGACCGGCTCGAGAACTGGTGAGGGCTGGCTGGGACTTGTCAGTCCCCAGAGCAGTGGCACTCACTCACACACCTGCTGTGGAAATGAGCTCTTGGTCTCTGGAAATGTCCTTGCAAAATGGTTTCTGATGCTTGCACATGTGAATGTAGCTTGTAGCTTAGATTGAGCCACAGTGGTGGGCATGGTGCTGGAAAGGTCCCATTGTCCCCAGCTCTGTGCCTGGGGGGATTCTGAGGCTGCTCAAAAGTTTTTGGCCCTGGAGTCACCTGGGCATGTGCAGGTTTTGTTTGTAATGCATGGCCTAGAAAAATGCTCTGGGCTTGGAGCCACAGTTCAGTTCTTGACTGGTTTGGCATAGAGTGCTTTCTTGCATGGGAAGAGGAGGGCTCTGCAGGCTGGACAGTGTGGGCTTGGCAGCCAGAGCTAATGCTGGTTCTTCCTGCTCCCCTAGGATAACCTCTCTCGCTGAATCACAGCTACAGACCCGACAGCAGATCAAGAAGCTGGAAGAATTGCAGCAAAAAGTATCCTACAAGGGTGACCCAATCGTCCAGCACCGGCCCATGCTGGAGGAGCGGATTGTGGAGCTGTTCAGGAACCTGATGAAAAGGTGCTGAAGGCAGGCGGGAGCCACAGGCAGTCCAGTCATAGCCATGGGTGGAGGGTGAGCAGTGAGGTCTGACTGCGGTCTCTGTGCTGTTCCTGCAGTGCTTTTGTCGTGGAGAGGCAGCCCTGCATGCCCATGCACCCCGACCGGCCCCTCGTCATCAAGACAGGTGTGCAGTTCACCACCAAAGTCAGGTGGGTCACCTCCCCTGCAGGTGAGGGAGGGGAGCTGAGCAGGGAGGGCAGTGTGGGATCACTCTGTGAAGGTGCTGCTGCAGATGCAGCCCCCAGCTTGCCTGGGGAGAACTGGTGCTGGGAAGGGATAGATACCAGCAGGATAGATCCCAGGAGGATGATCCCAGTGGGCTGGAGTGCTGCCCGCATGACTCAGTGCAGGGCTGGCTGGGGATCCGCTGGGTTCTGGTAAATCCCATTGTGGGAGTGGGAAACATCAGCACATCCCTGGCCAGCTGCTGCTCAGCTGAGCTGTGTTCCCTGCCATCCTCCATGGAGGGAGGATGCTCTGATACCAGGTTCTGCCTGGAGCTTCCTTGCCCTTTTTCAGCTGTGCCTTCATGGCAGCCTCTGGCCCAGAGTATTGTGGAGGGTGTTTGTTCAGAGCTTGGTTGTGGGCAGTCAGGAGCACAAACAAGTTCTCGGGATGCTCAGGGGAGCATCAGCACCTCCCTGGTTCTGGGGACAGGTGCCAGGGTTAACATGTCCCAGGACTGTGTGTGGTGTGCCTAGAGCTGCCAGAGGAGCTGGTCCATACTGCTGGCTGTGCCAGGTGCCCTGTGGAACAGGAGCAGTTTCTGTGCACAGGATATTCATCCTCTGTGTCTGCTGACTCTTCCAGGTTGTTGGTCAAGTTTCCAGAGCTGAACTATCAGCTGAAAATCAAAGTCTGCATTGACAAGTGAGTCCTGTGCTTCCCTTCCAGTGGCACTGGGTGGGCTTACTGGGATGGGACTGATTCCTGCTGCCCTTGGATTAGGCTCAGTCTCCACAATGAGGGCCAGTGTGGCTCCCAGTTGAAGGGGAGGGTGCAGGGTGGCACTGAGTCCTGAGGGTTCACCCCCACATTGGGGGAAGGCCTGTGGGGCTTATGGGACTTGTGCTGGGATGCAGCTAGCACTGCACACCAGCTTGTCTGCATCAGGGTAGGAAGGCCACTGCCACGACCTCATGTCCCTTTCCCCTTTTCTAGGGACTCTGGGGATGTTGCAGCACTTCGGGGGTAAGTGCACTGTTTGCTTTGGTCCTTTTTTTCTCATTTCTGCTTTTATTCCTGGCAAACAACCTACCACACATTCGCTCCAAGACAGCCCTGTCAGCCACACTCTTTCCTCTTCCCAGGTCCCGTAAGTTTAACATCCTGGGGACCAACACCAAGGTCATGAACATGGAGGAGTCAAACAATGGCAGCCTCTCAGCAGAGTTCAAACACCTGGTGGGTACCATGAGCTGCTGGGCTGCTCCTTTAAGGCCACGTGTCATTGTGGTGCTGCTGCAGCCTGTCCCTCTCTCTGCAGACCCTGCGGGAGCAGCGCTGTGGGAATGGAGGCCGAGCCAACTGTGATGTGAGTGTCGGGGGCCCTGGGAGGGGGACTGGCCATTGGCAGGGGCAGCTGAGCTGGGAGGGGATGCAGGAGCCTTGCCCTGAGGCAGGGGGTCCACCAGCACTGATTGGCACATTGGCAGCTTGCCAGGCCAGCCCTGAGCAGCTGTGCAGTCGTGTTGGGCTGAGGGTGGGTGTCTTGTGGTGCTCAAGGTGTCCCCTTCTGCCTCAGGCCTCGCTGATAGTCACTGAGGAGCTGCACCTCATCACTTTTGAGACAGAAGTGTACCACCAGGGGCTGAAGATCGACCTGGAGGTGAGGCATGGGTCACTGCCTGCCACCACTACAGGTCTGGGTGGAGTCCTGGAACTTGTCCCAACCCGTGGTAACATCCTCTCTTTGCAGACCCACTCACTGCCTGTGGTGGTCATCTCCAACATCTGCCAGATGCCTAATGCCTGGGCATCCATCCTGTGGTACAACATGCTGACCAACAACCCCAAGGTAGGGCTGGTGTGGGAAGGCAGCAGGGCAGGTATCAGGATGGGGGTGTCACAGTGAGAGAGGGAAACAGGCTGGGGTGTAAGGCTGAGGCAGTACCTGGCCCTGCCTCCTGACCCTTGTCCCACTCAGGGCTGTGTGTTCCCTCGTGCAGAACGTGAACTTCTTCACTAAGCCACCCATTGGGACCTGGGACCAGGTGGCAGAGGTGCTGAGCTGGCAGTTCTCCTCCACCACAAAGCGCGGTCTCAGCATCGAGCAGCTGACCACTCTGGCAGAAAAACTGCTGGGTAAGTATGGGGTGATGTGGCATGGTGTCCTGCTTGTCCCTGTTGTCCCCTGGGGTGATTCCCCACCTGTACATGTCATCCAAGAGTGAAGTTCTGTGTTTGGCCTGAGAGCTTTTGGCCTGAGTAATTTTCAGTTGCTTGGTTTTCTTCCAAATGGCACAAATCCCAGAAACAGTGTCTTTGGAAGGACAACTCTATTTAAATGGTTGTGTTTTTTCTCTGCCAGGACCAGGTGTGAATTACTCTGGCTGTCAGATCACCTGGGCCAAGTTCTGCAAGGTATAATTTCCTCTCTTCCCTGAGCACCTTCACTTGGCTGTTCCCTTCTCCCAAGCTGTGCTAGCAGCCTCTTTGCCTTTTCCTCAGGAGAACATGGCTGGCAAAGGCTTCTCTTTCTGGGTCTGGCTGGACAACATCATTGACTTGGTGAAGAAGTACATCCTGGCACTGTGGAACGAAGGGTGAGTGCCAGCCCAGAGCCTGTTGTTAGACTGGGCCTTGAAAGGGGTCTCACAGGTTCCATCCTGATGGTGTGGGGGTGCCTTGTCCATGTGCAGGTGTGCTGTCCTGGGATACTTTTTGCTGGTTCAGAGTGAAAACTCACCTGGGAATCCATAAAATGTCAGTGGCCAGGCCGAGTTCTGCTGTTGAGTAGAGCTGGCAGAGCTTACATCCTGGAGGAGCTGCTCCTGTGCCCTGACCCACATTTGTTGTTCTTGCTTCCTCCTGCCCAGGTACATCATGGGGTTCATCAGCAAGGAGCGGGAGCGAGCCATCCTGAGCACCAAGCCCCCAGGGACCTTTCTGCTGCGCTTCAGTGAGAGCAGCAAGGAGGGTGGCATCACCTTCACGTGGGTGGAGAAGGACATCAGTGGTACGAGCTCTACTTTCACTACCCTGGGTGCCTGGTTTGACATTCCAGGTTCCACCAGGGGCTTGAATGCCCTAATAAGCACTTGTCCTTGTCCCAACAAGCTGTCTACATCTACATGGGTTAATTTCTGAGCCTGGCCACCCTTTGCTGGTCTTTGCCTTCTGGGTGAATGTGCCCCATGGGCACAGTTTTCTCTGACACTGAACATAGTCAGGTGCCAGTCCTGCCTCATAGTCTGCTGTATGCCTGGTAGAGCTTAACAAAGCCCCAGGCCCATCTTGTCCCTACTGCTCTGGGGGTGTCTGAAGGCAGCTCTGCCTTTGTTCTGTGCCAAAATTCTCCCTCCTTGCACAGGGAAGACACAGATCCAGTCGGTGGAGCCTTACACCAAGCAGCAGCTGAACAACATGTCGTTTGCGGAGATCATCATGGGCTACAAAATCATGGATGCCACCAACATCCTGGTGTCCCCGCTGGTGTACCTGTACCCAGACATCCCCAAGGAGGAGGCTTTTGGAAAGTACTGCCGCTCTGAGAGCCAGGAACACTCAGAAGCGACGGACTCAGGTAGTCGTTGACTTTCTGTGGCTCCTTTGTCACAGGGAGGCTCTGGGGATATCACTGGCTGTCACCAGCCAGGACCCTGTGCCATCCCTGGAGGGCACAGCCACAGTGTGGGACCAGCCATGGGGTCCCACTGGATATGGGCAGAGTGTGGGTACTGCCTGTGTTCTGGGGGGTGGAGGGAAGGATTCATCCTTGGGTGGCTGTTGATGAAGCTTCTCCTCCTTGCAGGTGCTGCTCCATACCTGAAGACCAAGTTCATCTGTGTCACCCCGTGAGTGTTCCTGGGGGTTGTCTGTCAGTACTTGGGGGGTGTTTGTGTGCTCAGCCATGCTTGAGGGAGAGATTTCCTTCCTTTCTTTCCACCTCTATCTGAGCTTTGCTTGGTTGGGGTTCTCAGCCTGGGGTGACGGTGGGGGCTGAGCCAGGCTCCGGCTGCTGCCCAAACCACAGCCCTGTTCTTCCCCTCCTGGGCCCCTTTCCTCTGGAGAGCTCTGGGGGCCGCTGGGCTGTGCCCGGGGGCCCCTCAGCGGGTAGAGGGGGTGTTAGAGAGCTCTGGCCAGGCCCTGACTCTGGAGGTTTCTGTGCTTCTTCTCCCTCGGACAGCACCTCCTTCAGCAACACCATCGACCTGCCCATGTCCCCGCGCACCCTGGACTCGCTCATGCAGTTCGGCAACAGCAGCGAGGGCGCGGAGAACAACGCGGGCGGGCAGTTCGGTGAGTCGGGGGGGGCTCCAGGGGGCCCTGGCCACGACCACGCGCGGGCCCCGTAACCCTGGCTGTGTCTGCCCGCAGAGTCGCTGACCTTCGACATGGAGCTGACCCCAGAGTGTGCGTCCTCGCCCATGTGAGGGGCTGCGCCAGCACGCAGGGCCCTCCCTGGGCTCAGCCTTCCCACCTCCAGAGCGCTCCCCTGGATTTGTCCCACTCGGCTGCAGCTGCTCCGGGCCTGCCCTCGGGAACAGCTGGGGGCCGGGGTCCCGGAATGGGTCATGTCCTCACCTGACCCAACAGAGCAGCCCCTCTCTGGGGTGGTGCCGCTCATCTCTGGGGGAGGGGGATGAACCTATTTTCTATTTCCTTCCATAACAGTTTTCTATTATTTTTGCTCATTCAAGTGCCTATTTGCCTCCAATTGCAGCCACACTTCCTAAAAATGCTTCCACAGCTCGGGTCCTGCTGCTAGAAGCTGCTGCCCTGACTGCCCACACCCAAACCCACAAGAGCCTACGAGTTTGGAATTGCAGAGGGGATTGGCCATGTGGCAGGGTCTGCCCTGCTGCTCCCAGCACCTCCTAGATCTTGCAGGGGCCTCTCTGCACCCACCTGGCCCTGATTTTGGCCAGGATGACCAGTACAGGGCTCGGAGCTGCAGGTGGATGTATCCAGGTGCTCCCGCCCTGGACTCAGCAGGCATTGCCCCTGCTGGACTCAGCCTGGGTTTGCTGGGAGCCCCGAGGTTTGGGAGCTGCTTGTGCTTATCCCCAGCTTCCTGCTTCGGGCACAGTGGTCTGGCCAATGCCAGCAGCCTGGGCTCCTTTTGGGATGGCTGATGTCCCTGACTTAGGGCAGTGCTGCTACCCAGTAATGGCACCTGTGTATAACCAGCATTTGCAGCTGTGGCCTATTTTGGGAGCTGGGTGAAGCCACAGGGGCTGCCCTGGATTCCCTGTGGCCAGGCTGGTGCTGGGAGGCTTACTGTGCTTCCAGCACTGCTTCCAGCACTGTGCTGAGTTAGATCAGTTGAACCCTGGGGAATTGGGAGAACCAGCATGGCTGACAGTGGGGCACCTGGCCTGTCCCTTTCTCTCTGGGTTGTGAGGGGCCAGGCATAGGATCTGCAGCTTCTTGGGGGTTTCATGTGGCATTTCCATTGGAGGTTGGCCCTGACAGTTAAGGTGGGAAGGGGCAAGAGTTGAAGGGAGCAGGTGGATGTGATGAGAGAGAGGAACCTGCGGAACCTGCTGTGGGGCAGTGCAGGACAGTGACGTGAGCATTGTGAAGGGCAGATATCCTGACTTCTGGGGGGTTGATGGTTGTGGTCCTGCATTTCCCAGAACTGGGGGAGCCCTACTGCCCTTTCCATGCAGTGGGCAAACACACGGATGAGCAGTGGAGGGGTGAGGGAGGCAGTGGAAGAGCTGCTCCCTCCAAGTTGCATCACAGCTGGTGGGCAAGGAACCAGAGGGTAGGGGGGAGAATCCCCATGGCTGTGGGGTCTGGGCAAGCCCCTCCAAGCTGTGTGGGAGCAGGATGGGCGGGTCTGTGGCTGGCCCTGAGGATGCTCAGGGGCAATGAGGGCCCTTTGCCCCTCTGCTTGCTCACCACAGCTGCCTCCAGCCGCAGTCCCTGGAGCCCAGGGCAGCATTCAATACTGTAAAAAATTTTATTTTTTGTATATTTTATTGCTGTATCTACAGGCTTTAACTTTCTCTGAAATAAAGGCCCTGAAGCGACGTGCTCTGGGGTGTGAGCTTGGCTCTGCCTGCGGCACCCGCCTGACCCCACTCTGGGAACTGGGGCCTCTGTCAGCACAACGCGGCCCCGGTGCCGCAGCTGCGGTTTGCTCAGTGCGAACCAGCCCCGGCACTGCCGGCACCTGCCCGGCACGCGTGGGCAGCTGCCCCTTATCGGGGCCTGCAGGGCCCTCCCCAGGGCATGCGGGGGGCAATAACCATGTTCCAGCCCCCGTGGTTGCTTTCTCTGCCTCAGAGCCGTGCCTGGGTCTCCTCCACTTGTGTAAAGGAAATGCCGGTGCCAGCGTGGGAGGACACGGCTGCACTGGGGCCCTGCTCTGGTTGCTTTCAGCCCAGGGTGTCTGGGGCTGCAGTGGGGCCCCTGAGAGTGTTTCTGCCCTGGGGGTCCATAGGGTCTGGGTGGAGGTGCCTGGGGTGGAGCTGAGGCTGGGGGCAGCAGATCCCAGGCTCTGCAAGGCAAGGGCTGGATTGGTGTATGAAGCTGGGAGCGCTGGCTGGTGACAGTGACATGCTCTGCCCCAGTGGATCCCACCCCAGCACTTGTTACCCCTAAGCCCTCTGCAATACTATGGAGAACAGGATCATTCCAGGGTTTGTGCTCTGGTGAGGCAAAGAGAGAGAGATTATTTCTCTGTCAGAGCAGGATTAGGGGGATTGTTCATGCGGGTCATGTGGAACTAGCTGTGCTGGACAGTTTGAGGCGCTGGAGGTGCCCTGGAGCCTTCTCTGCCCTCTCTGTGCCCTGGAGCATCCTGCGCAGGTCTGAGCTGACCATGTCCCTGCTTTGGAAACCAGCCCTGTTCCAGGACTCCTCCATTTCACTGTCAAACCAAAGCAGGGCTCTGCCCAGACCCCACAAACTCAATTCCTGCTCCCAGGATCCCTGTTTGTGGGATCATTACCTGCCTCAGTGGTGCAGCCCAGGGTGCTGCAGGTGGGGGGCAGTTCGCAAAAGAATGAGGCCCAGCCTGTCTGCAGGGACCCCCTTCTCCTGCCCTGGCAGGTACCAGCTCCCCTCTGGCAGCTGCAGGATGAAGTTGAGAACCCAGGACTAAGGAATTTTACCCATCTGCAACCCCTGGAGCTGCCACAACCCTGTGGTGTCAGGAATATGGTGTCCCATTCCATATTCCAGGGGTCTCTTATCTGCCTGGGCCCACTGCATCCCTGTTGGAACCTGCCCCACTTAGCCAGGGCCCAGCCCTGTGTAATGGGGTCAAGGGACCACTGCTCCCAACTCGGGGTTCCTGCTGTCAGTGCCCTGGGAAGTCCTGGAGCCTGATGTGCAGCAGGAGAAAGTGCCCAGGGAAGATTCCTGTGCTGGGTTGGTGAAACCCCAGCAGCAAGTGGGGCAAGGGACACCTACCAACATCCTGTCCCCTTCCTTCTGCCCCAGCCAGCCCTGCAGGGCTGCAGCCCTTGCTTTCTGCCTGTGCTGGGGCATAAGGTTGTTTGTAGCTCCAAAAGGAGGTCACGGGGTGGCTTTGCTCCTTGCCCAGGGCCACAGCACAGTGGGGAGGAGTGGGGACGGTGTCTGAGCCAAGCGTGCAAACGGATTAGGGGTTTCCAAATGCAGATAATCCGCTTGGGATGCGGACACTTGCGTGACGGGCACAGGGCGGCCCCATGGGGATGGGCAGCCACCTGCCAGGGCAGCCCTGGACCAGGGGCAGTCCAGAGCAGGCTCTCATGCTACCTGGGGTGTCTGAGCTGTGCAATATTGACAGTTCCTTGGGCATAAAGCAGCAGACGGATTAGAGAGGTGACAGTTTATCTGCAGTTCCAGCCCCGTCCCCAGGGCCAAGCAACTGAATGAGCAAGGCTGCAGTGAGGGGTGGGAGGCAGAGACCCCCGGGACTCAGCTGCCACCTGCCCAAGGACCAGCCTGAGCATCTCCTCTGCCCTCCCTGGTGCTGGGTAGGATCTTCCCACAGTAACACATGCTGAGCTGCAGAGCACATGCCACTGCTGCCCAAGCCAAGAGCCATCCCACTCCCTGCTTCCAGTGCTCAGAACACAACAGTCAAATATTGCATCACACTCAGATTAATACACAGCAGAGCAGAACCAAGCAGTGGTGGCTTCCACTGCCACATGTGGCAGAGGTCAGACCCAGAGCTCCAACACAGTGCTATCTCCAAAAACACCACTTCCCACCCATTTCAGGAGGACACAACCTGCTTGTTTCCCTACAGGTGTCCTATCCTGGCTCAGAATGCAGCATTTGGCTGTGGTGGCATCAGGACTGAGGGCTCTGCTCACCCCAACATGGGGTGAAGGGCCCTGGCCCTGGTGCAGCCCAGCTGGACTGGGCTGACCTGTGGCAGCACATTTGTGGCAGGAGCAGCTGGGACTGAGTGGTTACTGTGGCAACCTGAGCTCTCTAAGGGAGAGCAGGGATGCAGGGAGAGGACAGGGATGCATGGGGATGTGCAGGGATGTTGGGATGCACCAGCATGGGGTGAGGGCCAAGTGCAGCCCTGGTGCATGCGCTCCTGATGCCCCCAGCCAGCCCCGGCACTGGGGTGGGCATGAGATGATTGTGTCCATGGTCTCAGCTGAGCTGTGGATGCTGCAGCCCTCCCTCCCTGTGCCCCCTCACGTGTAGAAATAATGAGTTGATGGGAGGTTCTGGTGCCCTCTGCAGACCCAATCGGGCTCTCACTGTTCTGGGTGTTTCAGTAGCAGAAACTGGATGTTCTTTCCTAGCTGAAGGAACTGTGGAGGAAACAAAGAGTCTTTGCCCAAGCAATGGCACTGCTTGGCTGCCGAGGCCAAGTGTTTGCTGGGTTGTTCTCAGCCATATCCGAGTGGCTGGAGGCAGAGGTTTCCTGTGGAAATTCCTCCTTGGATAAATTGTCATTTCCGTTTTCTGCTGGAGCAGATCATCCCCTCCTACTGGCACTAGGCACCATCAGGCTGAGCCTGTGCCAGTGCCAAGCTTCTCTGGTGCCCCACCTCCCCGTGCCCATGGCTCCAAGTCTTGTGCTGCCCATGGGTTGGCCGGGTTCTGGCAGGGTCCTTGCTGCTGCCCTGTCCCCTCAGCTGCTGGCCTCACTCTCCACAGGCTGCCTCTTCCACCAGCACCAGGGCTGGAACCCCACAGGGCCCATCCAGACTGGCTCTCCAATGGGACCTTTGTGGGAAAACATGAATCTGTGACTAATGTGGAGATTCATCTGGTTCACATTAGCTGGGCTGGATTATCACAACAGGGTTTTGTGGCCTCAGCATAGACCTGGGAGTGTGAGGGATGCCAAGCAGGGATGGGATGGGGCTGGGCTGTGCCATGAGCCCTCCTGCTTCCCAATAAGCAGGAGGGGACGGAGCCGAGGCTGTGTCCTGCCCGCAGGTGACATGGTTGGGTGTTTATGCATTGCCAAAGCCCAGTACCCTGCACGTCCCCGGAACAGCAGGGAGGATTGCAGAAGAGCCTCGCATACAGGATGTGCCTGGACGGCAGTAGCCAGAAGCGTCGGGACCTCTCCAGAGCCGCCTAAATAAATGTTTCCACTCTTGAGAAATAATTAAGACCCTTGAGATGCCACTTAGAGAGGAAGGCTGTTCTGCCCGCACTCTTTGCGCTCCTGCTCCAAACACAGAGGCAATTTTCTCGGAAATCCATTACGAAGCTCCAGGCTCCCTCTGTCCCCGGAATGCACGGCGTCATTCGGCATCCTGCTGAGCTCATGCGAGGTGACCATGCATCCGGCTGCGGCTCAGCCTGGATAATGCTCACCTTCCCACAGGCTTCTTGAGACTTTCTGAGGACCAAAGAGAGCCAGGGCAGAGCTAGGGCCACTTCGGGGCATCGCTGGGGTAGAGCTGGGGCAGATCCAGGGGCAGCCTCTCTATCGGTCACTGCTGCAGTCACTGTTGCTCTGTTCTTTTCCTCTGGAAAGGAAGAGGTAACATCTCCTGGGTACCATCCCCACCAGCCAGCTCGGAGTTTTCCTCGAGACCTGGTGAAAACAAATCGTGATTGGATTGGATTGGATTTTATTGGATTCCATTTGCCCTCTCAGCATGGACCACTCTTAACTTTCTCTCCCAGCACTAATTTATTTTTCTTTTTTTCCCCCTTCATACCAGAAGGGGAAGGGAGAAAGGAGGGAAGTGAGAGGGAACGAGCGTGTTTTGAGTACATCTTCCAGCTCTCCCAAGCACGGGTGGCAGTGCAGGTCTCTGGCACAGGGAGCGCTGTGTCCCTGGGATCCTCCAGATACCCCTGGATCTGTGGAGCCCAGACAGAGCCCCAGCAGCAGCCACAGGCATTGTGTGTGACCTTGATTCTCTGTCCGGAGCAGCCAGTGCCCGCCTGGCTGACTGTGCCAATGGGTTATGTGGGCCAGGGATTGTGAAAGCCGCGTGTCTGCGTGATGCAACACACCAGAGCAAGAGCGCCCCGGCCAAGCAGGGTGGGCAGGCATGAGGGCCCTGCGCTGCATTTTCCATTCCTTTTCTTTTGTCTCATTGAATACAGACAGTGTGAGAGCTTCTGGCTTCACACTGGATGCCTGTCCCTGCTTGCCAGGGTCCCAGCTCACCTCTCCGTGAGGTCTGGAGTGCCCCAGGAACACTGGGAAGCACAGCCAGGGCTCTGCTGGCAGCAGCTCAGCAGCGATGTGTCAGCCTCTGTGCGTGAGATTCTCCCGAGCGGGTGAGCACAGGAAAAACATTTGGTGGGAGCTGAGAGCTGTTGGGGCTGGAGTCACTCATTCAGTCACTCACCAGGGCTGCTGCAGGCACAGAGTGGAGCTGGCAAGTTGGAAAGCACCGTTTTGTGGCTAGCGTTTGCATGGAGCAGGTGCTGGGCTGGTGCCTGCCCAGCCCACAGGTATTTATCTGTTGGAAGCGTGGAGCTGGATGAGGCAGTGAGGAGCCCAAGCTGGAGCTGCAGCACTTTAGTACAAGAGCAATAGATAAAAGCAGTAGAGGGGTGGGAACTCGGAGCTGTACTGACACAGCGCCCAAGTGATTTGCAATTGCTGATGCATCAACTGTCTGAGAGTGATCTTGTTCAGCCCTGGCACAAGGAGAGACGAGCCCCTCCTTCCTGGATTCCCAGCAGGGCAGGGTCACCTGTGCTCCTACCAGCCCAGAGCAGGAGAGGGACCTGCGTTTGC
Source organism: Sterrhoptilus dennistouni (assembly GCA_013397095.1). NCBI lineage: Eukaryota > Metazoa > Chordata > Aves > Passeriformes > Zosteropidae > Sterrhoptilus > Sterrhoptilus dennistouni. The sequence continues at coordinate 41,804 of VWZU01014926.1, read as the reverse complement.
TGAATTTCCCTCCAGAGTTTTTTGAGGCCACAGAAAATGAGCTGGTAACGAAAGTGAAAGCCCAGGAGATCCCATGCGGTGGGTGCGAGTGCTGGGGCAGAACGAGCACACCCAGTATTGCTTCCTGCCGCCGCCTCTGCCCATCACCGCACGGCAGCCGCACCCCGGGGTGCCCATCACCCGGGGTACCCCACTGCCCTGGGGCGCCAGTGCTGCCAGGAGGAGTCTGCTGTGCGTGGCAGCTCTGCTAGAGCTCCTCAGGATGGTTTTCTTATGCCTGCTGTCAACTTTCCCTATTCGAGCAAGTGCAGAGGAGCTGGCAGTGCCTTGGGTCTCCTCACAGCTTGCAGGGGATGTGGCAGTTTGGCAGAGGGATACAGCGTCTTGTCCCAGCAGGTGCCTGAGGCTGTGGCAGTGCTGGGGTCTTGGCCGTGCACACGGCTGCAAATTGTCAGCTCAGGCCTGTGGTGGGAATGAGCACCCTGCAGCCACGGCTGCTTCAGGCAGAGGGCCCGGTGTCAGCACAAGGCAGCCCTGCAGCCACGTCTGTGGCCACCTGGCACTGATTTGGTCATTCCTGCTCCCAGAACCAAGGCTTGGTACTGCTTTGGATTTCCCCGGTACTTACTGCCAAATTCTGGTGCTGGTTTGTGTCCTGCCAGAGCTGCTGGTGTTGATGCCTGAAGCTGTTTTGGACTCATTCCATACCCGGTGCTAGTGCCACTAGTCACTTATGACACCCCGTGCCATTACCTCGTGCTGGTGCTGGTGGCGATAACCTGTGCTGGTGCCCGGTACCGTCACCCAGTGCCACTGCCCGGTGCCACTATCCCGTGCCCGGTACCGGCACTGTCACCCGGTGCCCGATCCCAGTGCGGTCACTCAGTGCCGTTACCCGCTGCCGTTGCCCGGTGACCGGTACCGCTCCCGTTACCCGGTGCCGTTCCCGGAGGCGGCGGGGGCGGCGGGGGCGGG
>VWZU01014925.1:8235-55883 GCA_013397095.1 Sterrhoptilus dennistouni | reverse complement strand
CCTTTTTGTGATTCTCATCCCCATCCAAGTAAAGAGAAATAAGTGGAAATAAGGCCAACACATGGATTCCTCTGAAATGGAATGAAAAGGTCTTTGAATGAAAATACACCCTTGAGGACTCTGGCAGTGTCTTGAGTGTCCTCCTGCCCCCTCTGGAGAAGGCATGAAGTACCAAGGCTTGAACAACAGACCCTAACTGAGTCCTGAACAAAAGGCCCAGAGCCAAAGTTGACCTATAGATGAATCTTCCAATCAAATGTTATCTATATATATTTGTTCATTAACGAAGTATTGTTATATGTGTGCACTTATTGGGAGAACATGTATTTTACCTTCCACATCTAGAAACTGCATGAGGCCACATCTGGCCTAACCAGGGGGTTACAGGATCAAAGACAATGCCCTTGGTTCCTCCTTGGGCCCTGGCCAGGCTTTTGGAGAAAGCCAACAGGAGAACAGAATTACACATTATGTCGGCTTGTTTGTTTAACAGTATAAAAGCTGGGCTACTGTCAAAGCAAAGTTGGGGAAGCCTGGTGCCCTGCAAGGTGGACGTACCACAAGAGCTCCTAATTACCTTGGTTCTCCAGTCCTTCACTGTGACACCTTTCCCCCAGAGCTGAGATATCTCAGACTTGGATGATGGCAAAGTATTGGAGTAACTGGTGATGTAGCTTTCTTTATCAGTATAGGCATTCCTTCGTAATAATCGTAAGGTGGATTGCTTAGCTTGCCTTTTATAATTCTTTGCTAATGACTATACGCTTTGCTTAGCTTAGCATATCTTTCCACAATTCTCTGCAGTTGACCATTATAGTAAATTCCACTATTCCTCAAGTCTGTTTCCTGAGCAGGCACTTTTCACTGCTTTTCACTGCTTCAGGCTGTAATATACCGGGTCACTTGCAGCACTCAGCATCTCAGTAATTCTCTTTCAGGAAGTGATGTTGACTAACTACCCATGGAGCTTCTTGAGCAAACAGTAAGCTGGATCCTCTAAGACTCCATGAGATGATACCCAGGGTTTAGGAACTCAGCTTTAGAGTGGTACTGCTACTGCACACATAACCAACCACTGTTGCTACCCAGAACTTTTTGACTGGCAGAACAGATAAGGGGGGTAAAGAGCCTTCTCCTCTAGTTTAACCAAGTTCCATCAGAAGAGATGAAATCCACACATATGGTGCTATCCTACAGAAGCTGAACTATCACAGAAGCTGTAACTTCACAAAGACATAAAGCACAGAAGTATTTGGCAGCAGTTACCCTTTCCCTCAGAGAAACCAGCAACTCCAAAGCATTTCCAGCTCTAGGCCAATGTGAATGCATCAGTAGGTTTGAATCAACATCCAGCAGCATAACTAGACAAAACATTTCCAGTAGCACACAAGGTTAAGCAGTACAGGCTACAAACCTTTTCACATATCTGGTTGCAGAGGAGAGAAAGAAGATTTTTGATTAAGGAGCTGAAGAAGAACAAAGAAGAGCCATAAGTTCAAAGGTCTTCAGTGAGACCAAGAACATGGCCTACATGTACATGAGGCAAGGAGAAGAGCTCACAATAGAAAGACTACTACAATACAAGAGGGCAGTTGGAAAATGAAACCGGAAAAGGAACAGGAGTTGAAAGAGAACACAGGGAGCCAACATTCCCTTTCTCACATTATTCAGGGAAACCGGATTCAAAAATCCATCAATGCACAGTGGTTGCAGCTAGCAGAGTTCACTATTCTTTTCCACATCAAGACACCCACATTCATTTACAGCAGCCTTTGGCACAGCTGTTTGGATGGAATCTTGACAGTTTGTAAATAAAACAAGTGGCCTTGAGTCCCACAGTCTTCTTGCAACACTTGCAGCAGACAGACATTCCCTGCCTTGGGCTATGCACTACGTTTCCAAATTCCAGTGCACAGACCACTAAGGGTACTTCCTATTTGTGACTCAGAGAGGGAAGACCAGGTTTTAAGACTTTCCTGAACACACTGATCACTGAGGTGGAACCATGACAGTCTCAGTTGCTCCCCAATTGGTGATTTCAGGAAGACTTATCACAATAGAACGTGCAGCTCAATTTAGTGTGAGGGAGGATAAATTCACAGCAGGAAATCTGAGTCCCAGACACCAGGCTTCTGCTTTGATTGAGAGAAATCTGGCATGCTGTGATTTTCATCTTTCTCTTAAGAGAACCTGGTTGAAATGGTAAGAAATAGGTAAATTTTCTTTGGGTTTAGCAGTTGCTTGACTCACCCTTATTCAAGGAAGAAAACTTCAGAGTTTGATATGGTATTAGAGTTCAAAGGGAATCCTATGAAGACAAACTGTGTATAGTGAGAGTGAATTATCCTCAGCTCCTCTGGTGACAACAAACTAAACATCTCTATAGGTTGTGATCAAAAGCAGAGAGAACTTCAAGGAACAAAGTCCTACCAAGAAAACTGCACTAGGAAGGAAAAATGTTAGTACAGAAGAAAGCCCCCAAATCAACGAGCAAATCCACTCTGGATATCAGTAATTGAAGATTGGGAAAATGTCATACAGAAATGTTCTACAACTTCTTTGAGAGTATGCTCAAAGCTGTGAGACACACATGCTCTGGAAAGAAACTCTATGGGTGCTGTTGAAGTCAGGACACAGAGAAGGAACAGTATCAACATTCTCAGATCTACTGCAGACTGGTCTTGGAATCAGCTCAAATGTTTTTCTCAAGTGGATTTGGAAGCATTTTTCACAAAACATTGAAGAGGCCTATATAGCAGTTTGACCTATACATCTGTATTTGTTAGCAGCTGTATAAAATAATCAGCCACAAAATAGCCTGGAGAAATATTTAATTTCTGTAATGAAATTTCCCTGCTTAAAGGAGGGGAGCAAATCCGTGAAGGTGTCTACCCTGATACTGACAAAACTTTGAGATTCTCAGAGAGTTCCAATGTCTTCTGGAAAATGAAAATGGAAAGCACTACCTGAAAACTGTTGCTGTAATTTTTAAGAAGCACTGAGTACTCCCATTTTCTTTCCCTTTACTGTCAGTTTTTCTCATTCTTCTCCAAAAAAACCACAACTGTTAAGCCTTTCCTTTTAACCTAGGGCAGCTTTTTTGCCTAGAAGAGGAATGGTTTCCTCTTTTGCCTTTTTCTTAAACATCTTGCTCCCATCTTTCCATCCTTCCCCTCTCTTGTTCTGGGCTCCATACCCCTCCAGGTCTCCTCTTTATTTCCCTTTTGCAGCGGGTCTGTGAATTTTCCTTCCTTTCTAGTGCTTGTCTGCAGAATAGCCACTGCAGATGATACAGGACTAATGATCTCAGGAGTTCTTCCAGTACTGTCTGTCCACCTCTCTGCCCGCAAGACAGTGTTCACAGCTACATAGAGAAGTTCATCTCTGTAACTGCCACAGCTACTAATTTCCTACACTGTTTTGGCCCCATTTGTTCTCTTGGCTTGCTTTTTGTAAAACAGGTGCTCTATGTAGACACATGGTTTAAATGGGTTCTTTCCAATGAGGGGGGACCACCAAAATGAGATGGACTTAAAAGTGAACAAATACTTGCCACATTCCCTCAAAAATAGAATACAATGACTCAACAGAGAAGCTGGGCCATGGCTTCATCCCATATTAAGTGGGTCTCCCACTGATTACAACTATTGGTGTGGGGTTTTCATGGTGTAATGTTCAGCATTCTGTGAGGGATGCGCTATCACACTGACTGCTAATTACAGGGCATATTTGGACCAGATGTATTGTAGAGGTTGCAGCATTGCTGCAAAATCAGAGCTGTGAAGACTTGCCAAAGAGTAGGCAATTTTACTGTTTCATGAAATAACACATGGCAGGAACTACAAGAACAAGTATCGCCTATGTGCAGTATGTGTTCTGCACTGAAGTGTAAGAGCAAAGTTATGCCATTCCATTCATATCATCCTATTTTTGAAGCATTCATTTGTTGGTGTTAAGATACTAAAGCAAGTTCTGTGAAAAAACTGCTGGAGTGAAGATCAAGGAAGAAGAGAAAGGTGCCACAGAGATGTTTGATTGGATTTGTCATTCAACATGAGCCATTTTAAACAGGTTAGCCAAAAGATACATTGGAATTTCATGTTGAGCTTAGCTGGGAGCTCTCTATGCCATGGTACTCCTTGTAACAGTTTCTCTTGTAAAAGAATGTCATGATACAGTTCAATGCTTTGACTTAAATACTTTATGGCCTTTGACTCTCTTGAAAATGTTTACAACCCTGATGACCAGAACTCTTCAGCCTTACAATGTACAGCTGTGCACTGTTCTGAGGAGTAGCAGTTGCTTTGACCTATTAGACAATAAGACACGGAACAGTAAGTGGATTTTAACTTCAGGCTAAAAAGGGAGAACCTTGTATATGACTACTCTTCAGCAGTCGAGAATGATATTTCAAAATGCTTACCTTGGCCACAAAGGCTGCAACCCTGTTTCTTGATGATAATGTGTTCTCACTTGGGCTGAGGAAGCCTCCTCCTAGACTGAGACTTCTGCTCAGTCCCAGATTGTTGCCAAGATGTCCCAGTGCAGTTGAATACAGAACTGGAGTTGCAGCCAGACCTCCACTGACAATGCTGCTTGTGAGTAATGATTTGTTTTTATGGCGCTCCCGGAGGAGCTTAGCATTGGCTTCTTCAAGTCTCTCATTAGCTCTGAAACATTCAGAAGCACACACACAGTTACCTTTGGTAGTAACACTTTCCCAAAGTTACTCTCCAGGTCCTTGACTATTATTTGACTTCTGAGATGAAGAGCCTCCAAAACAGCACATCATTTGACCTGAGCTTGTTTGGAGGGCCTGTTTCTAAGATATCACACTTAGGACTGCTCGTCATGAGGGCTTCAAAGCCTTCTGTTGAAACCCATGTTTTCACATAGCTTCTTCTGGAAGGTAGGTCACCTCTGTAACAACTCTGGGCTGGCCTCCCTTCCCAAGGAAAGCTCAAAATTCAGCTTAAACAGAAGCCAAAAAAGATAATTTCTATTTTTTAATTCACAGAACAGAAATCTATTCTCTGAGAGGCCTACCCTTATTCAAACAATAAAGGACATGAAATTAATGTTTTCTTTTGTATAGAGGGTGAGATTAGAGACACTGGCAATAAAAGCTGCCAGTTAAAACAACATCAACTTGAAAAGTATCCTGTTAATGCCATGATCAGTTGCGTTCCTGCTGAAACACTTAAGAGAAATGAAGGCCTGCTGAACCGTAAGGGTCTTAAGGTACTTTCCCCACACACATGTCATCATAGGCTTTCAATGCTGGCCAGGTGCAAAAGAGGAATGAACAAGAAATATGCATGAGGAAAAAGGATTCTCCTATTACCAGTCCAAAAAAAGCATAGACTTACCTTTCCAGTTTCTTTGCTAGGCATCGTCTAGTTTTCACTTCCTCTTGATACAGCTCCTTGTACTTTTCCACTTCTGCCTGTGCACATTCTTTTGGAAAAGTACTCTCTTGTTGAGTATTTTTTATCTTGTCCAATTCACATTCAAGATCTCTAATTCTTTCTTTTAGCTGGTTTCTCAGAGAAGCATGATGACTTGCTCTGATGTGTTCTAGTCTGTCCTGGGAGGCTGCCTGTGCCTGCAGGAGACAGTGCACCTTCAACCATCACAAAGAAAAAGACAACTCTCCCCACCTGTCAACTGCATGTACCCAAGGTCATGAGTCCAGGTTGACTCAGAGGCAGCTGTGCCTCCTCACTACCATCAGGAATCAAGGCAGAACCCTGGAGCTACCAGCAGGGTAAATAATTCTTTTCACTCAGGACAAAGCCCAAATCAGTATTACTATTCAAAGCTACTAATGGAAGGGCATTATCTCTGTAGGACAGGGCATGGAGAACAGAATTCCTCAAAGAACTTAGCAGGATGCCTCACCTCCTCCCCATCTCCACACCTGCAACTTCAGTCACGTCTTTTCTGACACTCTCCCCCCGTACAAGGAGAAAAACGGACCTGTCGGTCTGGCTGTGACAGCTAGAAGGTGCAAAGCCTCTCTGAGCATGAACAGTGAGAAGCAGAGACAGCCTCAAGCACTGCAAAATGGAAACCTGCCTTGGGCAACCTTTTGATTTAGGGACCTGCCAGCACATTACACACCGTAAGGGTACTCCTGCCCAACCATATGCCATTCTCCCACTGGCCTTTGGCACAGACACAAGTACAGTGTTAACACACAGAACTGGGCACCCAAAGCAAAACACTATAAAATGGTGCCCACAATCAAAGTCTACAGAGTGCCTACACACGTCAGAAATCACTCACTTGCAAAAACAGATTTACTTCTTGTAGTTTTTGTCTTATTTCTTGGCCTGCTCGTTCATCAACCTCTCTTTTATACTGCTCTACTTGGCTGTGATCCACCATGTTAGTCTCCAAGCGATGCTGGAGTTTTGCCACCTCTTCTTTCAGCTGGCATTTGCTCTTCTCTAGTTTTTCACAGTTCCCATGCAGGGTAGATAGCTCATCTCGCAAATCCCGGTTTTGTGCCTCTAGCTGCATGCTTTTTTTAGACTCCATGTCCAGCTGCTGGGAAAGTTCAGCAACCTGTACACAGAAAAAAAAAACAACTAAGAGGCATCTAAAGGCAGTGAATTCTGTTAAAGTCACTAAAGGAGTTGTCCATGGAGACTGTATTTATCATCTGCATACTCAGTATAAGAAACATAATGTAACTGGGCTCTTCTTTTCCAACAAGATCAGCCTTCACATCATTTGTGATAGGATGGGAACCTGAGGAATCCTTTTGCAGTTCCTTATGCAAAAATGCTTCTGGACTAAAAATGAGTCACTGCAAAGGAGTAACTGATTCTACAATGATGTCTTCTAAAGCCGAGCATAACTGTGAAATGGAGCTTCTCTAGCAATGAATCTGAGTAACGAGCAGAGAAGTATATAAAGTTTACACATTACTACTAGACAGCCAGAGCAACCTCAAAAACATCTCTGGCAATGATACTTCTGGGTCCCCATGCCAAGACGGGCTGAAATAGCTACCAGTGAGCAGTAAGTTACAGCACTTTTCCTGTGTCCCCTCTCCTCATTGTTCCTTGCTCAGCAACAACACTTTTCAGAAAAGGAAAGTCCCAACTGCCTCTGGCAGAACTCGTGCCCAAGACAGGGCTCAAGGCTCATTCTTGCTGTGTGAGCAGCGTTCCTCCCCTCTTCTCCAGAGGGGGAACCTGTCTGTCAGACCAGGGTGATGCTGCCACAGCCTCAGGCTGTGGCCGGGCCTGAGCTGAGGCCTGCTGCTGTCAGCCCTGATCCTCACCCATGGACATGATGTCCTGGTATGGATGGAGAATTGCCCATCCCTGAGGCCCAGCCTGAGGATCTGCACTCTTGGCTGACCTTGCCTGCTATCACCGGACCTGGTCTGTTCTTCTTGATGAGTGCCTGGCTCATGAGGTCACAGACCCTGCCAGCCTTGCTGCCACTCTTGGCTTGCCCTCCCTTTGCATGACAGTCTGCCCTTCCTGTGCCATTGCAGATGCTGCTTTGTACTTAAGGATTGCATATTTACCCATAATGACAACTACATCAGTATTAGTCATAGTCACCTGCTTCTCTAACTGTAGAAAAAGCATTGAGAGAGATCAGTCAAATCTAAAATACAGCTAAGAAATCTAAAATAAGGAAATAAAATCATCAACATGACCAGAAATACAGGGAAAGCTTCACACAGGTTTGAAAAGAAGTAACACCACAACCAAACAAACCCCAAATTAAGCAGAGCTCACCTTTGTTCTTAATCTATCAACTTCACTGACCATTTCAGAGTATCTGCTCTTCATTTCTCCCTTCAAATTAAGCTGTGACTCCATTTCTCTCTCCTCATACACCTTTATTTTCTTTGTAGCTCTACTGAGAAGTCTCTTCAACCTAAACAGCAGATCAGTGCGGAAAACAACGAAACACAGGAATAAGGAACCTTTTCCATATGCTTTCAAATAAGGAGTGCAGACATAGCTTTCTTCATCTTTAACATACTTAACAGTACCAGGAATTGCTGAGAAAAAGCCTGCTACTCCTGTGCCACAAATCACTGGGCACATCCAAATTTCAGCTGAAAAGATGAATTGAAGACTTCCTTTCCCACCCCTGGAGAACTGCAGAGCAACCTGGATTGACAATTCCTCTTGCAGCTATAAGTCAGTATAGGCTCATGCACAGACGTACCTTGCAGGAACTAATATGAGACTTCAGTTTGCTTAGAGAGTATGTATACTTACAGTTCAATTAAACTGGACTCCTATTCAGGGATATCTCTTCATCATATCAAAAAGCCGTACCTCTTGAAGTCTTTCTGCAGTTCCAAGTTTCTTCTCATTTCTTGGTCCAGACGGAGTTCAACTGGGCGTTTTAACTCCATCAGTTTCTTCACTTTCTTTCTTTCACTCTCACACTTTCAAAACAGAAAAGACCCATTACACACACAGAGTAAGAACAACAGCTATGTGCAATATGCATCGTTAGCAATCTCCACAAAGAAGCTGCAGTCCATCTCCATCTGTTAGCCAAGTTCCACATTAGGTTTCACAGCAAACTAGCCAATATTGAAGAACAAAACCAGATGCCTCCACTGAAACAAAGGTGGAAAAGATGCTGGACTACCTTCAAAAGTTCTCAACTCATAGCAAGGATTATGTAGGTATGCATGGGAGAATACAAATCAATCTAAAGCTTTTACAGGATTTTTATTCATCAGCAGGCAGAGGAATTTGATTTTTGGGATTTTTTTCAATATACTATTCCCTTCCACCTCTGCTTTGTGGCTACTTAAGTGGTAATTGCTTTGTACCTCCTTTATTCCTCTACAAATGAGACAGAGACTGCCCCTTTGAAACTGGCAGTCATTTCTTGTTTCCCAAGCATTAGTTAATTTCCTCAGAATTCTGTCAATATGCTGTTCTGCAAGGTTTTTAAGTATCTACTACCCTGAAAACATGCTGCTGCTCCTCCATACATTGCACTGGAAAAATGAAATACTTCAACCCTGCCCAGAAAACAAGGGGTCAGAAGATGGCCAGAAGGAACCCAAGAAATAAAAGGTGAACTGCAGTGCTTGATGTGCTCAACTGATGCAAACCATACTAGAAACTCTTTCAAAGAGAATCACTCCAGAACTTACACAAGATATCCAGACAGCTTTCATTTGCTTCCTGGATGATCCAGAGATCACAACATATTCAAAGCCCGAATGGCAGGGGTAATAAAAAAATGCTCTTTATGTAAGAACTCAACCAAAAGGTTAATGTGGTTCTCTCAGGTACTGGCTTAGGTCTCTGCAGAATTTTCTGGATTTACCTGTTCAAAGAGGTCTGCCTTTTCCCTGTCAAGTTGAGCAACACGCTCTTCAAGGCTGGATCTTGACTTAAACTGCTCTTCCCACATGCTCTGCAATTCCTTTGATGTCAGAGCCAGCACATTCTGCTTTTGCACCTGTAAAAGCAACAGTGGCAGACGAAGAAACTAACGTGACCATAAAGAAAATACCACAACAGAATACTGTTACTTAAATGGAAACTCTCTCCTCTCCCCATTCAATGTCTATAGTTAATGCGGAATGTAAAATACAGCTTGGGAAATATAACCAAGAAGAGAAATTGAAGATGGTAAAAAGAATGAATGCGCTAAGGGTGGTGAATGAGACTGAACTTTGGGGAATGACAAACACGCACAGGAAATCACCCTGTAGCTTTCTTCCAAATGGTCTCCAGAGTTCATGACATACCTTCTAATGTATTCATTTCTAGTGCCCACTACAGAATATACTCTACCCTCATGGCTTCTGTAACAGCTGTACATCCCCTGAGAGCAAGAAAATGTTTTGAAATTGGCTATGGTTCTATCTAAAGAGACAAAGATTTGCCTAACAGATGCATTTGAGTTGAACAGAACTTGCTGATTCAATTCAAGTATAAAGAATGGAAGTTGACTAGATGCTTTTAGTGCTATTTTTTAAGGAAAAAAAAAAAGAAAATTACAAAATCAAAAAACGAAAAAGGAAGAGATGTTTACTGGCTACAGAAAGTGATAAAACACCTAGCGCAGAGTCTCAGATAAAAAAAAAGTTCTTAGGGTGTATGACTTTCTCAAGTCCTCATAGAGGTGGTAAACCACTAGGTGTTACAAAAAAACCTGACACGGTCTCAAGGCAAGCTCTGACAAAATTCCAAAGATAATATGGATCTGTCAAGCCCGGTCTCCTCTCTCAGCTTTCAAACACCAATCTCCACGCTATCCATAGCATCCACTCTATCAGTCATCTGCTATGGCTTAACCCTGGTAGGCAGCTAAGCATTACACAGCCACTTGCTCACTCCCTGCAGGTGATATGGGGAAGAGAATTCATCAGATAAATCACACCGATGAATGTAATTATCTTGCACACCACAACACATACAAAACACAGCAGTAGGAAAATTAGGAAATTTACCACCTTTTCCCTTGAGGGTGCCTTGCCCTGTGTGCATTTAACAGCTGTGTGCTTACACAGCCCACATGATCTTTTCATCAATTACCCATACACAAAAAATTCAAAGCCTAAAACAGTCATCAACAGAAGCGTGTTATGTACCTGCTTGTGGTGGTCCTCTGCAGCTGCCTGTGCTGTCTGTAAGCTCATTATCATGTCTTCCAGGCGGTTATGAACCTATAGAAGCATTACAAGAAGCAAGAAGGCACACTATGACTTTCTAAATTGAAGTTACACCTCACTGACAAAAGTATTACACAGAACCTTTTCACCTCTTTATTTGTACACTATTTACACCCAGCAACAATGATCAAAATGGCCCTAGTTTGATGCCACTGTAAAATTGTTAGCAATCATCACCTCTGTCATTTGTTGCAGAGAGAAAAGACCACGTGGGATATAAAGAATGCTCAGTGGAAACAGGCAGGAGTAGTTTTTCTCCTCCCCAGTACACCTGAAAATGATGCCCTATTAATCAAAGTGGAAGGATTTGTGACTGCCTTGCCACTTCTTTTGATAGTATCAGAACATCACAAAATTCAACTATTACATGTAGTGATTTTCAAAATACTTTCAGCTATAATTGATGACTACAGTTGTAACAAGAACCCTAGTTCACTGGCTACAATACAAACAACAACAACAAAAAATATCTCTTAATTCAGGCCACAGATGTTAGCACCTTATCTGAGCTAAAATTAACCACTTAATTATAGAGAATTGTGTAGAAGCAGTGGTAAATTCCAAGGCTCACACTGAGTTTTGCAGATACCACAAGCAGTCCTCTTCAGTGTTTCATGAGAGCACCAAGTAGCCAAATGAAAAGCAATTCTGCACAGCAAAATCTCTGGGATGTGTAATTTTTGTTTCAGTCTGATGATGTCAGCCACATCTCTAGCATAAAGGGCTTGGCATCAATATACCCTGTGGAATTTCCACCACTCAACTTGACAAATACCTTAAATGAAACCCATCGCAGTCCCCAAAGCAGCATCTGATGTTTTGAAGGGTCTAAAGCAGACAATAGCTACACCAGTGTATTGCTGTCAAATCCTGATCTTTTAGAGTGTTATGTTTGACTTGCTATAGCATGGGAAAATTTTCAAAACTGGATGGCTGGGAAGCAGAACAGGCTGCTTTCTGAGGAGCCTCTATTCAGAAGAAAGCAGGAACTGAGCTCCCCTTGGCTCTCCAGGAAAACCTCACCATAAATGTCCCCACAGAAATAGGTAACTAGCCTCAGGAGTCACGAAAAGGGAAATTCAGGAGCAGCTTACTGAGGCAGAGGCTTGCAAGTCTCTCTGCAGGGCTTCAATCCTGTTGCTTTGTTGCTGGACAGTGGCTTCCAATCTGGTGTTTTCAATTTCAAGGCTTAAAAAGAAATACAAGTCTTATAAAAATCTGCCAGAGCACCAATTCCAAAACAACAGTGCAAAATAGTAATAAAAAAAGAACATCCTTTAAAATCTTAATAATTTGCTGTTATGCAACAAGGCCACCTATGCTGTGGTTTCCAGCCAATCCCTGCAAGTGACAGACACCTTGCCCCACTGCGTTCTCTTACTGTTGCACGTGTTCTTCCAGTTGTTTTATAGTAGTGTTAGTCTCAGAGGACGCCAACATCTGATCCTGCAGTTTCTGGGCAGAAGCTGCTGCTTCTCTTTCCTTCTCATCCACGGCACTCTTCAAGTCACGAACACAATGCTCAGAATGCAGATATTTTTCTTCCACCTCCTGCAACTGTAAAGTCACAAAAAGAATCCGCAGTTGTCAGGTGAGCTTTTATACAGGGCAGTCAGCTGCTGCCCCAGGATTCACATGCTGCAGATGTCTGCCCACACTCTCTGCCCAAAGAACTGTAATCATCTCAAGTACTTTCAAACCTTCTACTAGCAAATGATCACAAACTGTGTTCTACAGCGGCCTCTTCCATCCCTCCGCAGATTTCCTAGAGCACAGTTCTAAGCACATACACTGCTGATCTGACCCTTTTGGTGACTTAGGATGCTCCCTGTATTCACTCATTTGCTCCTCTGTGAAAATATGAATTAAGAAATTCATCTGTCTGTAGTGACTTCACAAGTCCCTCATAAGGATCAGATTTTAAATTATTTTCCTTTTAGAACTCCAAGGCCTCTATACGTCCATACCTTGGAAAAACACTGTGAAAGGTGGTTCCTAACTCAGAAATACCTTATACTTCCCTTGCAGGAAAATCACTTAAGGATGGCAAATTATAGCAGAGCCAAAGAAGGGGAAAAAATGCAGAATAAGTTACAAAAGCATTCAGAATTTGATGTGTTACCTGGTGACAGGGCAGGGTGGGGGGAGTGGGGGCAGGGGGAAAACAGGACAGCATAAAAATGTCCAAACACAGCAGTCCAATACTTCTACTGTTCTTCAGAAATCAGACAATCTGCTTGGCTAAACCAAAAGCAACAAGACAAATATAGACACAAATTTATTGTGAAAAGCACCACAGCAAATAAAAAATTTTGTCCAAGTAGTAAGGGCATTATGTCTGCATGTCAAAGACATGGACACCAAGTTTATAAAACAATGCAATTAATTCACACATCATTAAATCTATCCTGTTGAATTTTTTCCTGGAGTTTTAAGACAACATCCAATCCTATCTTTAATAGCCACCCTAAAGATTTATTCATATAATTACAGACATTGTATACCTTGGTTTTAGCCTTTTCCAATTCCTTTTGCAAGCGCAGCTTGTCTTCCTCCAGGTCACTGCGGTAGCGCGTAGTAACTTCAAGTGAAGCTTCTGACATAGACTGCTTTTTAAGAGCATCAGCAAGCTCCTGCTGCAGCTGTCTGATCATGCCCTAATGAAACAATTAAATGAGCATGAAAAAAGTTGTAAGAAAATGAAAAATGCCTTTATTTTATTTGATTACAGAGTTAGACTTGTCTTTGGACTGAACTCAAGTGAAATTGTCTGTCACTGGCAGACGTGCACAGTCAGTCACCTCTCCATCTTTCTCAGCTGAGCACCCCCAAACTGTCAAAAGCTGTTCATGAGGATTTCTGTTTCCTAACACATAAAAAAGATCCAGGTATTATTCTTCTTGAAACTATGCATAAACACACACTGCAATCATGGGAATTTCTCTAACATAATCCAAAGAAATCTGTTGTGATGCAAGAACCATAACCTGACTGCAGGTACCTTTGTTGACCAAAGGCAGGACTTGGTCTCACATCATTCTTTGTTCTATTCCTATATTTTACAAACATAATTAAATCAATACCTATATCTAAGAGCTCTTTTAAGATACACTCTAATATGTTGAATCACATCCTCTTACAGCTGTCTTAGTAAGTATGTTTTAGACAAACAACTGCCTTTATACTGATATATTAGGTTTACTAAAACCCGGATAGTTCATATAGTTATATGAATGTAGTATTTTCAGATGGAACCTGTTGTTTTAGTATGAAGAAAACACAGATATTCACAGATTAAAATGACTGACACTATTGCTGGAGTTCTCTCCCCACACACACCTTACAGTAACTGACAAATAAAGAATAAAGCAGTTATCTCACACGTGCCTATATTTATCTCATCAAAGATTCCAGACTTGTTAGGAAGAAGGAAGTGTAATTTAAAACCACTTTTCAAATCATTAAAGGAGACAAATGTGGGGAGACAGATAAAAATAGTGCTGAGGGCAGTCTTGACTTTGATATGTTGCAGCTGTGTTAATTATCCAAGAGTGGGAACAGACTTGCCCTCCCAGCTATGGGTGTGAAAAAGAGTGAGTTAGCTGGGAGGGAGTTCAGTTGGAGTCTGCTGGCCATGCTGTGAGGAGGAAGGGACAGAAGGCTGTGCAAAGGACAGACAGGTTTAGGCAGTCAGGCTAGGGATATGAAGGGGCTAGCTGACACTGCAGAAGGAATAGAGAAGAAGAACTGAGGCACTGAGTCTACAGACAAGCTGATGCCATAAATGGACAGACCCTGACAGCTGTGTAGGGCTGCCTGTAGGAGGATACAGAGAAAAAGTATGAAAGACTGCTAGATAAAAAAGTCCTGATGCTTGGAGCCCTCTGCAGCTTTTAATGAAGCATTCTGAGTGGAGTGTCTGTCTCAACTTCCACAGACAAACTGTACACCAGTGTGTCTAAATATTAACTTTTATTAGTTCCTATTTTCTAGAAAGTAAGGGAGATTAAACAAAATGGGTAAGGCAATTTTTAAGTCATTACTCTACCTGAAATTGGCCAGAATGTTCTATCATTACAGAATACCCTACCTACTCCTAGGAACACAGATAATGATGTATTCTCCAGGCAGACCCCTCAGAGGCCCCAGAATATTAATAAATTAACATCTGGACACTATAATACTCTTCAATTTTGATAGGAACTTAGGGAGAAGAAATGTTTTTCCTCTGTAGGAGCTTAAATTAAGTGCATCTCACACAATTCACTCATCCGCATCTTCATTTCTCGACTGTCAGATATTGAGTCATTCCTCCTTTTACATCACTCTTACTTGTGTCATCAGTGCAATACTTAAAATACCTAAATCAATTCTGCCAGGCAAGAAATGGACTAAGAAAAAGAGATGAAAGAAGTTCGAAAGATGAATCACCTTTCTTGATCAAAACAGACCTGGATACCTTTTTTCTGCTCTCAGCTCAGATCTGAGCAGTAACATCCCATTTACCAAAACCTTTGACAATTTCAAGAGAAACACAACAAACCAGAACAAATCATCATTATCTGGTGGTCCCATGCATATGGCTTATAACTGATACATATCAGAAATACAAAATAATTTCAAGAACTGGAAAACTTTAAATTGTTATAAGTCTGTATTTTACCTCTCTCTCTATTTTGTCAGTCTCATATTTGAAGACTTGTTCTCTTAAATCAATACACTTGGCATTTAATTCCTTGTTTCTCTCTTCCACTAGGTATACTTGCTTTTCAGTATCAGCTCTGAGTTTGTTGAAAATATCATTAAACCGATCTTGCACATCATTCACTACTTTTTCTTTGATGATCCCCTTGTTCTGCAGATCTTCCAGTTGCTGACGGAGCAAAAGGTTTTCACTTTGGAGCTGGGCCAATCGCTCCTGCATGGATTCCTGCTTTATCGTAAGTTTGTTTACTTGGTCTTTCTCCAGTTGTCGAGCATGATCGTATTCCTTTGCCTGACATTGGGTTTGACTTAATTCTTTTTGTGTCATTTCTAAAAGCAATGCTTTTTCTCTGAGTGTTTGTCTTAACTGGTGAAGCTCATTTTCTAGACTGTTAGCTTTGCTTTCAGCTTTACTCAGCTGCTGAGACAAGCTTTTGTTGGCTTCTCGCACATCTGAGAGGTCGTGATGGAGCTTGTCTTGCAAGCGAAGCCATTCGTCACGTTCTCTCTGAAGTGTTCGTTCCACATCACTTTTTGATGATTGGTGACGTTCAAGTTCTTGAACAGTAGTGTTCAAGCGAGAACGAAATGATTCAATTTCTGTCTCTAGTCTGTCTTTGCTTTCTTTTGTCTGCTCAAGTTTGGAAGTTAGCATTGCAGATTCTGTCTTTAGTAAATTCAGTTGTCCATTGTACTGAAAAACTGTTTGTGTTAAGGCTTCCTCATTCAGCTTAAGCTCTTTTTGGAGATCTTCATTTTTTTCTTTCAAGGTCTCATTTTCTTCTAAATATTTTCCTTCCTCCTCCTGGTGCCTAAGTCTTATTTGGTCAAGTTCTAGTCTTAGCATGGCAATCTCATCTTGCAGTAACTGATTTTTGTACAACAGATCCTTTTCTCTCTCAGTGTCGGATTCCTGAATGACAGGGAACATGAATAAATACCCAGGTGGGAAAAAAAATCTACAAAACCACTTCAGCATTAAACTGCATTTTAACATTGCAACATGACTTCAGAGACGAGAGTGAAATTTCAGGTAAGATATAAGCTACTCTATGAACCAGTGCACGTGTCCAATGCAGACAGAGAATGAAAGTGTAACATATCCATAAATAAACATATCAAATACATAATGCCATCTTTTTTTCCATAAACAAGCAACTAAATAATAAAATTATTTAAAATATTTTGGGTATAAAGGTTATAAAATGACAGTGCTTTCTTGTGTGTGCATGCCTTTAAAATATTCCCTTTTAGATTAATTTAGCTGTGTTACCGATCTGAGAAAATTGCTGTTTACTATTCTAAAAAGGGTATTTTCCTTTTTAAATGTCTTCCTAACACTTTTTTTAGCATTACTGAAAGTTCGTTATACAGCTGAATCATCCCTGGAATGCAAGAATCTTGTACAGTACCTGTTTATTACACAAATTTATTTCCATGTAAACATATTCACCCTGTATTTATTGAGCAGCACAGCCAAGAACAAAAAATTCTTAGTAAATTCAGTAAACTTTTCAAGACTTCTTTTTTTTTTAATAGTGTTCATGATTGCTTCTTCTCCTTCAATTATTTTAACCAGTATCAAGAGTTTAATTCATTGCTGATCTTCCTTCATAAAACTTTAATATGTGAAGGTGGAAAAGAACTTCATACTTCAAGTTTGATAAGGGAATAAATAATTTAAAAAGCCCCAAGTAATAGGAACACACAGTGGGTATCAAACAACTTCCTTCCTGGTCAGTCTGGATGTAGGCAGCTAGGTGCTTCACTGCTAGAAACATTAAAAAGTGATGATAAAATGTCAAGAAAATTAAAACAAGACAGTTTAAAAATGGTGTGAATAGTGTTTTCTTTCAGCTTTCTACTTGTACGTGCAATGTAAGTACATGCAGCACTGATACTGCTTTCCAGAACTTTTAAAGACATAAGGGGAAACAGAAGAGGTATTTGCACAGTAAAATTACACTGGTAAACTGTAAATAATCCATCAAGAAGCAGAAAAAAAAAAAATCTAAGTTTTATTATAACTTTAGAACAAACATGGTGAAATATAATTAATTAGAAAAAAACCCTGAAAAACCTGCTTACATCTGAACTTTTTCCTATAGTTCTTCTTGTCTCTTCTTCTAGTTCCTTTTGTCTCCAAAGGTGGTTGTTCAAAATGCCTTCTTGCAGGGCTCTGGCACTCTTTTCCTGAGAGAGCTGTCTCTGTGTTTCATCACGCTCTTCTTCAACCTACAATAATACGATTTAATTACTTGCACTTTCAGAAAAATCAAAGCTAGCAATATCGTCCCACTCTCCCTTTTGTTCTTGTAAATATTTTTGCTTTCCATAGTTACGATATTCCATCTATAAATTTTAATTTTCTTCTGAAAAATTAAGAGAATACAGAATGTTTTGTAATAATTTAGAAAAATAACTCAAAGTCAGGCTTTGAAATACAAATAAAAATAAAAAGGGAAGAGACTACTCGGAAACCAGCTGTTCTCAAAATCAGGCAATAGTTATCCAATGTCTCTTCCATGAACAAAGTACCTCTTCTTCAGGCAGACTGGAATACAACACCAATTAAAAAGAAGCAGAAAATAAGAAGGCAAGTGTTTAAGTCATTATCTAATATACCTGTTTGAAGAGCTTTCTCAGTGTTACTAACTCCATTTCTAAATTCCTTGATTGTAACTCAAGTTGCTGTTTCTCCTCCATCTCTTTATAATATTGCTCTTCCTGCCTTCTGAGTTTTTCTCTTGTTTTCTCATATAGTGTTTCTACTCTGAGCCTCTTTTCTTCTTCTTGTTTCAAAGTAAACCTGGGATTTAACAGTACAGTTGAGAAACTAAAGCACTGATATAAAAATTAGATATTCTACACTATAAACTTGCAGTAACAATTCAAACCATGAAAATCTTAAATACTTTCAGATTTTATATTTTTTCCTCTAAATTTTAACTTTTCAAAGAATTCTAACATCATTCCATTATCCATGGTATCGGTTTTACAATATATGGGAATAAACCATTGACGGTTTTATCATTTGGAAGTTTATCTAGGTAAATATGCTGAGGTATGCACATTTCTGTTACTTTTGAAGAAGTCATCTTCATATTACAGACACTTCGATCAAGAGGAATTTGTTGTTTCAGCAATCAAAGCAACATAAACTTTTGACTATGATTAATATAAATTTTCTTAATATGATGAGCATTGCCTGCATATTACGGTTCAGTGACTGCAAGTAATGCTGATGAAGCAGCACATCACTTATCTCTCTGCCACACCCACCAATTTTTTAACAACCCTTTTGTAAGTCTTAAACAACAGCTGACCATAGGACAAGCACATAGTTTCTATTTGCTCAGAAATGAGACTGATTTTCAAAAATTTATTTAGAAATGCAGAGGGTTTAAGTTTAATGCGATTAAAAACAGCTTCAAACCTCTAAAGATCTACATCTGGAAGAAACAACAGCAATTTGATTCTACAGAGAAAGCCTTAGGGAATATCAACTTCTTTACTAACTGAAACAAATATAGCAGTAAGCGCCAACATGGTAACAAGTGGTCCACAGAATGCCCACGGTACCAGAACAAAAAAAGGAGTTTTGTGTTTCACAATTATTTTGAGCATTTTTTTCTTCCATCCTTACAACAGTCAGCAAGAAATAAAATAGTATTAACATAAGCACAGACCTGGCAAGTGAAAATCTGCTTTAGAAATTCTTTAAAAACAAGTAGCAGCAGCCAATAATAAATGGTTCGAGAGACTGACAGTAAGACTTGTATTTCAATGGTTTATATCACAAAGAAGAAAGTTTTACATATAATCTCACAAAAAAAAAAAGGCTTCTGTAAGTGTAAGGCTAACATAATGTAATTGCATTCATAATTTAATAAGAATGAAAATAATAGTTATTCACACTTGTTAGATACTTAGAATTAGTTAGAATTTTGAAAAATAGTGGCTAGGGTAAAGTTAATTTTCTTCACATGGGGCTGTGTTTTGAATTTTTGCTGGAAATAGTTGGTAATATAGATAGTTTTGTTATTGCTGAGCAACATCTGCACAGCAAAAAGGCATCCTTCTGCTCTTCCTACTGCTCAACCAGCAAGGGGGCTGTGGGTGCACAAGAAGTTGGGAGGGGAGACAGCTGGGACAGGTGACCCAGCTGACAGGAGAGATTTTCCAAACCATATGACATCATGCTCAGTATATATAGTGGGCAGAAGAAGGAGGAAGGGGAGGATAGTCAGAGTGTTGGCATTTGTCTTCCGAAGTAACTGTTACATGTGATGGAGTACTGCTCTCCTCAGGATGGATTAACACCTGCCTGCCCATAGGTAGTGGTGAATGCATTCCTTGTTTAGCTTTGCTTGTGTGCACAGCTTTTGACTTCATTTTTACACTGTCTTTATCTCAACCCACAAGCTTTCTCAGTTTTACCACTCTGATTCTCTCCCTGCCATCCCACTGGTGGGGAAGTCAGTGAGCAGCTGCATGGGGCGTAGTTGCCAGCTGGGCTTAAACCATGACAAACAGCTAGAGTCCAATGCAGGTAAAGCTGGGACTGGCTTTGTCTTCCTCATTATCCTCTTCCACATACCAGGAGGCACAACTCAAAGCTCAGTTCCCTCAGCCTCTCCTCACAGGGCTGGGGCTCCTGCTCCCTGACCAGCTTGCTAGTTCTCTGCTCAACTCACACATATCAATTAAGATCCCTCTGGTACCAGAAGGCCAAAAACTGGACACAGTGCTCTAGATGCCATTCAGTAAGTGCTGAGTAGGGGCAAATAATCACTCCCTTCCATCTCCTGATTTGCTGCCACTGGCCTTCTCAGCTGCCAGCTCATACTGGTTCATGTTCATATCTTGCTCTGGCAAGACCACCAAGCTCTTCTCAGCAAGCTCCCTGGCCAGGCCATCCCCAGGATATCATCACAAGAGGATCTTCCTTCCCAAGAGCAAGGCTGTGCCTTTGTTCTTGTTGAATTTCCTGTGGTGCGCACCAGCTACTCCTATGTGAAGTGATGCAAACAGTGGTTAAAAACCTCGTATCATCCAAGTTTAGCTCAGGATTGGAGAGAATGGGGCAACCCTGAATTTGACTTCTCAAATAAGCAAACAAGAAAGCAAATCAGCACTCTATGCTTCTCTAAACACTTCTGAGTTGCACTCTGTGGAATTACCTGAATTTCTGCTATTATACATCAACAGAAACTGCAAAGACAAAAACATACACATCTCATACAAATCACCTCTCTTGTAAATCTCATTTTCCCATACAAACACTATTGTTCTCTTCTCTTGCTATTAAAAAAAAAGTGAAAACATCCAGATGATTTTAGATGGTGCTAATATCCAGGTGTTTTTTCCTGACATTACATCCTTCCTTTATAGCATAACTTGCCCATGGGACTCAAAATACAGAAAAACAAAAGACCACAAGCTTCTCATCCATCACATGTATCAACACCACCTTCTGGCAATTAACACTGACAAAGTAACACAGTATCAGAGCACAAGATTACATACTTAAGGCTTTGGATATCACTTTTCCATTCTACTTCTTGATGAGCCAATATGGATTTCAAATCTTGAGTCTCTTCCGCTATTAATTTTGATTCCTCCTTTTCACTTTTCAGTTTTCTTACTTCTCTCCAGACTGCTGCATACCGATTTTTTTCATGCTCTATTATTTGTTCATATTTAAGAAGTATGTTTTGCATTTTCAGTAAAACAGCAGAACCTATTTTGAGACAGAAAAGACAAAGATGCACATGTGCATAAATATTTTCTAATGTGTAAATTATTTTATTTGGTGTAGGTGATAAAGTTTTGGTAGTGGGAAGACTGAAGCCTGTGGGAGTTCTTTGTGAGAAGAGGCCAGGACATGACATGACATGCCAGAGACAATGGCCCCACTGCAGGGCACAGCTGAGCCTTTCAGCCATGCTGGTGGCACCTCAAAAATATATTTAGAAGATAAACCACCATTCAGGCAAAGGCAAAGGAAACAAATAGGAAAAAACAGCTGCTCTGTATACACACAGGTCAGTGATCATGCGGCAGTGGGGAGGTGTTATGTTAAATACAAATGAACCAAGATATCTAGGAAAGCACACAAAGAAACCATGTTTTAAAAGAGAAAAAGTGACTTTAGAACACACCTGTATGATCCACAGTAAGCTGTTCTAAGAGCAACAGAGCCTCTTTGTAGGTGGACGTTGGTAATTTGACGTCCTCTGATGTTGTTTCAGATGAGTGAGTTAAATCAAGGTCATCAGTTACATCCATCTGCCTCCCGACCTATAAACAAATACAATTATGGTATATTACAGATGCATGAATGACTCATTCTTTCATTCACAGTTAATATCTGATTGATCCCATCTGAGTGATTAAAAGCTGATAAAACTATTTATCAAGAAACTAATTTTGCAGTACCTTGTTCTTTTCACTCGCTGTTTTTGCTGCAGGTCTGGAAAACAGAAATGTGTTTCAGTTCTGGAATGTTTATCTTGCATTAAGAACAATATCTAAAGTTGTTTTGAAAAGTTATTTCAGTAGGGAATTAAAGTAAAATTTAATACAATAATTTTTTAGATGTAGGTGAATACTGGAAAAAATTATCATCATTATTGGAAGATTATTTTTTTCACAAGGTATTAAGTAAATAGTTGAAATAAAAGTTCACTCAAAGTGATAGGAATCATATAGCTACAGACATGGAGATATACGGATCCATAGTTATGTGTATTCCCTGTTCAAAATTAGAGGTTCAGTTCTCTTCAGTATTTAGACTCCCTTACAGGTCAAAGAACTGTAATTTTGGATTCTCTAGTGTACTTAGGCTAACTGGAATGGAGTTAAATTTCTTCAGAGCAGCCCACACAATGCTGTGTGTTACATTTTTGACCAAAACAGTGTTGACAACACACTACTGTTTTAGCTATTGCTGAACAGTGCTTGTACTCTGTCAACAATTTCTGCTTCTCATTTTGACCCCTACAGTTAAGTTTGAGGTAGGCATGAAATCAAGAGGACAAAAAAACCCCAAACAAAACCCTCAAAGTCTAAGATGCATGTGATGAAACAGCAACTTTGTTCTTGTCAAGTCTCTCCTTTCCCTTTTTAAAAATATAAAATATATGTTTACATACACATTGACTTTCAGGTAATTTTTCAGCACTTGTGCACATTGTCTTTATAATGAACTTGGCTAAGATGTTCAAAGCACATTAAGCAAAAAAGATGTGTTTTGGAACACAAAAGGCACGAGGTCATATTGTCACATGAAGGAACAAAAACCACTGTGCACATCACAAGGTTTACAAAAAACTTACCTTTAGCTTTAGGTCAATTTTTATCTTTAAGTAAGTTTTAGTTATAACATTCCTTATATTCAGTACCTTCCTTCCTCTTGAGATGTTTCACTGGAAGTGCTATCATCTGGTACTCGAAAATTCTTCCCACTGGAAGAGCTCATCTGCTGATTAGCCTGCTGCTTTGAAGCCTGCCCTTTATTTTTCTTTGCAATGTCATGATTCAGATCAAATTCACTACATTTAACAGAAAGAAAAAAATTACCAATTGAGTATATTTACAGAAAGTATTTCTTTGAAACAGACATACTTAAGATGATGTACAGAAACAACTGAGATGAAAAATACCTATGATAAAACACAGACTTAACTCCAAGGACTGTGGAGTATTTAAAAGTATTTTATAATCCTTGCCCTAGGAATGAGGGAGGAATGTGGAACCTGAACTAGACTCAGGCAGTATCTTCTATCCACATTAGAGGATGTATTAAGAGCAGAGATTCCTTTGAAAGACAGACAGAAAAACACTTCTGCTTAGAATTTCATAAAAATATCAACGCCTCCTTCAAACTTTTGAGATTTATTTGGTAATATCCTTTCCCTCTTCCTTAAAAAAAAGGGCTTTTCTTAAATGTTTGTGAAGCAGTGGACTACTCAGTACCGCTTCCAGCACTAAAGAAACTGCTTCAACTAGTACAGTATTAGAAAACCTAAAAGATACTTAAGCAATCCTACAAATAAGAATTAGAGATCATGTCTTTAGTATATACTTTCATTGGCATTTTAATAATTTCTGACCTCTCCTCAGGTGAAAAAATTTTGTTGACTTTTTCTTCTGTAGTGTTTTCATCCTCCATTTTCAAACAGTTGTTTTTCCTTAGGGTAAGCCTTTCTTTCATTTTCTGATTAGTAATGTTGCCTGGTGGCGTATTTAATTTATCAACATTTTCCTCTTTTGCCACTGTCTGCATATTGAAACATCTTTCTTTGCTTTTTTCCTTCTCAACCTACGAAAAAAGTTAAGTTTCAAATATTAATCAGTATTTTCCTAAAAGAGACATAAAATATCCAAGACTGAATAATTCAGGATTTACCTCTGAAAAAAGTGTAAAAAAAAAAAAAAAAGACAAGTATTTTCACAAAAAAATTACATTACAAAGTGTATTGTCATTGAAAGTACTTCAAATTCACTCATGATTCTATGATGTAACAGAAACATAGTCCCTAAAAAGAAAACAACAGTGAATCTTAAAACATGAACAAAAAGAATGTAAAAGCATTACTGATGGATTATAGAGTTAGGAGGACTGCACAATGTTAGTTATAAAAACAGAAATAAAAAAAATCAAGTGGAAGTGTGCTTGGTTACTGCTTCCTCCATGGAGGACAGGTAGGGTAGCAGGGAAGAAGATTCCAAACCCACAAGAAGAAACAACTCCACTCACAGCAAACACTAATTTAAGTGAAGGGCAATGAAGACACACCATGCAGAAATCACAGCAAATGAAAAGTTCAGTCAAGACCCTGTTCAGAAGCTATTTTCATCCTTTGTTTAAGAATCAAAACTGATTTAATTGTGTGCACTTCTTTTTATGTCAATGAAGTGATAACTTCTTACACTGGAACTGAGTGCCACATACTGTTAAAACTGGAACAACAGTGCATTCTGTGTTTTCTGAAAAAGGGGGAAAAGGTAACTCTCAACTGCTCTCTTTATTCATAAGTATTGTATTTTCATTCAAACAACTAATTTGCATAAAGCATCTTCATTTAATGATGAATAGCTGAAGTGAACAGGACCACTGATATGGAGAAAGACTGAAGAATAAGGAACTACCTCTTTTTGCAGCTGTACCTTCTCTTTCTCCAAAGCCAGGAATACTGTTTGCAGCATTCCTACCTTAATCTTAAATCTTTCCACATCCCGTTTTAGCTCTTCGTCAAGACTTCTTTCCAGCATGTCGCATGATTCCTGAGCACTAGCAAAAAGACTTTCAGTTTCTGTTTCTCCTATATTACTGTTGATAAGGCAGTCCTTGGGAATATCATCATTAAATCCAGAGTATTTTTTAAGTTTCATTTCTGTTACAGAATGTGCATTTTCATTGCTTGTACAAACAGGTCTTATTTTAGGAAGAATATTAGAAATGTCACCCAAAATGCTTGATTTTAAGCTATGTCTCAAGGAGTAAGCAGGACCTTCCTCTGCATTTTTACTATTTCCATTATCATTCTCTTCTGTTTCCATAGTAGGCATTTTCTTTTTCTCTCCTTTTGCTAGAGACACCTTTTTGTTATCAACATTGTTAATGCCAGCCTCTTCATCTGTATTCCAGGTATCTTCTACATTTGTCTTTAAGCTATTTTGATCAGGATGAACACCAAGACTTGGAAATACAATTTCCATTTTGGGTACTTTTCCACCTAATCTAAGTTTAATATCTTCAAATTCACCTTGGCTTTCTAACTTATTACTTGATTCTGTCACAGGACATGAAATAATGTGAGAACTCTTCAATTCTTCACCAAACCCATCTTCTGGTATTTCTTTCACAAGGGAAGCAGTTCTCTCAGCTTCATTTTCACCAAACAACTGCTTCAGCTCTGCTGTAATGTTTTTAAAATTTGTTTTCAATTCCCTTTTCTCATTTTCAACCCACATTTTTTCGTATCTTTCTTCCCAAGGTTTTAGATTTAACTCCTTGACAGCACTGTGTGATTCCTCATTTTTTGTTAGGGCTTCGTGATGTGAAACTTCTGCTTTGTTAGTCTGATTTTCATGTGCTGTTTTTTCTATCAAGTTGGTAGTTTCTAAAATACATTTATCCTTAAGTAAACAGGTACAGACAAAAAAGTTACCAAGAAAAACGAAGTTACAGTTCATCTAGGTCATTTCCATTGCAAACTCATCTTATCATGTAACAGAAATAACAGCATCAAGATCTTTAGAAAGTCATTTTTATAATACAAATCAAGGGATACTAAATTAAAGGTTCACTTAATCACCTTTTTCTTAAAGGACTTACTAGCTACTAGGACATACTAGAGACAAGAGTTTTTCTAGGATTGGAGTTGTCAAGATGAGGGTTACTTTTGCCTTTAGGCCTGCCTGCTTTCTCTAACCAGTGGCTTTTGTTAGAAAGCAATTTATTTTTTCATGTTTTATCGCTTTAATATCATTTTTCTTTGCAACTGCCAATGTTTCCTTACCTTCCTTCCTCCATTATTCTACTGTCTGGCATTTTACAATCCCCTGCCAGCTAAGCTAATACAGTGTTAATGAACATGACAATCTTTTAATTGTCCACCACATGGAGAACTGGGCCTATTTCTTCACCCAAGCTGCAGAAATGTTAAATTCCATTCCAAGCTCTGAAGAAAAGCTTTTATTAGGGAAACCTGTCTATTCCTTCCCTCATCCCAAAAGTCAGGAACCCAAACTTATGTGCAAACCATACCATGCCTCACTCAACACCCCCCAGTCTCCTCCTGACCCTGACTGCACGCCCTGCTCCTCACCAGCTCTGGCTGCTTCCACCATGTGTCATTCCTCCCAGCATGCTCCTTCCCCATCAGCCTCCTAGTCCTTTCCCTACAGGCCTGAAACCTTAGTCCCAATGGACTAACACCATCCAACTCCTCTCTCTCTCTTCTTGTTAGCCAAGCCCTTCTCTCTCTCTGCAAAAATTCCTGCTTTCAGAACGGGGAAGGAACACCTCAGCCAGCTACCATGCATCTCAGCCCCTCCATTTCCCAAGTCCACTGCCCAACCACTACCACCTTCTAGTAGGCCTAAGTTCCATGCTCTGCCTGTTGTTATTAAGCATGTTCCTCTTCCATGATACCTGGGTGTAGGGTAGAAGTAATTTGCTCCACTGTCCCTTGAGGTGGAACAGAAGACTCCAGACCCCTCTATCCAGCCCTCTCCCTCTCCTGTTGTAGGCCCAACACAAACAGGATGCCTGCCTTATTCCTGTCTAAAAACCCCTCTGAAAAAAACTTTTTCAAACACTTACTAACATGGCCCAACAAGCACATATTTTGCAGAGGCAGGGAAAGCATTGAGAACGTCATAAAATTTAACTTTTTTTGTTCCTTCTTCTCTTACAAAGTACGAGACCAGGCATACTTAGTCAAATAGGTCAGCATACTATAGACAAATTTCCTTCTTTACTTGAAAGTTCATTTTGTGTACAGAAAAAATGAATTTGACTGCACTGTTTGTTGTGTAAAAGGAAAAACAATGAACAAAGTCTAAGCAAACCAGTTGGAAACAAATTAGTGAGGCAGCAAGTATCCAATATAATGATAAGGAATATTCCCCACCACAAGAAGACTGCCATTTTACTTCAGGCTGTTATACAACCTTTATCTACAGGATTCTTCAGAATTATTCATTGACTAGTAAGTTTCCTTTACTTTACATGTGCATAATATATAATTCTTTGCTTTACAGTGTATAATACAATTTACTGATTCAGACTCTTAATTCAAAATCTTTGGTGTTACATACCCGCACTCCATAGTTTTCCATGGCATCCTTATCATCTTCTTTTTCAGCTGCTGATGACATATGAGACGTAGATCCTGAGTACTCACCTACAGTGAGAAAACTGTATTTTGATAACCAGCATGACCTAATACTACTTATTTACATTTAGAGTGCATCTTGAATCATATTTGTGAGAAAAATCTTAACACAAAATAATGCGTCCCCTCTAATTTGTGCGGTCTTAAGAGACAAGAATTACCATAAAACAGACTGAAGATGCATCTATGTAGATTGCTCTCTTACAGGGCATTTAAAGGAAATATGCTGAAAATTTCTGTAAGTGGTCACAAACCAACCAATCCTCTTTCTTAAAGCTGAGTTATCTCAATCTCTTTTTGACACACTGTGTGCCATACAATAACTAGTTCCATGGCTCCAGCAACTGGAATTTCCCTATGTGCAGTGCACAAAAAAAATCATGAAAAAAACACAGAGCTTTGAAATATTTTAAGGCTCCAGCTTTACTTTGTGCATGAAACAAATCTGTCTCTAGACATGGATCTGGACTGAGTATTTCAAACTGCTACCTTATCTGTTGCAGAAGACAGATGGGAATGAAAGACAGACTTGTGTAATGCTGAGAAGCAATCCATGATCTGAACACTTCGCTCATACTGTTGAAAACTGGATTCCACTCTTCCCTCTCTCAGAATTTCTATATAGTATGGGCAGGTCACAAACTCCTCAGATAATCCCAGATACGATCTAGAATCAGCACTTCATTGTCACTGTTCTTGTGGAAGGCACGTTGTACACTTTCAAGTGACAAGTTTTCAGAAAGAAACAAGTCTTATCAACTCAAGTGGGGAATCTAAAAACAAGAGATGGAGGCTTTTCACCCTTATTACTCTGCACCTCCTGTCTTGCTCCATAACACCATGGATTCTACACAATAGCTTTTCTATACACTGCTAAAGAGGGACACGATATCCTTCCTACAAGAAAAATGAGCAAGACTGAGAAAAAAAGGAAGGTATCATCATAAAAATACAAAAGGGCACAACCTTACTTCTTGGCATTTTATGCTTTAGGTGGGTACTTTTGCAAGCCTTCATTCCCTGAAAGTTCTTAATTTGATACAAGCTCAGAATTACAACTTTATGTCTGAACTGGAGTCCGAGCTCCTCAGTCAGTCAAAAGGGTCTTCAGAGGTCACTTCTGATCCCAAGTTACACAGTGTGAATTAACAACCTTTTCCTCACTGCTGGGTGGGAGGAAAATGTCTGAGATTTTTTTTCTATATTTGATTGTTGGGTATTTCATTAGTGGATTGACAGCACTTATTTCACAGGGTTGTTATGATGATTTCTTGATAACTCTGATGCATTTCAAATAGTCTGATAAATACTAAAGACAATAATAACAGCAATAATTAGATATTATCTAAGGATAATGTTCTATAAGGAACACAGGCATTTTTATTCTTCCCTTTTCCTGTTTTTCAGCAAGAGGAGCTTTAGACTTTACTCATGCTTAAAGTAAGTCAATACCAAACTGTTTGGTGCTGCTGGAGATGAAGGCTCCAGCCAGCAGTAAAAACAGACAGGTGTGCTGGTGGTCAAGGAACATTTGTAGGTAGCATCACAGAAATTACTGCAGAGAGTGTCCTAAGTTATCACCATTAAGACTGCTGTAATTAAAAGCAACCCAAACTCCTAATTAGTTTTGCCCAGCAGAGAAGTTTTCAACAGGAGCTATGTTGAGTTTGATCTCTCAGTCTTCAAGTAAGATTTTAGGATTTTTGGAGCCCATAAGATCTATCTCACACAGCACTTAATCTTAGAATTTCCGCGTAACTGGCAGAGAACAAGAGTAAAGGCAGGAAAGACACACGGCAACAATGTTCTACCATCTCGGGGACTGCCTGAAAAGGGGAGATGACAACATATATGCTGGAGAAAGCCAACTTCATGGAAGGGCAGACTACATGAGGGAGCAAACATGTACAGGTGCATATTTCAGTAGTCCTTCTGCTTCCAGAATACCTTGTTAGAACCACTAATTTAAAATCAGGAAAAGATTTGCAATTACAATGTGTTAGTCCATGAAAGAACATGACAAAGAGAGTCATGAATACCTTCAAAATCCTCAACATCTTCTAAATCAAATTCCTTCAATAGATCTGCAAAACATAAAACACATGCCTTATTAAATACTCCTGAAAGATTATGAAACTAAACCCAGAACGACTTAAGGCAAATACTACCTGATTTCTGCTGCCTGTTTTCAGAAGTTTCGTTCATTTCCAAAGCAGTTATAGGAGTCTTCAGCTATGAAAGACAATTCAATGATGAAACACCAAATTCAAAGTAACTACAAACTATTTAATAAGCAGAATAAGTAGTCAGTCTGACACGAACAAATACTTACCTGTGAATTATTGGGTTTCTCCAAAAAGCCTGGAAGTGAAAAATATTTTGGGAAATGTTATTTTTTTAAATTGTGGGTACCTTTTACTGCATTCAACATCAGTAGTTTACTAAGTATTAGTCTCAACCATTATTTCACCAAGAGTACAATACTGAACATTCCATTTATCTCATCACGCAGCATGTGTCATACAAGCACACAAGAAAAGAACAATGCATACTTCCCACCACACACGTTGGATTTAAAAAAACAATTTTCACACAACTAGGACAATGTAGGTGAAGCAGTAAGGTCATGCTTGTTAACAGGACAAGATTAAAATATTTAGTCCTTTTGAGGAGCTGAATCCTGCTTTCCAAAAGAATTATTTCAAAAGCCAAAGCTGGTCTGCTGTAATGAATGATCATAAAACAGCATTATGACTGTGATTAGTCTCCAAGTGCTTAATATTGAGGAGCATTTTCCTTTCCATTGATGAGACTAAGAAAGCATGGGTGCAGACACAGAAACCTCATATATGTCTAACTAGGCAAAATCAAGGCAGTGTTCATCAGATTATTGTGATCTACCTTGCAAGGGAACAACAGAAACAAATATTGTCTGGTTTTAATCTCCATTTATAACATAGTTCCAAATTTTTTTAAAATTTTGTCCATTACATCATTTCCAAACCAACACAATCCCACCTATATTTTTCTCAAATCCTCTGCTTAAGTCATCTTACAGTTTGAGCCCTCTCACTAAACAAGTATATGAAAGAATACTTACAATTAAGAATGGCTCCATGACAAAAGTTTTATATTTAAATAAAATGTTTTATATTTTATATTAAACCCCAAACAAACATTACAAAACCAAACAGTATTCAATTTCAGTAAACCTGGTGGTACAGCAGTGTGGAAAGACCTTAGAAAGATTAACATACCACCTTTTACTGTCTTTTCACACTGATCCTAAGCTTGTCTTAGTAGAATTCTTGTCTAAGCAGAATTCTGTGACAAATAGTTAACAACTACATTTGAAGTTCCTGGAAGCTTGTAAAGTTTGGTCAAGATGCTGAAGAGACAGTGTCACAAACTACAGGCAGAAATCCTCAGCAAAAACCCCTGTACTTGTACTTCTATTTTAGCTCCTAAGCAAAGTACAACATACAGCTATCAAAATGCTATCAAAGGTTAAGCTAGGGGAGACAAAAATGCTAAGCCAGATCAAAGCTGTCATCTGCTGCATTATCATCTAAGAATGCTAATTGTTGAGAAAGGTCATTCCTAATAGACATACACTGTCATCACTATGAAACCAGAACCTGAATCAGAAAAACACAAATAATGCAAAGAACTTCCTTTATAAACTGCCAGCAAGTGCTGTTGTTACTGGCATTAATTAAGAAACAGTAAGCACTTCATTGGTATGGTCTGCACTCACACCATGACAGCATTTCTAAGACAGACACTGATAAAAGTTTACTTTAGCCTATAAATGCTTAGAGACAAACATCAGCCCACCAGGAAATTACCATTGTCACTTTCCCCTGACAGAATCTGGAAGCATGCTCCATATCTCTCTGCAGCTGGGAGCAGCACACATGATATTTTTCTTGGCATTTCAGAATCTTCCTGTGTAACCTAAAACACATGAATAAGAATTGGTACAAATGCATTTTCAACTCATTTTGATACAAAACCCAATTTATGTAGCATGGTATCAAGTATACTGTAGATACAAAAACATTTTTTAAGGCCCCTGCCAAGAATCCATCAAAATACAGTATATTGGAAAATCACAGCAATTGTGTTTGTTTTCAGATCTTAGGCAAAAACTTCACACCACTATTCTACTAGGCTGACAAGCCTTGACAACCTGGACAACCACAAACAAGAATTAATGTGGTAACTCAAGATACAGGTTGTGAACCAAGAGCTGCATGTCTGCAGTGTACCAGAGTGTTCAACATTTGTACTGAACTGGTATCCGACATTCAAGTTGGTACTGACATTCCCTAGGCATGTATCATGCAGTGGTGAATGAACACAGTGCTGCTCCCAATTGCAAGAGCCACTTGGGTTGAACAAGTATTAGGAAGGCAGAGCTTGCAACTACCTTAGAACTAACAATGTTTTAGCCCTGTATTTCTAAGAAAGGAATGGGAGGAGTTCTCTTTTTCTCACAAGAACCAGAGGGACTTAGCTACAGACCTTACTCATTGCCACAGACAGAAAGAATGAGAAAGGGAAACAAGGCCAGCATGTGCAGTGTCTCTGCTGAACATGACTTTAAAGAGGGCCAGAGTACACCCACAAAAGGTGGAGAGGATCTGTTCAGAAGCAGTTAAGCACCTAGGTTGTAGACCCCAAGCGTAACAGCCAACCGAGTCAGCAGACCAGAGCTGGATGGTGAAAGAGTAACAATCCTGCCAGCCTCTGTGAAAAGGTCAGAATACCTTAAGCAGCAAGGAACTTCACTATTTCAGCACTATACTAGAAACCAAACTCAAAGGCCAATTGCTGAGACCCAAGCCATTAGCTCAACCTAACTTCATCCAATCCTAACCAAGCAGCTGGCCTAGAGCAGAAGTATTTCAAGGACCCCCAGCTACATAAGGCAAAAGGAAGAAAAGAGGAAATAGGCCTTATCAGCAGTAGTGTCCAATCAGAAGGAAGCTCTCAAGTGATTCTGGATCTTACTCCTTGCAAGTGGAAACCCTTGTGTCCTTCACAAAAAGTACCTCAGAATCCCAGGGAGATTCAGGATCTTCCTCTTGCTCTGCTCCCACTGTTGGAATGGCACCTACAATTAAGATAAGAAGTGAGATGTTTGGGTGTTTGTACACCCAAAGATGCAGGTTCCACTGATGAGGATAAATTAAGAAGCAAGTTTTATTCAAGCAATTCTTCCCACCCAGACATATTATCTTATCTCCTTTACATTTCTAGCTCCTTTTGCTTCCTTTCTTTCAGAAGATGGCTATGCACAACAGCTGAGAAAGCTACAGGAAACATCCAATGCACTTGGGTAACATTCAAGAAAATACTCCAGTATCCTGCAGTTCTGTTGCATACAGAGTTAAGGTCTCTCCAGCCTAGAGCTCCAAAATTTGGCATTTACTATCACTTTCCACTGTACAGGGGGTACCATATAAGCACTATCCAAAACCTCCTCACACTAACATCCACAAAGTCACCAGGAAACAATGCTCCCGTTGTGCTACTAGGAAAGATCTTACCTGACAAAGGTGTTACCCAGCCCCTCACCAGAAGCTAGACACCTAAGCATTGCCATTTAAAAATAGAGGCTCACACCTCAAACACTTAACCCAAACACACAAAAGCCGTATCTGTCTTGAGGGGGGATAAAATTCACACATCTTCTCCACCAGACAATTTTAAGGTTCAGTCTCAGGGAGTTCCTAGACAGATTGTACTATCCTATTTCTATTTTAAGACATCCCATTAGGAAAAACTGATTCAGGATTCAGTTGTGTGGAAACATACACTTAAAGAAGGTGGAGGGAGCTGGATGCCCATGAGGGGACTCACCCCACAAGAGGCAACTGCTGGTTCTAATCTGAATTCTAACTACTTACACTATGCCAAATACATACTTATGGTAAAACACATATAGACAGAAGAGCAGGTTAGGGACAACCCTAGAATGCTGCAGGTTATGCCAGTGTCCCCTGTGCAGCATCTGAGCAGCAGCTACACATGCTCTAGTAACATCTACTACAAGCTACTCTCTGGAGACAGACAAGGGTGCTTTCTCTTCCTCCTGTCAGACCTCAGGTAAGTATCGAAGTGCTCTACTCTGACTAGGCTGGTAATGTTTTCAAGCACAAACATGTGGTGCTGGAGAGACCTACATTTTAAAACTGGACAAGGTGAGGCACTGGAACAGCTTTCTCTCAGCTTGACTCAAATCCTTCCCTTGCTTCAGCCAAAAGCAATCACAGCCTTCCAATGCGACAGTACTCATCATAAAAGGGAATAATGTTGTCACTCGAGACATTCTAGTTTTTCTTCTCTTTTTTATCTGTGCATTTTGTTCAGATCACTTCAGGAAGAATATAGTAATAAATCAAGAATGGTACTTGCTTCATATCAGGTTGCCTGGTATATAGTGCTACAATTTCAGTTCTTTAAGAATGAAAAGCAACACAATCTGCTTTCCTTCTCTGTCAATGCCCACCAGGACTCAGAGGCATGAGAAAATTTTGCTATCATAGGATTCCATCACCACTTTAGTTCATTTTCTAATCATTAATATTTGTAGAGGAAGAACTTGGGTGAGGATTTACAAAGTAATTTTTCTCACCGGAATTGTCCTCTGAAGCTTTGTGGACTTCATGTCTATCATTACAAACAGAATTTTTCACATCCCCTACAACTGTATTTTGTAGCTTTTTGCCAGTGCCCTCCTTCTCCTCTTCCTTGTGTTCAGATGATTCTTCCTAAAAGATATCAACCAAAACAGCTGAAAAGGACAGTAAGAAACATCATCCTTGATCTTCCTCCATAAGCAATTCCTCATGTCAGTCTAACTCTAGCTTCAATTAAGTTACAACATTCCAGAGGATATTTCTTTTTTAACTCTACTTTGCCCCACGGAAAACCATTAGTTTCCTGCTCTCAATCTCATGCAAAATTCTTTTTGTTTCCTCACGTTCAGCTATCACATCATGAGTTTTCCTAAATGGTAATAAAACTTCAGGGATAAAAACTGTAACATAGAACTGAGAAAAATCAACCACTTCCAGATTCTACTGCCTATTCTTTTTCCACACTATATTACCACACCATAGCAAAGAAACTGTTTTGACCCCAAGTAAGATACTGACATCAAAAATGGATGATCAAAAGATACACATATGTGAAAAATAAGTTTTAAGAGAAATCCAGTTTACTATGTGTTTCTGACCTCTTTGACCCTTAGAAAATACCCTTGTGACTCAATCATCCGTATATACTTACTTCAGTGCTTGAATGAAATGAAGCTCTCAGATTTTCTTCCTGCTTATTAAAGTGCAAGTTTTCACTTTCTTGTTTCAGTGGTTTGCAGACTTCATCATCTACTCCTTCATATTCCTCTTCCTCAGTATCTTCACCACCCACATGTTCAAGTATGACAGAGGTTGGTCTTTCACTTTCAGGTCCTAGGGTTTTTTCTGCTAACCAATCATTATTGCCACTTTCAAAGCCATCACTGATGTTTGACTTTTTCTCCTTAACACCACAACTATCTAAGAGAGGCTGAGGTATCTCTTTTTTCCAGTCTGTCATTTCAGAGTCTGCAAAACAGGAGTCAGCATTTCTGTGAAACTTCTCCTCAATCATGCTTTTCCTGTTTGAACTTTCTTGCATATCTTGTAGATTATTCAGATTTTGAAAGACAGCTTGCTTTGGTACTGACTTGCAAGATATTTCATTATTCATGATCTTTGGAGACACTGCTGTTTTATTTTCTTGAAACCTTTCACAAAACCCAGCTATGAAAGACACAGGAGTATCAACAGATTCTTCCTCCTTTTCATCATGTTCTTTAGTTACTTCATCATCATCACAGACATCTCCAGTTCCACATTGAGCAGCCCCTTCATACTTTGCTTTACTGAAATAGTCTGATTTCTGATTAATTTCCCTTTTAGGTTCTGTTTTCTCCTCTTCCAGTATTTCATTAGATTGAGTTTCTTCATCTTCCAGCTCCTCCTCCTCCTCCTTTTCATCTTCAGAAAAATCTTCATCCTCCTCCTCTTCCTCCTCATAATCTTCATCACCATCTCCATTGTCATTTTCATCCTCTTCCTCCTCCTCCTCTTCCTCCTCCAATTCTTCTGCATCCAGGTGGCTTACAACTGAGACATCTTGATTAAACAATTCTTCACTGTCTCCTTTGTTCACATTTGCACCTGATGGGATTCTTTGTTTGAGACTTTTCTTTGGTGACTTAGGACTTTCAATTCCAGAGCCACCACCATCATCTTAAAGTACAAACAAACAAATAAACAAACAAAAGCATGTGAACAGAAGGAATTTTGTAAACAGTAATAGGGATGTTATCAGATTAATGTACAAGAGAGGAACCATTTGGGAATGTCTAGAAATGGAGCGGTGAGGTTGGGCAGGATGGAGGATGAACTCCATGAAGGAAAAGGGCTTAAGAGAGGATTAATATCTTCATTTTAATGACTTATTTTATTCTTAATTATTAAGTGCCATGTTTGCAAAATGCTACTTTTCTCATTTACTATCTCAAAAAAAAACCCAACCAAAAAACCTACTTAGCAAGTCTACTTTATCTATCAGTATATCATGCAACCTTTTGCAAATAACTTACTGTTTTTCCTGAACTGCTGTGAAGCATTCATTAACAGTGTCAGGTTTGGCTTCTGCAGCTTCTGTAAATACAGATTTATTTAAGAATTTTTTTTAACAGTAAAAACAACAAATCCTTTGTCCACATCAAATCTTGAACAGTAAATATAATCAGACTGTCCTTATGATAGTGCTGGCTCCATCTCGTACTTCTAACTACACAAACACTCCTCTCATCTCCCATTCAGTAAGTATTTCACACTGTGCAGGCACCCGTCTGCAAACTGCTTCCAAAAATTTTTGCGTGCATAACCGTTCTAAAAAAAATCTGTTTCTAATATTTGTAATACTTAGGTGAAATTAAATTATATTTAAAAGCACATTTTCAGGACACTTACTCTCAAATGTGCATGAGGTAAGTAACTATTACGATCCCCATGCTTAATGCATAAATACAGTCCCTGAAAGTACCCTTAAAAATACTCCTAAATTTCAAAATCATGGCAGAAAAGTGTACCATTTCTATTTAAATCAGTGCAAGAAAATGAAACCAACTTTAAACTAAACATGCTTGCATCTCCAGCATTACTGAGTAGGTTGAACTGCCACATTCAGGCTCTATGTCACTGCCAGGGCAACAGAGTTGATGCTCCAGACATCACTCAGAAGCTGACAATTCTACAGACCATTAGTAAAAATGGTAGGCATGAGAGCTTGTAACTAACAAAAAGAGTACTACCCAAGCATTCAAAAAAAAGAGGAAAAACATGCAGTGTGAGATCACATGCAAGTACTAAATGTCATCTTATAGAAGAAAATAGATGACCCATTTGAGTAACTCATCTGTTCATTGAGCACTCTTGAGGAACCTGCTGAGGAAAGGAGAACTAGGTGATGAAGGATTTTTGTAGATCTTGACAAATAAATGTCCTTTATCACTCAGGAATCTAACCCCAAATGTACAGAAAACAGTAACAATGACTAGAGAAGAACAGGATTGGTTATAATAATAACTTACAAATTTTTGAAGTCTGCAAATCTGACTCATATGAACAAGAAAAAAATAAAACTATGTGGTTATCTTGTCACCGACTGCTTTTTGTCTCCAAATGAAAAATCTACTGCAAACTCTGTCACAGCTACAGATCCTTTAGGAGAAACTCATTGCAGAAGGAAGGCTGGCAGGCCAGAGATTACTTTAAAGAGAAAGCAATGTTGGCTGGAGCTGCAGTTTCTTTCAGTTCCAAAGAAAATTTGCCTTCAAACCCCTTATTTTTACAGGATATTTTTCCTGTAAATGTACCATACCTTGGGGGTAAAATCAAGTTCCTCTTCCTCAGAGGTATGCCAACTGTCATCGCTCCCCTCTTTCTCAGAGCTTCTTTAAAAGCAAAGCAAAATGAGTACCATGTCTCTCAAGTCATTCCTCAGGTAAGTGTTAGGTATTTTTAAAGTCTCACCTTATTGAGTCTCCTTGAGAGAAGTCATCTATTGCTGTTCAAACATTAATTGACATGTTGAAATTAAATTGAGCTAAAAATCAACCACTTAAAAATTAAACATTTAACATGGACAATTCTACACATCATATTAGAATGATGCCTTGGGTAGTAAATTCACTACAAGGTGGCATAAATGACTGAATTTCCAAAAAACCCTGCATCTTCAAACAACACTGAATTAAAAAACAAACAAACAAAAAAACCCAACAAAACACACCAGAGCCATATCTCTTTTGGATTCTAAATACCTAGAAGTTTAAAAAACATAGAAACACATTAAACTAAAAAGAAAAATTTAAAAAGCGTAACATGAATATCCTACATTAGTAACAATTAACAAAATGGTGGTGGTTTAGCAAGACATTAAGAACTTCCAAAGTACTCATCTTACACATCATGTGCAGAGATTTATTATTTTATGCAGCATTATGCATAACATTGCACTAGATACTACACTATCCAATGCTCTACCCAGTCACAGATTATTTTGCAAAGGCAGTGGGAAATGGATTTGTTGAGAATTCTCAAAGCCTGACAGAAGGCTCACATAGTATGTATCTGCATGCAAACATCAAGATAGAAAATGCTGACTTAGAAATGCCATTGAATAAGACTGACATTGTTGAGAGAGAAATGGAACTGGAAACAAGTTTGAAATGATGGCCTTGCAAATAAGACTAGATACTTTGGAGAAATAGAACTATTAAGGATGCACTGTAGTAGGACCCATGAGGGGTGATTTTAGATGATCGGCTTTAAGGCATTAACAGCACTGTGTGGCAAAAGCT
The DNA here is from genome assembly GCA_013397095.1 of Sterrhoptilus dennistouni. Lineage (NCBI taxonomy): Eukaryota > Metazoa > Chordata > Aves > Passeriformes > Zosteropidae > Sterrhoptilus > Sterrhoptilus dennistouni. The sequence continues at coordinate 17,656 of VWZU01014925.1, read as the reverse complement.
GATGGGCCAAGAAATGCTTATAATGTATTGTAATTAGGAAATAGTTGGCTTCTGATTGTGATGGGGTGAACTGTAACAATCTATATTGTCTCACCCTTCACATGAGACTGAAAATGGAACAGAAGTTTTTAAAACACCTCTTAGTTGCTCTCTGGGTCAGAAAAGAGTATAATCTGACAAAGGTAATGAAAATCAAAAAGCATAATCAAGCACTAAAGCTCAAGTATAAGAATCACCAACAGTTCTGTGCACTGCATCAAAAAGGGTATTCAGCAGACAAAAGTGGCAAACCCTGGGCATTCTCTAGCACAATCCAAGTGCTCCTCAGTGCTACCACTGTGACTTGCATGTACGATAATAGCATCAATCATGTCAGAAGGAACCTCAGGAAGTCTCTTAGCCAGCCTTCTCAAAGCGGGCTCAGTTATGAGGTCAGGTAAGGTTGTTCAAGGCTTTATCCAGTCTGGTCTTAAACACCTCCAAGAAGGGAGACTGTACAACCTCTCTGTTTTACTGTTCCCACATCCAATTAGAAACTATTTTGTTGCCATTTATGCCTCTTATATCTCCATCTCCTGTCATGTACCACTGGGAAGCACCTGGCTTTGCCTTCTCACATGTACCAGAAGCTGCTGCTAGGATCCCTGCAAATTCACTCCTCTAGGCTGAAAAATCTGTTTCCTCAACTGTCCTCAAAGGGCAAATATTCCTGTCCCTGATGAATCTGATGGCCTTCCACTGAACTTGCTCACTGTTGAAAAGCAAATCTCTCTTACACTGGAGGCTCAAATTACACCCAGAGCACTGGACACAATCCAGAGAGTGCCAAGTGGAGGTGGATAATCACTTTCCTCAATCTCTTGGCTATGCTGCTCTTAATACAACTCAGGACACTGTTGCCAGGGCACCCTGCTGCTGGCTGACTCTGCCAAGACCCATCAGGCTTTCTCAGCACAGTGTCTCTCCAGCCAGGCAGTGGCACATTTTGTAGCAAGGGGTTGTACCTTTCCATGTGCAGACTTTGCATTCGCCCTGGCTGAGTTTTGCTAGACAGGCCTGACAGTTCATTTACACAGCCTGTCACAGTAAATGCCTCTGAACAACAGCATTGCCCTGAAGTGCATCTACTGATCCTCCCAACTCAGGGCTATCTGCAAACTTCACGAGAGTGCACTCTAGCACATCACTGATCTACCAAAGAAACCAGGACTCTAGGAATACAGCTTCAAGAGTGCTAGAACCCCTCAACCATCAACAGCTAAGATGAAATAAAAAGGCTCTTCAATTCCCAAAACAGAAGGGGAAAACAAACACAACTTCCACATAGTAGCTATTTCAGTATTCCTCAAGTTCTTAATAACTAATTCTTGTTAACTATCGTAACAACCAATCCAATCAATGATTCTTTGGCAGAATCATTAAAGGGAAAAGAAAACAAAGGCATATCATGCCTGAAGACATCTCTTCTGCTAGCATTAAACACAAAAGAGCATGGAAATTTTGTCTGTTCTAAAGACAGGGTACACATGCGAATTTTGATGAGTACATCTCCTGACCTGCACAGAGCTTTTGAACAATGAAATACAGTGTGCATGTGATGTAGAGGAAACTTAGAAAATAACTTGGAAACTCGGCTGAAACAAGCTAATAAGTTAAAATGCCAACATAGTCTCTAATTTTTACTGTTTCTTATTGCAATCACACAATATTTAAATAATATTAATTAGTTGTACATATCACAGTTTCCTGTTACCTCAATCAGTACCAGGAGTCTGATGTACCTGCTGTCCCAAGCTGAATAAAAATATTTTCAATTAGTACAGTTATAAGTAATCAAAAGAGCTGAGTAAGTTTTCTGAGATTTTGCTTCCAATGAATAGATTAGTTCAGTTAGGTAGAGCAGGGTGCTAATAATACCAAGTTTGTGGGTTCAATCCCTGTATGGGCCATTCACTTAAGAGCTGGACTTGATGATCTTTGTGGGTCCCTTCTAACTCTAAATAGTTGTCATTCTGTGAATAGTAACTTTAAGCAATGATCAAGACCAGGTCATATTGCCCTTTAGAAGGCAAAAGAGAAAGTTAGTGAGCTACCTTTCAGAGAGAACTCTGATTACAGTAGAAATGGGATCTAGAAAAGCAGTTTCTGGGGATTGCTTGTTTCTACTTTAATTCAAGCCCATTTCCATTACAGAGTAACAGAAGGGCTTATTTAAAATAAAAATATTTACTATCACTAATGACACAAAGCAAACATTAAATTCAGTAATAAAGAACCAAGGCAAAACACACAAACAAACAAAAATCACACAAAGCCTGCTCTCAAATGTAGTTCATAAAACCAGTACCAGCAAAACTGGGACCTCTGGGATAATAAACATCATAGATGTGTTGATATTTGTATACTGTACAACATGTTTCATATTTTAAATTCTACTGTATAAAATACCTTTCCTTGATTTTCCTGTTCTTGATGCCTGGTTAGGAGATTGTTGCATTCCTATATCCATTTAGGAAAAGGCATGGAAAGGACAGATGGAACAATGACATCAGAATAAACTGGAATTTCCAGAAACTTGGAAAACACAAGCAGTGCATCAAAACAGCTACAGCAATGGGAGAACATACTGTGACTATCAGCTTATTCTACAGTTGTAAGTGCTGGAAACAACCCAATCACAATCTACAGAGCTCAGCTCTCAAGGGACAGTGTCAAACTGTAACTTAATGTATTTGCTCCATGTAAAACACCCACATTTCAGTATTTTGAAACACTGAAACAGATCATCAGAAATATGGTCTCCTGACAATTTTTTATTTACCTCAATTTGACTACTCCCTGTCTAGCAAAGATGCAAATTAAATTCCTTCATGGTTGTAGAGCGCCTCACACAAGCGGCAAACAAAATTCCTTATTCTAAATATCTCAAAAATTTGGATGTGTCAAGAACCAAACTTCAGAGTCTATCCAGACGTTTCGAGGATATCTTGGCTCCCTGTACTCAAACCAGCATGCAACTTTGAGACATTGTTATTTACACTCACTCAAGTTACAGTTTTAGCATGTTTGCCATCCCTGGCTAAAAAAGGAACCTCATTATTTGTTGTCTTAAACCAGCCCATCTTAAAAGTTGTGTCAGCTGGTGCCTGATACAAACATAGGCCACTTCTACCTCAGTTTGAAGAGCCCTGCTTACATTCATTTAACCATGCTGAACCATTCACGTACAAAAGCTATGCCACCAGCCAGAACACAGGATCAACAAGAGGGCAGCATGTTCCCCCAGGGCTACAGAGCAGGCCACAATTGCACCAAAATGGGTACACTGACTGGTGCATCGTGCACATGTTTGTATGTCTATGTGTCTGTGTGTTGTAGAACACAAGTTCAGAATATAAATCACTATGCTCTACCCATCTCACTTAGTAAAGGCAACAAATCATTCTGTTATTGCAGTTAACGACACTGAATTTCTTCATGATGTAACATCTGTCTCAGAGCAGATCAGAGTCCTGCTTATATTGATTTTACCACATGGAATGAATGTGGCAAAATTACTTGTATTAAAACAAGACACATTTAAAGTGGTGGTTTCCCATCCCTTCTACATTTCTCGTTTTCTGAAGAGGTAATACAGGACAGCTTTTACTGGCCTTGGGAGATAGAAATCATTGAAGCACTTAATTATTTTCTAAGAGCTCTATGATGGAAACCAAACAGTTTCTGTAGGGACCCACAAACACGAAAGGAACAATAGATCACACAGTAAATATTCAAATAAAAAAATCCCAAAACTTTTGAAGTAGGCTGAATTGCTCATTAGAGGACAGTGTTTTGAGAAAAATTCAACAAGTGCAAAAGCAGCAAAAGGAACAAGGACAACACTGAAGATTCAGAAAAACTGTATGGAAGAGCAACAGAAATGAAAATAATTCCAAAATGGTTTTCTCTGTTCCCTTGAGATCATTCCAACTTCTCTAACAGAGGCTTCAAAGTTTGTTACTGCAGCATATCAGGAGGATTCTCACAATACAGGACCTGTACTTTCTGTGCGCAACCTAGGCACTGCAGAATTAACGCAGGTAAATATTCTCTGTATGTTACTAACCTCTCAGAGACAGTAACAGTGTGCACTCTTTGGGCAAAAGCAACATTTTCCTGATTTAACCACGAAAACTTTAAAAAAGAAAGAATTTCTACAATCTATCAAGAAACTTTCCAAATCTCTAGGTCTTGGTTTGACTAAGTCAAATCAAGCATACCTAAGTCAAAGGAATGAAGTCTGACTCTAAATTAAATTTCTGTATTTAGGAAAAGTCAGTGAAGAAAACTATCCCATATTTTGCTCATTATTCTTGACTTATTTAAAAATGAAGTAAGGAACTGTATTTAAAGGAATAATGAACTGTGTTTGAGCACTGTCTTCTGTCCATTTGCCACACAGTTCCAAAGCAACACCCTTAAAAACTTGTAGGGCTTGAGATGCAAAGTACGAGGCAAACTATTCAGTTATAGTAAGGTATTCATTTTCTAGGATTCCTCTAGGACTCTGACCTCATAACCATAGACTGGATTTTTAAAACTCACTGAAGGAGTAATTTTTTTTAATACAAGGCAATTTAATTGTTTTTCTGGGTACAAGATAATTATTATTTTCTAAAAAATTTCCTTGAAATTACTGAAAGTGGAAGAAAAGGATAATTTTTATTGTAAATCAAACTACATTCAAGCCAACACAGCATACGCAGACAGTGCAATGTCACTGCCAACAAAGTTACTCTTCCAATATAATATTTGCTAACTATACCTGACTGATTTTGAGAAATGGGACATGCAAAAGGACCTTAGTGCAGATGGAACTATTATTAAAATAAAGATACCAACTCCGTGAAAATCAACAAGACCCATACTTTTCTGCTCATTTCTCTGTTGCTTCCCAACTACAGAAAGAGGATGAACTATTCAGGTGGAACCCACTGCTTCTGTAACTGGATTTTCACAATCTCAGTTGCCATCTCTAGGTAAAAGTACACACTTTTTAAAATGAAAAATAAAAACATTTCTGCCTAATTCCTTCCCTATCCTCCTTCTCTCTCAAGGAAAACCCACATAGATGGGCAGTCTGACAGACAGAAAGTAACAAACCTAAGAAGTGAACACAGAACACAAAGCAAACGGTTTCACAGCCTGGCAAGCAGCACTTCCAACTATCACCAAATAAGCACATTCACAAAGCTTGTGCTACTCCATCTGATGCCTCCACTAAAACCAACAGTGAATACAGTAAGCACTAACAACACAATCCCACTAAGGAAAGGCCACGCTGATTCTCTCTGTGAGCTACTCCATGGTTAAGGGCCTTACCGCCTCTGTCCACAGCAGGTGCACCCAATGTAAAGCCAGCAGCTGCTGCCCGGTGTGGAGTGCCAAGTGCTGTGATGCCTCGTGCACCACCACCTGTAGAAACTTCTCCTGTGTTTTCCCAGTCTGCATATTCTGCCAGTTGTTTACTAAGACTGTAGAGATAAAGAGAGGAAATACATCTTGTAAAAAATAATCACATACCTGCATATACCATTTAATAGAAGAGTTCGCAGCCACTTCTTATCCACCCTTTTCTTATCCTATCCATAGCCATATAGATTTATATACTTATATGCCCTTACTGCATGACTATTACACTCATCAATATTCACTACAGTCACATTCATGTTAGTCATATTCAAACCTAAGAAGCTATTAACGCCTGCTTGGCACCTGTCAAATTTGACCTCTGGAGAACTGTATGATACAGACAGATTTTGGAGTTTATATTGAGCAAACGAGAGCTTAGCAATAAAAGTTGAAATCTAACAGAGAACTCTGGGCAAAAATTTTCCTCAACTTCCAAGTTAACACTAGACACTGAAATGATACATATCAGAAGACAAGAGGAAATGGCCACAAGTTGTACCAGGACAGGTTAAACTGGATATTAGGAAAAATTACTTCAGTGAAAGGATTATGAGGCATTACAACAGACTGACCAGTGAAGCTGTTGATTCACCAGCCCTGGAGGTATTTGACAGGTGTAGATTAGCAGTGGGCTTGGTGTTAGGTTGATTCTTAGAGGCCGTTTCCAATCTAAATGATTGTATGAAGCTGTCACTGAGCACACCTTCAACATAAGTCTCAGCACACTATCAAACCTTGGTGGTGTTAACAAAAATTATCAAAAACCACACTGGTAATTGACAACTTACTCTAATGATACAGTTTAAAACTTACCTAGAATATCCATGAATAACAGCATAATCCTCAGCTGTCCATCCATTAGTGTCTTTATGGGAAACATCAGCACCATATCGAAGAAGAACCTTTATCAGGTTAAGCTCTCCACCAGAAGCAGCAGTCATAAGTGGGGTTCTGAAGGATCCAAGAAATATGATATGAAATATATTATTTTATACAGTCACTGTAATTATTTTTGGTTTTGTTTGCCCTCAAAAAGGTATTCTCTCCATTACTTTAAAATGAACAAAAAAATGCATTTTTCACTAAGAAAAACAATAAAATGGGAGAGGGTCTCAAAACAATTAAATGTTTAATCTTAAAACAAAGCTTTTACACAGACAACACTTACAAACTCTACTACTGCGCAGGAGATGGCTTTTCAATTTAAGGGAATGTCACTGAGCTAGCGGCAGGCTTCCTGCCAGAAAGGCCATCACATACAGTAACATTTTGCAGTCCTCAATGTGGAAAGCATTGAACGAGATGTAACAGCAAGCCACTGAGGTATGACCATTTTTCACAAGTCACATAGAAGTAACTGCTTCTGTGTGGCTCCTTGTTTTGTGTTTTTTTCAGACCTCATTCCCACGCCCTCTGTCAAGCTAACCTGAAGAATATTAAGGAGACCCATGTAAAGTTTTGACAGCCCCTCACCTTTCACATTGATCTCGAGCATGCACGTCAGCTCCTTTTTTAAGGAGAAACTCCACCACTTCTTCATGATGTTCGGAGACAGCAAGAATAAGAGGGGTATATCCCTCCTGAAAGGGCAGATAAAGTTAAAAATCAGAGTAAGAAAAACCAAAACCAACCAAACAAAACTTCAAGAAAAATATGAATGCAACTTTTGGAAAGCACTTCATTAACAAATATAAAAATTTACCTTATTTTGGGCATCAATATTGGCATTATGCTCAAGTAATAGCCCTGCTATAGCAGTATTACCAGACAGGACAGCCAGGTGAAGGGCACTGTTGCCATCAGCATCTGCCAGATTTGGGTCAGCACCATGTTCTAGCAGAATAGCCACACATTTTTCTTGCTGGCACTGTACTGCCTGGAAACAAAATACAAAAAACTTCCAGCATTTACATTTCACATTGTTGCAATTCCTCCATCTTCCCACTACTGGGAATTAAGAGCACCTTCAAAAATTAGCTAACATATGCCCATTCCACACCAATCACAACATGTGTGATTTTACAAAGGTCTACATAAAGAATACTGAAAAATACATAATTTAGTTCAAAATCAGTAAGCCTCGCTTGCAAAAAGTCCACGTACCTTCATCAGCGGTGATCTGTTTTCATTGTCAAGAAGATTTAGCTTACACTTGTTTTCTACCAGATACGTAACTACATCCACATGGCCGTTTGCACAAGCAAGATGCAGAGCTGTCCTAAAAATTAAATAAAGTGAATTAGCACAGACAGGGATAATTTCAGGCTTTTTTGATAAACAGACATGACCACAAGTTTCACCTTGCAAATCTCAAGCTTAAGAACCCACTCCATTACCAGTACCTGCACACCAAATGCTTGGGACTTGCTAGCAAAAACCCTCCACAGCATCTGCTTAGTAAGGGGACATTTCCTTCACTGTAGAACTGAACCTGCAGAAATTCCTGTGCCCAGGCATTGGGTACCACCCTCAGTGGGACTACACACATGGCACAGCAAGAGAGACCAAAGCTAGGGAATCTGAGGACTATGGAAAGTCAGCTTCTAAGTTTTTCTTGGATCATTCACGGGCCAGAAGTGTATTGGAGATGTAGGAGATGGGCTTAATTGCAAGAATATTAGGGTTTCCCCCCACTTTGAGAATTTCTTTTTCTCTAGCTTTTTTACTACTGAAGCAAAACCAAGAACACATTTGCACCAAAGTGCCTCTAACAAAATGTAGCAAACCAGAGAGCAGATCAGAGCAAACTCTGATCCTGACTACAGGACAAGTAGTTTTTGACTCTCCTGTAATGTTTAACTGTCAGTCATAAAAAGCCTACTATAGAGGAAGTCCTCTCCAAGGAGGCGATACTATGTTTCCACAATATATAACTAACATAGGAAAACTGAACTTTTTTCTTCAATTTAAAGCCTTGCCAGAAAGAAAAGCAGTCCTTCAAACCAAAACATCTTAGGTCAATGCCAATTCACCAGCCTACTTGTACACAAAGACACAATCACCGAGGAAGCCCTTGCATGTGTTTTCTCCTACAAATCTAGGTGTCTTTAGGGAAATAAAACTAGATGAGTTTTACTGCTGTCAGAAGTCCAGCCTTCTGGACAGCCAGCCTAGAGAGCTGACCTATTCTGCTAAAACCAGTATCCATCCCTTCAGAATATCACGAAGGATTTGACTCTGAGCCTTTACCGAAAAGGTAATTCCCTTAGGTTCATGACAGATCACCAGGACCCATGCTGCAGCCCAGGGCTTCTCCTCAAGGTGGAACCGTTAAGCGCTTGCTGTGCTTGACTCAAACTCCCACACAACAACACCTGTCAGAAGCAACAGCTTCTCCTGCAAGTCACTGACCAGATCTTCCAGTCTAAGGTAACGATTACTTGTACCGAAGCCTTAGAGCAAAAAACTAACTGCCCCCTAAAACCACACAGTGGCTTAGGCTGTCAGACCGCACTCACAAAAGGCATGCAGCATCAACAAACAACATGTTTATTTTGTGCTATAAATCCTTCCTAACAGCGGTGTCCACTGAGGCAGCGCATCCTTCGGGCTCAGCTATGGACCCTGCACGCTGGGCTCTCAGAGCTGCACAGATGGGGGCGATTACACCCGGACTCCAAACCCAGGTTGGAGAGTGGCCTTGAGGCTTCCCTGGCAACTCCCCTCTGCTCCCACCCCTGCGCCCTGGGCAACGACGTACGACCCCGGGAATGAGGGCACGGAGGAGGCCGGGTCCAAAGCGGTAAGGCAACAGGTGGCCGAATTCAAGGGGTTTTGGGCAGCACAATCCTGATTCCCACAGCAAACCAAGGGCTGCCCTGGGCTGCGGCGCCCGCACTCCCGCTCCTCACAGGGACGCTGCCGGCCCGCTCCTGCGGCGGGGACCTGCCGGGGGCCGCTACAGCTTCACGGGGCAGCCCCCCGGCTCCCGGCCTTACCGCTCCGCCTTGTCCCGCCCGTCGATGCC
>VWZU01014908.1:3337-15354 GCA_013397095.1 Sterrhoptilus dennistouni | reverse complement strand
TGCCAGTCACCCTGGGGCCTCACTTCAANTCCTGCCAGTCACCCTGGGGCCTCACTTCAAGCCTGGAAAGTTCTAGGAGAGGCTTCAGGTGATTGGTCATGATCAGGGGTTCCCCCTCCCCATCTCACCTGTTTGGCTGTTGTATTTGATTGCCACTGTCTGAGCCACTCCCTGATCCTTCCCTATTGGTCTCCTGCTCTGCCCTCCCCTGAGATCCTCCCCTCCTTAAAAGCTGCTGCACACAGGTGCTCAGGGTCTCTCTCGAGGTACAGCCGTGGGTGCAAATAAACCCCAGATGGTTCACCTCAGAGAGTCCCATCTCTTTTCTTCCTGTACCATCACTTTGGTTCTGCTCCTCGAGCTGCAAGAGCCCAGGTGTTGCAGTGGTGCCAGGGCTGGCCGGAGCTTGCAGCACAAAGGCAACCACCACATATTCGATTGATTTATTATTCAGTGAATGCCATAATTGTACTAGAATGTTCAGATATTTCAGAACATGCACGCAGTCAGAATAGCTTTCTTTGTGTCTACTTGCTCAACTTGTGTGAGAGTGGAAAAGCACTACTCTTTGATTCTGTACTATGAGTCCCTGTCTCAAGTTTCTGGATGGGTTGTATGCCATCAGTTACTCAGGTATCAGCGCTGCCAGACACGAGTTGTCACAAAACAAAGTGCCTTTTTCTAGAACATGTCAGTCGTCTCAAGTAAGATGGTTGTGGAAGCCAGGACACCGCACAGTGCAGGCTCACCTAATGTGCTAGGGCAGCATTGCTGCTTCTGATACCCAGACTGCTACACAATCCAGCTTTTCCTCAAAGGTTTTACCCAGAAGAGTCACAGTGCAAACTAAAGAAAAACAATTTCACGACAATTTCCTTCAGAATAAACCAAAAACCCAAAGCAAACAAACAAAACCAACAAAAAGACCAACAACCCCCTCCCCAAAAAAACACTAAACAAACAACCAAAACAAAATAACAAAAAACCCCACCCAAACAGTGACCAAGAAATTACCTCTGTTTGCTAGTTTCAAAAGTTTTTTGGTTTTTTTTTACATAGGGTAATGTATATTATATTTTGCTTACTTATAGGGACATGTCATAAAAAGCAAACTTGCTAATTTGCAATACATACTGATATCATGGAAAATGGCAAACATTCACCACCTTTCCAAATTCAAGTTGTGTCGCTTAATAGTTTTGAAACAGATATAGCAAACAAGTAAGAGATTATGACATTAAAACTTTATAACCTGGCTTCAATGAGAAAAACCAAATAATTAAAAGACTGAGCATAAGGGACTAGGGTGTTTGACTAGGGTATTTTACATCTTAGATTGCTGTTTATAATAATGGAAACAGGAAACAATGAAGCAACATTTCAATTCATTGCATTTCAGAAGCTTTTAGCTCCACAGAACTTTAAAACGCAGTACTTTATCTTGAACTTTACTCACATTGACACATACCTGAGTTCACATACTAATTTCCCTTTTAATCTTCTATTACAAAAACTGCATTCAATAAGTGTAAACAAATTACTGTCCTTTCAGGCTGGTTTTATTTTGTCTTATCAAACCTTTATTATTTGGTTGTGGAAGTTTGATTTTACAATATTTCTTTCAATTGCAACTACAGAGATAATTTCCAAAATTTGCATTTTCTCTAACTTCCTTTTAAAAAGTAATATTTAATTTTAATATTTTAATATTTTTCATTTTGTTCACCTAATTTCCAAACTTTTGTGAACTTGATTTTCATTTCTTAAAAATAATTGCATATACAATATACAATTTATTCAGTACAAAAGTATGCTCTGCCTTTTTCAATCTGATGAATGAATTGAAAGTAAAACAGTAAGCCTAAATTAGTTCTGTATTTAACCTCTTAAGTACATACAGTCACACGTTTCTGAAAATAGATATTTGTGCAAGACTAACCCACAATAAATTCTTCTCTTTGTTAAAAAATTACATTAAACTGTTCTACGTTAAAGGCCTACATTAAACTGTTCAAGAAATGTAGTTTAAATGTCTTTCTCTTGCAGATGAAACAGACTTTAAACCATTTTTGCATAAGGTTATGGGGAGTTCAGCAGCTGCAAGGGCCTCTGGGTGTTAGATTGTCACACTTCTTCAAAGCCGCACTGATCAGAGCCTCTGAAGTAATTTATCCACGCCCTGCTGATTCCAGGAGCAACCAGCTCAATATGCATCTCTTTTCCATGTTCATATGTTGAGGTCTACAAGAGTGTCTCTAGATCAGAGTAATCCAACCTTGCCTGTACTTAGGGCATCTGACAACAGCTTAGATAGTATCTTTTATCTTAAACATTTTATTCTCTTGCTGCATGGAAAAGACTCTGGTCACTCTCCTACTCACTAATGAAAGGTGTGTTTGGGTGTTGGGGATTTTCTCTTCTACATGTATGTAAATGCTGCTCTATTATATTGAAAGTCACTGCTCTCACAAAACAAGGCTTTTCAATAAGGTATAAAATTCTTCTCTCTCCCACTGAAAACTCCTTGCTCCTCCTAAATGCTCTTTCTCTGAAGTTTCTGTTCCTGTATAGCTTATTATCGCAGCCCAAATGCAGCAGCAATCTACTAGGCAAACAAGTGGGTGCTAACTGATCCCTGCAATATTTTTTTAAGCAAATGGCAAGTGATAAAATAACCCACCAAAGCCAAAGGGAAACAGACACATGGTAGGGAAGATACAAATGTTACTCAATTTAAGATTTATAGGCAACTGTAATCAATTTAATAGCCCTGCAGTAAAAATGACAACATACACCTATCCATCAGGTTTTACTCAAAACCAATGCACATTCGTTACTCCAGAGATGACAGATGGATCAAGTTGGATTGCCACTTCATTTTACTTTATTTAGCTCTGCAGCAAAACAAAAAAAAATCAGGAACAACTTCAATGGCAACAGTCCAAACATAAGAGTTTGACCTACAGTGATCAAGTCTGTGTATCTCAACCTTCAGCATATGCTCAGAACTCCAGTGACGTCTTTCAGACTCATAATGCACATGGGACCTGGAAATGTACTACAGGTGTTGTCACTCATACTTTGAATGAAGTGGAAAAATACCAAGTTTTTACTAGACTTTTTTAATGTTGAGGTAAAACTTACTTCAATGCTTCCCAATTCTGTCAAAATGTTTCAGGAAGAAACTAGTGCTGAGAGTGACAAATGCATTGATGCTGTCACACACTGGAAAAGAAATTTGTAGAAGTTTCCTGTCCTTCAGAAGTTGGTAGGTGAAGACTGTTAATCTTGAAAATTTAAAGTACTGTATTTGATGGAGTGAACAGAATAGATATAGAACTGTCTCCTGAGAGTTTCCTACCTTCGCAGTTTAAAGCACAGTTATCATCTTGCAGAGCACTCCATTTTGGCTCACATAATCTCTTATCTTACAGCATTTCTAAGTTTAACTGACTAACAATAACCTTACAGAGTTTAAAGAAGTGAACACACTCATCGCTTCTTTCAACAGTAAAATGCCAAGCCAAAAATCAACTGTCAGTGCAATTTCACTGACTTCCAGGTATGCATTTGATATGCTGTAAAATGCCAGAATAGAACTAAGTTCTCTCACAATTTTTAAGGGTTTAGCTTTCACTATCGTTACTAAAATTTTCTTACCTTTTTCCTCATTAGTCATATAGTGTGCCAAAGATCTCAAAACAGGGTTATTTTATGAAAACCTTTGCATAGGAGGCAGACATCACATCAATATCTTAAAGCAGAAGTTGCCCTCAGGCTCAAGATCTTCCTTGCTGCAGTTCTGGAAGAAGATGGTCCTGATTCATACCTTTTGTACTGTCAGTAGGTGGGATAAAGCAATGAAGAGAGACTAGACTTGCCCTGCAAAGAAGATGGCCAGATGTCACAGATATGGGATATCATGGGTTGTTGTATTCACTGTTAAGCCTGGCAGTCAAGCAAAAAGTGAAAGCCAGTTCAATCACTCATATGGTCCCAACTGCATGATCCTGAAGTCATGTAAGTGCAAGACTGGCACGAAACAAAGGAACAAGAGCTCATAAATCAGATGGGCAGGTTTATTTGCACTTAGACTGATCACTGTAAGCTTTTCCATACATAACAAATCTTGCTTTTAATTCAGTCCACTTCTAATAGTCCTTGCATCTTTGCATTATACCTATATTACCTGAAATAGCCCCTTAATAGTACTTTATAGCACAGTTTTATCAGTTTGTGATGCTCCAAGACTTCTTGACAATGGCTGCTGTTGTTCCCTTGGTATAAGAAATTATTGCTTTATTTGTGTGCTCAACATACATTTGTATTATTTAAATACAAAGCAGTAGTAAACAGCAGAACATACCTGAACAGCGAATATTGGCTATGAAGGGCAGACATTTGCAAGCTGCTAGCAGAAGCAAAAAATGAAATTGGAGAGAAGCAAGTCCAGCAGAATACCTGCAAAGGACAGACAAGTTGCAGTACTGAAAAAACACAGAAAACAACTTCATGTAATGCTTTGAATTCAGCCGCTCCTGTTTCTCTCATCACTCTACTGACAATTGATATAAATGCTTATTAACCAGTTATCGCAGAAAAAAAAGTGGAAAAAGTTGTTCTTGAGAAAAAAGGTGGAGACAAGAAGCTGGTAAATTAACGCATAACCATAAATTCATACAATCCCTTATAAAAAAAGATTAAGAAATTACTGCATTTGAAATGCAACAGACAAGTAATTTTCAGTACTTTAATACATAAAATGAAACACTAGAGTTAAAGTAATTTATAGATACTTCTCTTCAGCTCTTGGCTTGCACCTTTTCTAATGGATCTGGATATAAAGCCTATACTTACTAGGCCTAACAGCATTGTAGCCATAACTGCAAGATAAGAATCTAGGGACATTTCACAGAAACCTTGAAAGAAAGGCTAAAAGGTTTGTAAAACAAATATAGCTGAAAAAAAAAATCACAAGATCACCTAAGGAATTAAACTGATACCTTCAGAATGCGTTAGAGTAAAATGCCATTGATTCTAATTGTCTGGCACTATCTTTGATTTGCAGATTAATTACTTTTCTTCCTGTAGCTGGAGCTATGTATTTGCACACCCAGACTTTTCTTGGAAGTGAGAGTACTGAAAAATGACCTATGTGACATTTGCAGTAGGAAACTCATTTATTACATCAGGGTCCTGGAGAGAAAACCTCATATTCTGAGGTGATGAATAATGTATTTTATTTAATTTAATCATCTTACAGAAACAAATAACAAAAAAACATTAACTCCAGACATGAGAGACTGAAGGTAGTGGGGTGAAAAATACCCAGCATAGACTAAAGAAAATTCTGTGTAATGAATAAAATGGAAGATGAAAGTATAAAGTTGAATATGTAGCATTACAAACATTTATAGAGCTTGAATTTTGACAAAGTGGACTGTAGAATATGCACATGGCTTTATTTTTATTAAATTAATTTTTAGGCAGTGATGTCACTATAAAATAACTGTCTTGAGAATACTGAAATCTGATTTTGAAAGTTGCAAGGGCTCAATGTGAAACATTTGAAACGCCAACATAATTTTTCTCCCTGATTGTATTATTAGTCTTTTAAAGGAAGAGGAAAGCTTCTTCCCTTGTAAAACAATCAATTATAGTACTCTGTCTTGTTCTGCATCATACCCTACTAGGATGAACAGGAATGTTCTAGTCAATCACACGTAACTTGAACCCTAGAGGAAATTTCTGTCTTTATGAATCAAAGGATTAGTGAAGCCAGTAAGGACACCAAGAAACAAAAATGTGAGGGGAGAAATGCAATTCTCAGTAGACATAAACCACTCTTGACTCAGAACTTGAATTTGAGCTTGCAGTCCTTTCAATTAATAACATATATTTGATATGTCCATTGGATTGTCAACTTTTTTACTAGAAACTTTCTTTCCTTTTTTTCCTTTTTTCCTTTTTTTTTCTTGTTTCGAAGAATCTATATGGATAGATTATGATGAATAGTCATGGTTTCTCATGAACAAAGGCTCCAGTTAGATGTTCTAATTTGATTAACACTTGTATCACTCAATCAAAGTCCAAGGAAATTTAAAACAAGGAAGACCAAGGAATTTCTCAGGAGTCTGAGACAGCTAACAGCAAGATTTAATAGTGTAAAATTTTCTGCCTATTTTTCTAATGACAAAATCCCACTGAGCCCTTAAGCTTTCAGCTGGCTTCTTTCTTCAAAAATATTTTTCTTTTTATTTAGATCAGCTAGAAAATAGATGTATATTTTTTTAGTCTTCCACTCCTCATTAATTTCCTACATGTTTTTACATCCCAATTTGCAATGAATGCTTATATTTCATACACCTTCCAATCCAGAAGTTATCACATCTTTCTTTCTCTTAACTACCTTTAAATGCAAATGAACATTGATGCATTAGAGTAGCTAAGACTCCCTGGAGGGAAATACAGGCAAGGGTTCTACCGCAGGCCTCCAGTGTGACATTGGAGGGCCAACCCTGTCCTGGGGGCATCAGGCCCAGCATTACCAGCCAGGTGAGGGAGGAGATTTTCCCAGTGTGCTCTGCATTGAGGCAGCCTCACCTCGAGTGCTCGGGGCAGTTTTGGGTGCCACAACATACGACATTAAACTATTAGAGAGTGTCCAAAGGAAGACAACCAAGATGGTGATGGTGAAGGCCCTTGAGGGAAAGCCATATGAGGAGTGGCTGAGGTCGTTTGGTCTATTCAGCCTGGAGATGAAGAGATTGAGGGAAGACCTCACTGCATTACAACTGAGAGTCTACAGAAGGCAGAGGGGCAGGCAAGGATCACCCCTCTGGTGACCAGTGACAGGACCCAAGGGAATGGCCTGAAGCTGTGTCAGGACAGGTTTAGTTTGGATATCAGGAAAAGGTTCTTCACCCAGAGGGTGACTGGGCACTGGAACAGGCTCCCCAAGGAAGTGATCACAGCACCAAATCTGATGGAGCTCAAAGAGTGTCCGGACAATGATGTGATTCTTCAGGATGATGCTGTGCAGGGTTGGGAGCTGGGAATGAGGATCCTTGTTGGGTGCCTTGTAACTCAGCTTATTCTGTGATGCTGTAATTAATGGTGCCAGTAATACCTATAAGCCACATCCTCTTCAAGTAAGATTTAATAATGATAAAGATCTGTTAATCTTATATTTGCATTTTACCCCAATAAATACCAAGTTTTGCTAAAAAATAAAGAAAATATCTTCTTTTTCCATGTAATTGAGCCTGTAAAACAGTTTATTAACCTCTCCAATTTTACTAGACGACATCCCTCTTCTTATCATCTTTCCATCATCTGGCTTTCATTCTTTATCCAACAAAATTATAACCAATTATTTATAACTTTTATTTAAAGAGGAGTTTCTACTTTATTCCCACCATTAATTCTCTCATGTACTCTCACATGCACACACATCTATGTATATAAAAACGTGAATAGCATGTGAAGTAGATTAGCGGTATGAGATGCATCCTGTACATTTTTAGGCCCCCTCATAGACAACCCTTATGGAATACAGAGATAAGCTCCAGGAGATTTCATAGTCTTCCTTTGAAATCTGTAAGAAACAATAAGCTACTCGTTAGAGAGTTCCAAAATAAAACCACCATCAAAGTACAAAGAGTGATTCAGAAATTAAAGAACAGGGAATGAACCAAGCCTCAACAATCAAGTACTGACCCAAAAAGATTCACAAGGTTTCTCACTCACTAGAAAATCAAGCATCAAATTTTAGACACAAAACAGCAATTTACTTCAGTAAAGGAATAGGAGAGACAGAGCATCACAAGCATCCCAGGCTTCTCAGACTCTTATTATTTTCTATTACATTTTAAAGGATTTATCTCAAGGCATCTTGTTTTTATTAGTAGTATTTCATTGTATTCCCAAGCGCATAAGAATTCAGGCTGGCTTCATAACATGTTTCTTACAGATTCTTCTTTCTTTCTTGAGCATTTGAAATATAAGCATAGCTAAAATTGTAAATCCCTTTCTCTACCATGCTCTGGCAGTGCCTCAGCAAGAGAAATGGAGGGAAGTTGTGTGGGTATCAAGAGAGAAAGGAACTAAAGTACTCCAGCTGGATATGAGGGCTGTGGCAAGGTGTGACAGTGTTGGCAAAGGTGTGCAGAGTGTGTGAAACCTGACAGCCCTTCTATCAGAGCTACGGAACAGGAAAGGGAACTATTGGAATTATGGGAATTGGATAGCACATCTGTAGTGCAGAAAAATAAATACACAGTTAAAGAAGAAAAGAAAGTTCATTAGGTAGGAAAATCAAATTTACCAAAGAAAGCGGAAAAAATAGGAAGGAGAGGCATCACAATATAAAAAGAGTCAACAAAGTGAAGAATCTGTACATAGCAAAAACAATCCATCAATTGAGTTTTATTCCTACAGAGACAATTAGAAGCTTTGATCCAGACAAATCAGAAATCATACCTTTTGGATGGGATCCTCACAGTGTGTCATTATTTGCTAGACATGCAAATTGAGGAAACAAATTATGTTATTTACAGATTCATCCTGCTGTTGCTTTTCTTAATATTTGTTTTGATAGCATATTTGAAATGTGTCAAAGGAATGAAAACTTGAGATTTCTTAAACAGCTAGCAACTTTATTCACATGCAAATTAAATATTGAAAAAAAAGCTTCTATCTGAAAACAAAATACCATGACTGATAAACTGGTGGTCTTAATTCAGTATCCTTTGGAGTTCAGCAGGAAAATTAGTCTTTCTAAACGTGAAGTCCTCCTTCTGTCACACCTTGGATAGAAAGAAAAAAATATTCAGACAGAAGAAATTACAGTTACTTACCCATCCATGATGACAGTGATGTGTTAAGTTGATTTTAGCATTTGTCAAAAGAATGAAAATAGGATGGCACCATTCTCCAAAGCTGATGATCTGAAAACTACTACTGGATCTCCCTGGCTGATCACCCAAGACATAAATATACTCTAAAAACTAATCTATCAAATATAAGTGGACCTTAAAGAAAAGACTGCAATGACTTACAGCACAGATTGAAAAAAGAAATATGTGCTTATGTTGCTGTGCTTTATGCATTACTAGAAGAATGAATCTACTACGGGATTTACATTAAACCAATACATTATAACAAGAACAAAACAGAGCAGAATATTCCCCATGTTTCTGTTGTCCACAGAGGAATTTTTGCAGCAAACTGCTAATTATGTACTAGTGATTTTTTTTCCCCTTAGGTCTATCTGCCTTTAAAAAGTTACATGTTGCTTTATTTATATTATTACTCAATTATAATTACATATGTAGTAATTTCAGCTGGTACCTAAGATGATCTTTCTACTAAGATGGAATCCACATTAAAGCACTTTTGCTAATAGTGTGCAACAGTATGGCAAAAGAATAAGACCCCAAAGACTCCTGGCACACCACTCTATCTGTAGGTTTCTGTATCCTGTAAGCAACTACAAGGTGTTCTTTGGTAAATCATATTTTCACAGAAAGACTGTCAACAAATAAGAGCTTATTTTTGCTTAAGCCCTTGTCTGTGGTAATAAACTCTGGAAATTTGCCACTTTTAAAAGTTCTGCTGACAAAATATGGAAGAGAGAGCCTCTAAACCTCTTCCTAGTCAGTGTTGTCTTTGGATTAAAATACATATTTTCCTGTTTCCATCAGTCAAAATGACAAGCAGTGAAAATAAAAGCAGACTTAACGTTGCTAAGATGCCATTCCATAGTTGCTCATGCTCAGATAATGTATTCCAGAGAGAAAGACTAAGATTAGAGAGAGATTTATATTTCTCTCCTGACTGCCCCTCAGGAGTAGGTATAGTAGACAAAAGATGATGAAATTCTATCAATTACAGGAAACTACATAAGCCAACCTTACTCATACAAAAAAAAAAAAAAAAAAAAAAAAAAAAAAAAAAAAAAGTATTTTCAAGGAGTTATAACTTTTCTTTCTAACATGAACTGAGATGAATAGCTATAATATTACTCTGGACCTTGCTGAGATAGATTGTCTAACTTTTCTCATTTGAATTTTATCTAGCACATAAATATTGATCATTTTAATATGTGAGTTGATTGCAACGCCTCTTAATAACTGTATTTCTATAGCCTGGATTATGCTGCACAATGTCTTATCTGTTGTTTATAGCTATGAAATATTTCATAACCTTTCCTTTAGAATACTTCAGGTTGGACAGACTTCTCAAAGCTTATCTCTGATTCAAGGTTTGTCAAGGGGAATTGAGCTATTTTTAGTGGATTCCTGAAAATTTCTACCAAATACTCTGTTTCCCAAGTCATAAGTTACAGGAAGAAACAGTCAAAGTGTGACAGAAGAGCTGCAATGTAAAGTTCTTTCACTGCTTTTTAAGGACCAGCCTTGTAGAGAAGTTGAAAATAAAATGTATGAAGCTTTTGTGAAAAACATGGAATTGGCCCTATTGATCATCCCCGGTGATTTAGAGCTGTTTATTTAGATTCACCTCAGTCATGTATCAATATTCTATTATTATGCTACCGATTTTAATAAATGTTAGTAGAAACATATGAGCAAGTTGCCCAGTAAACACAGCAGTGCCTTCACACAGGTAAAAGATAAGCTTTTTAGTCCAAACAGGTTGAGTTAGCTGAGATGAAATAATATAAAAAGTAAATGCAAGGGTATAGATGGGATTCTATCTTCTATTAAAAGACCCCAGGGAAACTGTTTCTGTCCCAGAATAAAATGAATTACTTGAACCGCAGGCTAAACTGAACCACCAAAAAGGCCAGTTCACTCATCCTTATCTAAAGAGTCTTGTTTGCAAGCGTTTGAACCTCTGGCGAACAGCCTGGTGCAGTACTAATCAAAAGGTGCGTGGTTTCCTTAGATGTGAAAGATGGAGTTTTTCTGAAACTGTCTGATATTCATTTCAGCCTCAAACTGCCAGTAATAGATTGCCACTAGCCAGTAAAAAGTTCACTATAAAGAATTATTTGCCCTTTTTGTCCTTGGTGACAGTTACTGTGTTATCTACAGTAGGCAATTTTCTCATGTGTTCTTCAGAAGGTCATTCAAAACTCTCTTACTTGGCAAGATGATGGAATCTAAAAATATTATGATCTCCAGGCATTTAGCTTTAGTTAAATTTCCCAGTGTTCAAAATGAGATGAAAGTCAACAAGAAAGGTTAAATTCAAACAATCCGGTGCTTACAATTTACATGATATAACCAGAGCCCAATTTTGCAATTTTGACAGGAGTTTGAACAGTCATCATTAATAGAAGTACCAAGGATACAATATGTACAGTCCAATAAATTCCTAGACTATACATGCCTTTTAGATATATATAATTCTCTAAATGCACATAATTTGTACTTTCTAGCTTAATTTTTCAGCAACCAAAAAGCAAATATCCTGGGAACTTTAGTATTCATATTTCATCTCTAAAAAGATGCCTTCATTATGTACAAATCCTACTGCTTCTGAAGCATACACAATAACCTTGGAAAAATTACATATGGAAAAAAAACCCAAAAAACTTTAAGAAATATTTATAGAAAAAGGCCTCAAGCTGTGCAAGGTTTTATCAAAGGTTTGACGAGGTTTTTGGGTTTGGTGCTTGGGTTTTTTAAGACCATAATTACAATATATGTTTGGTACAAAAATTTCAACAGCTGTACCATTCATATTCATTCATGACTTCTTTTAAATAAATATTTTAAATTATTCCTTGATAAATCAGTTAATGTATTTCCCTATTTGCAGAGGAATGGCTTACATCCAGTTTCCTTCTGAGCATACATGACTGTTGAGAGCAACAGCTTCACACACAAATTCCAAACTTATAACTTTATTACCTCTGATAGGGCCAGCATAAAAAAAAACACTATAAATACCATAGGGAAGGGATTCTTACAAAGACTTGCTTCAGCTAATGAGGACTAAAAGAAGATGAGAAGGAAGAATTTGTATTTTCCTTTTTTTTTTTTTTTTCC
>VWZU01014902.1:181546-285825 GCA_013397095.1 Sterrhoptilus dennistouni | reverse complement strand
CGCCGGCCCCGCGGCCCTCGGTGGGCAGCGCTGCCCCCGCCGGCTCCCCTCGCCCTCCCCCACGCGTGTGCGGACCACTCAGGGACCCACTCACCTCGCCACTGAGGGTGCCTTTTCTCATCCCCACCCAAGAGAAAAAAAAGAAGGAAAAAAAAAAAAAGCTAAACTATTTGCATAGCGTTCGGCACCCTCGCTCAGTATTTACCCCCACTTTTTTTATCACCCCTATACATCCGCCCAGACCGACCTTTCTGCCCCACCCCACTCCCCCGCATCCCGGGTGCAACCGGATGGCAAAAATCAAAGCTGGCTCCAAATTGCCCCAGTTGTCTTCCTTTGAACACTCATAAGGTAGGTATGGTGGGATGCTGCGCTCCCGCTCCCCATGTGCTCAGTGAGGTGCCTTCCTCTTCACTCTCTCCCCCCTGCTCTCTATTCCTTAATTGGCTCTATCTTGATGTGTACTTGTTTTGTTTAGCCTATTTTACCATTGCGGACGAGATAGGCAGGAAAAGGAGCGTTTGACTTGGTATGTTTCTCTTGATTTTTTTTTTTCCTCTCCCTGCCTTCCGAAGTTAATTTGCATTCGAGATCTAATTCATGTTTCAAAATCCTGCCATTTCAGGACCTTATAGGAACACGGCATTCGTTTCTATTTTTGAGGAGGAACCTCTCCTACATTTGCTCCTTTCTGTATAATTTCATTGTGTTCACAAGTGACAGGGATTTGCATCAGTTATTTTGCAATTTATTTTTTAAAAGAGTTGGACCAAATTTTCTTTTAAAATTGCAGAGGGAGCAAATAGTAGGCATTAGAAAAGGAGCATACATTATTAACAATGTTGCAAACTTAGTCACAGACTATATATTCATATATATGTATTAATCTCCATTCCTTGGAGTTGGATTTCTGCCTCCTGAACATCTGATTTTGATGACAGTCAGAGAAAGTCAACTATACAAATACTGAAGTGTATTTATAGTTCTTCCCATCTATTTACTCTTGCTCCAGCACTTAGTAATTATTTCATTCCAGCAAGGCATTTCGTAGGATTAGATGCTGCTTTACTCATTAAAGAGTTTTCAGTTTGTCCAGGTGTAACTTTCATCCCCATCTCTGGAAATAGTTATGTGGCCACGTGGACTTTATGTAAAGAGTATAAAATATAAATGGACATAGAAAAAGATTGGTTTATGTCTCTGGTTCTTTCAGTTCTTCGGATGTAATGAAGAATCCATCTATGTTGAGGCCTTTATGGGTCCTTTAAGGACTTCTTTCACATATTTTATTTGTACCTATAATTTTTTTTGTATGTAGTGATTACATGAATGGCATATGTTGCATAATATGCATATGAGGCTGTTCAAGTATTTCTGTATGCACACAAATTTATTTTTCACAAATGTATGTGTATATGTACATATGTGTTTATACATGTGTGTGATAAAAAACATGCTGGAAGAGAAAACTGCCCAAAATAAAAAAATATTCATAAAGGAAAAGCTGTTAAGGTAGTTAATTGGGAGTTTGTATCTGGTACATTGCAAAAGGTCACTTTAGTTACAGTTACAGACTTTACTGTAAATACCTACATACACCCCCATCTCAGCATAAAACTCTCTGTGTGTATTTGCCCTTCTAGAACTAACTAAATGGGACTGTGAATTATGCCTAAAAAGATGCCACTGATATAAAAAAACTTATAAAATAGTAATGGAATATGGAATTTTATATAGTGCCAACAACTTTAGCATGATTCTTGGCATAAGCAATTTAGTGCAATTTTATTTGTCTGAACCAGAATGATATTACAAAGTGAATTAATAGAACATTAGTACTGAAAAAAAGAAACAGTTCTTCCTTTGAAATATGAAGTGCCACTAACTTGAGATGAAACCTGAAAGTTAGTGAATAATATATGGGAAATATTAATATTTTAAATGCATCATATTTAAAATTGCTGTGAACTTAAACAAGATTTCATATCAAGAAAAACCAAGTAATTCATTTTAGGTTCTAATCTTATATGCAACATTTTACAAATGAAGCAACTCACTAAAGAAGGGAAGTCAGGTATGTAAGCATATCTTGTTATTTTGCACATGAAATATGGTCATTATGAAATATGAATTTAAATTTGGAAATGATAAAAAAGGACATTTATTTTATTTTTTCTACTATGATACAAGAAAAACATTTTAAAGTAGATGATTAATTAGATTAAATGGACTGATATGGCCCATAATACCTGCATGGGCTTTTATATCTTGTGAAACCCCACCACAATGGGACCTTTATAAAAAGTATGAAGTCAAGTAATGCAATCATATTTTATATTTAGAATGGGAGTTGATATGATTCAGTTTAATGTTGTGAAAAAGTGAGCCCTCTGGCACTTGGCATTAAATTATTTTAAAGTTACTCCAAGTAAAGTTAGTAGAAAGACTGTACCATGGTCGAAGCCTAGCACTGAAGCTCAGACAAGTTGGGTGCCACTGCTTGCCTTGCCATCTGTTTAAGTGTGGACAAGATTTTACCCTTGGTCGTCTCCTCAAGTTCAAGGTCTATTGGCTCCAGTATTTCACTGTCCTTCTGCAATAAGGAGGTACGGCTCAGCCTCTGGAAGTCAAACCTGTGCTGCTCAGGATGGGCCAAATCTTGCTTGTCCCAGTCATTGAAGCCACATGGAGTTTTTGTTTGATTGGAATGAGCAGCATCTAGCTCTCATTCTGCTCCCTGAAGTATCTCCATTACACCTTAATACCAGTGGAGAGACTATTTTTGCATTTATTTGATGTGAATGGAATTAGGTCTGAGGGTTTCACTGCTCTTGCCCTTACACCTCAGCCAGCTAAGGGTTGCATCCTACATGCTTGGACTGGTGAATCAGGCCAGCAATAATTGTGGTCACTACATACTGATACGTAGGACACATATTACTGGGCATTTTGGACAATCAAAAAAACCCCATGCCCATGTCTTAGCATCAATGGGGAGTGCTGGATGTGTATGAGGTTAGTGGAAAGAGCAGTTCTGTGCTTTGGGAAAGACCTTAAGGCTGCCATGAGGGTTGTCAGCACTTGTGAGGTGTCTCGTTGAAGGACAGCAGAAGTCTGGTCCGTAGACTGGTTCCCACACAGCCAGTTGCTCCCACTATGAGTTAGTTGCAGGTGCCACAGAAGTAGACAGGGTGGTGATGATGGGGAAGGGACACAGTTGTCACTTGCTACACAAGCGGATCTTTTTCTGTCCAGTTTTGGCTAAAGCTCTGGGACATTTGCAATGGCTCTCTCAATTATCTCTTATTAATTTCAGTAGCTTGTGTTTTCATTACAAATGCCCAGTGTCCTTTGGAAACTCACTATGCGGATTTTAAATTCAAAATAACTTTGATGAGAAAAACTCCATGCTTTTCCTTTTAAAACAGTTTTACCATTTAATCACAGTTTATTTAAATATGCATTTCTCTGCTGTGAAATAACCTTTCTTTCCACATTTATGTGCACAATCCTAACTCATAGGAGAAAAAAAACATTTTAAAACACTGTGTCATGCTTATAGGATAATTATTAATCTTGTCAGAATAAAAAGCGTACTAAAAGTATTCCATACAAAGGTTTGTACCCCAACATTTTTGAGAGTTTTTTTTTAAGTAATCAGAGATGTCATAACAGGAGGAGAAACCATACGATATATAGCACATAGTACAAGCATAGGACTCCTAGAGGACTATTTAGAAATACATAAAGCTTATTTTTTCTCCTTTTGCTTAGCAGACTACTTGATTAAAAGGTATGTTTTTATTTTTATTCCTTCTTGTGTCCTACAGTTCTGTGAAGGCAGTGGGAAGCTACAAATTCCAGACTTTAGTAGTTATATATGATATAAAACTGAGGAAGAAAAATGTTCATGATACGTATCTGGAGGAATAAATATGCAATAATCATGCAATCCAATAACAAAAAGAAGAATTATTTGACAACAAACCCAATGTTAAATACAAGCAATAATATTGTTCTAGTGAGAAATATAGCAAATAGAATGGTACTACAAAAGGACACTTATGAAACTTTTATGTTTAGAACTTTTCCAGTTGAATTTTCCTTTTTAATCATTTGTGACCACTGAGATATGGTTAGTGAGCAAGCCAGTCAAAACTTTTCTGTCTTGATTTTCCTGTCTCATATCTACAAATCCAAAAAATGCAACTTGTAGTAACTACATTTGATGTTAGGAGGGTTATTTTGCTGCTTGTTTGCTTGGGTTATTTTGCTTGAGACTTCATTTTGCATACCCTGACTCATGCTGGAATTTCTGGTGTATGTGAGCAGTGTTTGTAGGGTCATCTACTTATTTTGTGCAAGAGGGACAGCTTTTTCATGCGGGGGATTCCTATAGGCACAGAAAAGGGATACTGTAGGAAAGCGACTATTTTTCAAGGGCATTGGGCATTTACTCCTTCATTTGACTTCAATGAGATCTGTGACAACTCAGTATTAAAAAAAGTGCCCATTTTTCTTTAGAAAGTCAAGTGTTGACATGGAAATCTGACTTGTATATCTCTGGCTATAATAAATGGTAAAGTTCTATAGCGGGAAATGTCTGTTTTTATCTTTGTGGGGGTTTGGCCATACGTATATAAAATGCGAACGTACCTTTCCTAATGTGATAACTGTTTGCTTTGCCATTTTCTTCTAAGAGATA
This sequence comes from Sterrhoptilus dennistouni, assembly GCA_013397095.1. Classification (NCBI taxonomy): domain Eukaryota; kingdom Metazoa; phylum Chordata; class Aves; order Passeriformes; family Zosteropidae; genus Sterrhoptilus; species Sterrhoptilus dennistouni. The sequence continues at coordinate 281,120 of VWZU01014902.1, read as the reverse complement.
GAAAAAATTATTAAACCACTACTGCCCTGAAAAGAAAAAAAAAACCAAAAAAAACACCAGACAGAAACAATAGAAATTGTTGTTCACTACTCAGTTAAGAAAATGAGAAGTCTGTAATCTGCAGAGGGTGAATTATGCTTTTATATGCTGCTGATTTGCCTTTATGAAATTAGGATCCTTGTACTGAACTTTTTCAGCTATTTTTATTACTATTAGGAAAGAATAAGATGCAGATTTCAAACACCTGTTAGAGGGACAGGTTTTTGCCCTGTGATATTCTGAAACCTAAGGAAAATATAGCAAACTTTTCAAGGAGCCACCAATGGCTGGGGAGAGGAGAGTATCCGTACACGCTTCTATGCCAGTGAATGCTGTAGCAGGTTATGTGCACCTGCGGCTATGGGTTTTCTTTTCAGAAGAGAACTAGCAGAAGAACCAAAACCCGTGACTAGTTATTGATCAAAGTCCCCCTCGGTGCAGCACTGTCAAGTTTTGGGATCAGTTTTGGCTGGATGATATTGAGCTGCAACTGGGAAAGGAGCCCAATCCAAAGCTCTGTGCACCCCCTGTGCCCACGCTCAGGGAATAACTCCTTTGTCTGCATATGGTGGCGGAAGCCATGACCCTCCTCCCAGCAATGCCCAGGACAAACTGGCCCCACAGCCCCCAGCAGGAGCTATGGTCTCTGGGATGGGAGGGGTGCACCGCTTTGTTGTGTGGAACCCATAAGGACGGGGCTTCCCTCCGCATCCCGATGCCAACTTTGTGCTTTGGTATCATCTCTAATCTCTCTATTAGGGTTTTTAAAATTTTAAATCCTGTCTTCATTTAGAAACAATTGGGCTGTGCTCAGCACTGGCTGTCTTGATAAGTTTGAAATTCCTGGGAAACCTCAATACTGGCATTTTCTAAACACAGTAAGCAAAGCACACTGGAATATTAATAGGTGAAACACATTTTAAAGGGGCAACATCACTTTGTAATTTTGTCTGTTAGAACATATCAGCTAGGGGCAGCTTGGGGGGAGTTGCAATAAAGCCACAAGGGTTCTTCACAATTTAAAGCTTCTGCATTTTGATTTTTTTTTCTGCCACTGTAAAAGATCCCTGGAGACAATGGGACTGTGACACTTAGCAACAGGTTATCCTCACTGTACAGGGAGCACCATTAAAAATCACAAAACGGACACACAGAATAAAATACAACACCCGCTCTCCCACTTCCCAGTTTTTCTACTTTCTGGTGTTAGTTTACATTACAGCAGCAGGAAAAAGGAAAAAACCCAACCAAACAGATGGAAATGTCATCTCTAAACTGACAGAGCCTCTGCAAATTTGCTTGAAGAACCATCTCAAAAACATAATAATAATAATAATAATAATAAAACATTCCACACTGTTCTGGACTTAATTTATTTAAACACAAATTTATGGAGCTGGTCACACACTAAAAATGGGAGAGTTTGCAGTTGCTTTGCTGTATTTTTCACCATTGAAATGGGCTACAGGGAAACAAAGGAGGATATGAATATAGTGCAGTTGGTATTTAGATTTGGGTAGCACTTTCACTTGCAAATGTCTTAAAAAAAACCCTATTTTCCTTCTATCATGCTATTGAATTGTAGATGTTGATATAGAAAAGCTGGAATTTTTTAATAACCAGAATTAGGAGTGTTTCTTGTAGTATATTTCTCATTGCCAACCTCTTGACTGATAAAGAACCTGAGGTCCAGGCTAAACTCACCCATGGGGTAGAATGGGCTTTTACAGACTGAGATGATAGATGGATCTATTCCTCACCTTCCAAACCCAGTTTCTTAATAAAGCAGTCAAAACCAAACCTTTTCATAGAGCATCAAAAAGCAAGCTCAAGAACAACACTACTATCACACTTTTCACGGTGCTTTTTTCCAGGCGTCTGCCCCTGATTTTAATCCAAAGGAGCTGCTTTTGGAACTGGTGTGTCCGGCTTTGGTGTTTGCCTGCTGAGGAAGAGGTATGCCTTTGTCCCTCACCTGCAGATGGCTTGGATGCTTTTACTTTACGGAGGCAAGTGCTTCCCAGTGGGCTGCATTCAGAAAGTGCTTTTCATAGCATTAGTACAGAACCAAGTTACAAAAAATATTAATCTAATACATTCCAAAATTCAAATATGTGTGATTAATAAGCATTATTATCTATAAATAAGGCTCTAATGATACTTTGGCAGTGTTGTAAACACAAGAATCAGAAGCAATTATTGTCATTATTGTTCTGCAAGTACTTTCCATGAATACCAAATGGATATTACTGTCCAGCTCCTTGGCACACAGAAATCCTGTAAAGAACAGTTGTCAGTCAGTAAGGCCTGGCCGGCTGCTGTTAAGTACATTTGTGTAAAATGTAGTGTACCTAAAGACAAAGCCGACGAGTCATTGAAAGCAAGATGACTGAGTAAAAAATTTATTCTTTGTCCTTTGCAACACCCAAAATTATGTTAAATAAAGCCTATGAGAAAGTTTTCACATCATGTGAGATGGACTGTTTGTGTGACGGCTGCGATTAAAAATGGAAATGGACCCTCTGCCAAAAACACTGCTCTTCTTTGTGTGAAACACACAAAGGTGAGGATGTCCCAGCTGAAAGATGGCTTGTAAATAATGACAACGTCCCCCCAGCTGTAAGAGGTAACCCAGGACTAGTCTTCAAGGACACAGGATGAAAGGGGTGTTAATTCTCATCACATTTACCTCTCCCCAGTTTGTACAGGTCCTGTAGACTGGAGTCATGCTGGTGGCCGGGTCCCACTCTCTGTGACACCCCTAGTTGCCTGCCTTTGGCAGTCTCACCTCCCTCACCAAACCTTGCTGCTTTAGACGGCGCCAGCCAACAGCCGCATTTTGTGGTGGGTGTCATGTTGTTCTTCGGGTGCCAGGGTGTCATCGTGAGCAGGAACAGTGTGGGTCTGACTCTCCGAATATGCAGAAAGAAAAAGTATAAAAAAACCCCCAACCAAACCCCAAACAGTAAGCTTTACTTTCCAAATGTGTTCAATTCTTCTTTCCTCTCCTTGATATTTGGGGCGTGCAGCACCCTATACCATGTGGTTTAACATTTTGTTCTCTATTTGTAGGTCAACATTTCCATGATTAAACTTCATCCTTTATTCAGCCTGTTCTGGCTAGGCTTTGCAGCACATGTGATATAAGCTGTTTTCACAGCTAGTAGGCCAAATCTTACTCTGAATAAGGGAGCCAAACATATGTGACTGAGTCAGACACTTAAATCAACTCCTTGGTAAATGGGAGATAACTCCAGGTGCAGTGATGAACACTGAGAACCAAAAAAGTGGGAAGAGTGGCCAGCTTTCCTCTGTGTAGGAAAGGAGACATCCTATGCACACAAGCAGTGAAATCATAGCCCTACCCAAATTTTACTCTCCCGTATTTGCCTGAGGATACAGAGCCCTCTTCACTGAAGTAATTGGGAATTTTTCCATCCAGGGTCAGGCCAGCCTGAGGTAGTCTCAGCTGCAGCTAGGCATGGAACAGGCTGTGCAGGAGGGGGACAAGGCAGCAGGAAGCAAGCCCACCTTACATTCGTGGCACACACAAGAAGGTTGCTGGGGAAACATGGAGCACTTCACCTACAGCATTATGTTTCTTTCACTTGCCCTCCCTTCATTTCCCTTACTTACCTCATTCATGGATCAAGGCTGGTGGCTCTTTTTTCACTTGGTGGCAGGTATCGGTTGCTCTAAGTCCATGAAGTTGGATAGGGCAAATATCCATTCAAATCAGTGGAACAATTCCCAGAAGCACTGGCCATCCAGAGTGAGTGTGACACACCAGTAACCCTTGGTGCAGAGGTTTTTTTTTGTTTAAGGACTCTGGCTGTGCGGTCAGCAGCCCTCCTTCTGTCCTTCTTTGCCATTGCCTGGTAATTCTGTTAAGTTCTGGGAAGCCTACAAGGCTCATCAGGCACAAACAGAAGTGCCAGAGGAGCAAAGGATGTTATGAATGATCCACACCTGTTGTTTCATTGCTGTGTGATGTTCCTACCTTCACCAGGGCTGGACTGGTTGGGGCTGTTGGGTTCCTGCACAGCAAATACCAGAGTGAATAGCGAAAGAGCTTCTGCAGGAGGTCCTAAAAGGACCTATTTTCCTCAAATGGACATGGCTGTACCCATAATATTGTAGAGAGAGGACTGAACTTCATCTATAATTTGTTGATGAACTGCAGCATCACAGAAAGGAGTTGATAGTGAATCATTTCTGTCAGGAACAAGCACCTCCAGAGATACACTGGGGCTGCCTCCCTCAGCTAAAGGAAATACAGGCAGCATAGCAGACCTTTCAGTGACTTTTTTTTTTTTTTTAATGGCACCCATTCTTTAGGTTTTGTTCATTTGTTTATGTTTTTTTCAATAGCTTTGTTTTAATTTAGGAAGAAAAACATATCTTGCCCAAAACTAAATCTGCTTGCTAGATCTTCAGTGAAAAGGGTCAAATGGTGACTACTGTGGCTTTGTGAGTCCTGCATTATCCATGGTTTAGAAAGTCCTGTCCTGATAAGACACACAGTAGATAGGCAATACATATAAGATGAAGTTTATGCACTAGTCTGAGGTTTTGAGGACCTGCCCCATGGCTGGGCAAATCCCTGGGCATGCATGTGGGCATCTGATCCACTTCCCTGCCATTGCACCGGGAAGAAAATCCTGGTGGCTACAAAATGTTACGAAGGACTTAATAGAAGGCAGGTGCCTTCACAGCTTCTCATGAAGTTAGGGGATGCTATGTTGAATGAGGCAAAGAGGTAGATGGTCTGATCTGGTGTGCTTTGGGGACACGGAATGGTGTAAGGCAGGGATAGGATGGACTGTGCACTCCTGGAAGGGAAGAAGGAGAGTACCATGCTTCTGCCCTCACTGGAGTGAAAGTTAATCAAGAATATGCTGGAATATATCCCTATGTGTATCAAAGATACATCAGTATCAAATTAATGGAAAGGAGAAGGGAAGTTAGGATACCTAAGATCTGCTGATAGGGTCAAGTGACCTCCCTGTCCTCGGGTCTACATTTTGGAAACACAAATTGCACTTTGGTTTCACTTTGTGTAAGATAAATTGTGATACTTTCAGGGAGTAAGAAGATTGGAATAAGATGGGAAAGTCCTATGATGAGGGAGTGAGAGAATCACAGCATGGTACGGTGGAGTGAAAGAAAATTAGGTGTTTTTCTCTCCAGATATCTAGACAAAAGAAGTCTCCATTTCCATATGCTTAAATAACAGTCTCCCTCTTCCATGATATAAAACATCCCAAGATCACTCAGGAATGAATTAAGACTGTGGTAACACACATAATTTCAAGTTAATGAAGAGACAGTATGTTTTGTATTATCTTTTCTCTTGTTTTTGATTGCCGTTTTTGGGGGGTTGATATTACTGTAAGTAAATACATTTGTCTTTTGTTTCATTTTCCCCCTGTGACCTATTTCATTTAATTAGAAGGAAATGCATAATAGGAAATGAGTATCATCACACTGGGCTCCATCCAAAGCCCGTGAAATCATCAGGAGCCTTTTCCGGGCTTTTCACTATCACTGGTCGAGCCCAGCAGAAAAAAGGGGCTATTTCCACCTTATCTGGAAGAATGTGTGCTGTCAGTGTAAAAATATTACAGTTCTTATTTTAAGGTCTGGCCCCAATACTAGGGAAGGATTTTGCTACTGCGTGTGCCTCTCTGTGCCACATGTTTCACATCTGTGGCAGCACATTAAAGGATAAAGGTTCCTAAAACTTTAACTCTGAATATACATATAAAAAGAAGATACAAATTAAGGAAAAGATAAAAGATATTGATGGAAGTACAGGAGATGCTCTTTAACATGCATATTATTGACTCAATAGATTGTTACGGCTTCAGAGCTATTAGGGTCTGCTGTGTCAATGTGTACTTAGGGACTGTTTAATATGCAGATGGTTGACATGACAGACTGGAGCCATTACAGTCTATCATGTCAGGGGGGATACATGAATACGCACTTTGCCAACACTGTAAAAAGTCCCTTTAAAATGCAGTAGCTGTTTTTTTACAATAATTTAATAGGTTTGCTTCTTTGGATGCCCAGAGACTTGAGAGTCTGGATTTATCAGCAGCAAAATTTATTTCCAAATTAAGTCATTTTCCATGTGGAATGTGCAGTCTGGAGGACAGAGTGTAATCTCAGATACACAGCTCCTATCAAATCTTGTAAAATTAGCTACTGCACTTGTGCATTTGTAGAAGAGATCAGAATCTATCTGTCGGCATGTGTCTTTTTGAAGAATATAGTTTTGTCTTTTTGAGGGGTAAGGAAGAATGTCGTCTCTTTTTTCATTCAAATAATCTTCAGTAGCAATTAAATAGCTTATGCTACCTAAGAGATCAGTTATTACAAGATAAGCAGCATGACAGTTTGGAAAACTGAATAAGTCTTTGATTATTTACTAAGTTTTGATATCTGCTATTTGCCTCAAAATGCTAAAAAGTGAAGTATAAGATACAAACATGAAAGGCTCATTTGATCATCATAAGGAAAGGAATCAGTAGTTTTGCTTTTCTTTTCCTCAACAACTTATTTTTTATTAAAATAGCAAAGCCAAGTGTTGTGTTTAATAAGATATATTTTTTTTCATTTGAATATCAAATGGAAAAATACAATTAAAATATTTCTGCTTTTACATTAATCGTAGGCTATATTTCAGCAATGCATATATCTAAGAAGCTCAGCATACACATTTGGTATATATTAGATGCTTCTAACAGATGCCCAGACCTCTTCCCCTGATTTTTAATGCTCTTTTTTATGGCAGTGGTCCAGGGACATTTTAATTTGCAAGCCTGTGAACTTGGAAATAATACTTGTAGTGGGGCATTATGTCTAGTCCATTCCCTCTAAGTTTATTGTCCTGTGTCACCTAGCTCTGATTTTAGCTGATTTGCTGAACTGAGTCGGATGGTGCAATTCCAGCACAAAATTCACTGAGCCAAAGCACTCAGCACTCTGCCTTGCAAATAAGAGTAATTGTGCAATATTATAAAGGTCTTTCCTCTTATCTGTGGAAGAGTTGGGGGACAAATCCTACAAAAATGTCCATTTTTAGGCAAATGTGATGGCTGATTTTTGACAGCTCCTTTTACTGCCTGGCGCTAACAGGGAGACCATGAGGGCAGTCTGGATATGGTGGTGATGAATAGGGCAAGGGCCAGGAGGTAGAAGGTGCAGAAAGCGCATTTCCCATAACCTGTTACACAAATGCTCCTGGTTCTTCTGTGAGATTTCTACAATGACACAGGAAATCCAGGAAAAGCTTAGGGAAAAAGAGAGGTCTGGAAAGCCTAGGAGTTGGCTTCTTTTTACACCTGAATTCACCCTGTGCTCACGGAGAGGTCCCTAATGGGAGATACCTCTCATTGGTACTGAGTTACCCCTGCAACAAGGGAGGACCAAGCAGCAGCAATGTGAGCTGCAGGAGGCATCGTCGCTTCAAACTGCATCATGTACCTGTGGGAAAGGTGAGCTTTGTTCCCTCCCCAGCTCTGGGTGGTGGGCACGTCCTTGCGGCCCTAGGTTGTGACCATGGCTGTGGGAGTGGCAGCTCCCACAGCCCTTCTGCCTCCACCTCTGGCCATCATAGTGGCTGAGGTGACGGACACATGTGGCTCTCCAGGCCTCTCTGCCCTTCTCCTCCCCCAATGCAGTCCTGAAAGTTCCCCATCCCTCTCTGTGTTACCCATGTGCAGGGAAACATTGTCAGCTGAAAGAGGCACATACGAAGGTACGATGTGAAGCACTGTATTACCTGGTGCTAATCAATAAAGGAAAAATGTACCTTTTTGACAGCACTTGTAATTTTGACTATTGCAATGGTGTGCCATTTCTTTGAATGCAGTACGCTTCTGTGCCCCATTAAAGCATGGCTGGCACTGCTTTCAACTATTCACAAATGCTGAGATGTTGAAAAATGTAACATTTACAAAAGATACATCTGGTGTATATTTACAAGGCTCAGGAATCATTTAAATAGTGCCTGTGCCATCACCATATTAGGAGAAAAGTTAGTCCCAGCCGCATATGTGAAATCAGTAGTCAAATGTGTGCTGGTTGAAAGTCCATTGCTATGATATGGTATTTTGGGGTATTAAACGTGAAAATACCAACTCAGGTATAATGCTCAAACTAGATAAATATAGACCTGCATAAAATATGTGATAACTACCAATAGGCACCTATTTAAACAATGTGGTCAAAAGAGGGTTATGGGTTTTGAGGAATAAATGCTTAATTTTTTTAAAAGTAAAGCACAATCTTTGGCTTCTCATTGTTAGGTGTCATCATTCCTTTTTTCCTGTTCTTCAGTGAGAATTGTAAGACCTACCTTGGAATTGAGGAAAAAGCTATTGAACAGCTTCCTTTATATCATATAACATGTCAAGGACAAAAAGGTGTTTGTCTCCTCCTGCCAGTGCAATACCACTTAAGTTACATTTGAAAACTATTTTTTAATTAATGCGATGGGTCATGTTTTCACCACACTAAGGCAGGAAATTCAAGGTAAACCAGATACTCCCTTTCTCAGTCACACAAACATGAATTAAGCATGTAGCATCAGACTTAATTTCAGTTTCTAGGTCTGTAATTGAATCTAGCTCAGTATGAACTCTTTTTTCTGCACCCTCACATTGATATCTGGATGTTAGTGACATTATTTAAAGCAACAAATCAACCTATAGGACTGTGTTCAACTATATGTCGTTTGACAGTAAATGGAATAAAAAAATGTTACTTTTCTCTAGAGGCAGATTTGTTAAAGGGTTTTCATCTTTTGTCAAGATATTTAATCTTGGAATGTTACAAAAAAATTGCACAGTTTGTACAAGTGCAGATTTCTGCATGCACAGTTTGCCTGATTGCTAATTTGGCTGAACACACTTAGCCTTAACATGAGCAAATGAGAGAGGAAAGATAATTTTTGCATATATCCTTCTGAGTCAAGTATGAGTCCCTGGACTTTAAGGGAAGCAGGTACCACTTTTGGGGCTGAAGGCTGTCACTCTGGATCACCTCGTTCATCAGTCTCAGTTCATGCATGCCAATGAGAACAAATCCTAACAATGAGCTATTGAGTGATGCCAGTAGAAATGAATGTTTCTGAAAGCTTCATGGTTTTGGAGAAAGCAGCTGAAGCCAACGCTGTGGCACTCACCACTGCTGCCTAACTGAAGGGAGGCAAGATTTTTGCACAAGCCTCCCATGTAATGGACAGATTTGAACACACCCTTGTTTTCCAACAGGCTGAGTAAAGCTGATATGGGACTATAGAACTAAGCCAAAATGCCCAACCATGCTATTTCCTCAGAGGGGTTCACTAAAGAACAACTTCAACTAAATTATTAGCACTACTAGTAATTATTATTATTAATTCCTTTTGGTAACCCTGTCCCTCCATCACAGTAGCAATCACATGCTGGGATGTCTACTGCTTAGGACATCACACTCCTTTGGAAGTAGATGCTTGTTTAATTGATAGATTGCAAAGAAGGTCTGACCTATTGCCTTTTCATGTTTTCCTTTGTTTCTATTGCCTGGACTCTCACAGCTCCTTAGTCGCTTTTCTGATCCATCACGTCAGGCTGGCAGCTGTGCCTCTGCACTGTGCCTGCCTGCCCACCGTGAGCCAGATTTCACTCTCAGATGCTTGGCATACTCTCCTCCCTCACCGTTCTCTCACTGGAGAGCTGATTTTGCCTTCACTTCTATTAAATGGCTTGGTTCTAATGGGAACAACTTCTTTCTTCTATGGGCCCTCAATCCAGGGCTGTAGGTGTGCAAGGATAGAGGAGGAGGGCACATTCTCAGATGTCCCTAGGTGTGTGCTGTGCATGCAGGATCAGGCTTCTGCCTGACATCTGTGGACTGAGCCCTCCACCCCTCCCAGTGAACGGTCCCACGCAGGACCATGGGCATTTTAATTTGGAGATGCTTTCCCCAGACTGTAAAACTTTTTCCTTCACTGTGGACTCCCCACTTCTCTCGAGCCTAATTTCCCTGGGCCATGCAGGCCCACAAAGGCTGGCAATCTCAAATGAATAAACTCCATTTTACATTAGTCCACCTGAAAAATCGTCCTCAGGGGTATCCACTCCCTCCCCGACATCAGGAAAAAATGGTTGAAATTTTATAAGCAGATTTTCAAGAAGGAACAGATTTTTTTTTACTGCCAAGCTGTTTAATAGGTGTTTTTGAGAGGTCGTTATCATCAACAGTATAGTCAGAAACAGTGTTACACCCCACACTGCATCCATCGTTAAGCAATTAAGTTACTGATGGGCTTTTACATTTATTTACCTTGATGGAAAGATATGTTTACTGAACCTGAGTACAAGTCAACATGAGGAGGTGGAAGTTCAGAGTAAATTTGACTAATGATGTTGTGTTTTCATCCTTAAAAGAAAGAAAAAAAACCCCTCTCTGCTTTTGATGCTATTTTATCTTCATTGGAAGGGATCCGAAATGATCCCAACTGTCATGTGAGCGCTCAGTTAGGCTTAGATCCTCTTTGATTGTAGCTGAACATCTCTCTCCCTTGGCTCATACCTTTCCTTATATGAATACAGCATACAGCATTTCAGGTTGTTTATTGAATAGCACTTTAACTCTTCCTCTGTGAATGCCCTCACAATTATATCTTTAAGCAAAATTTGAGCTGTGGCCACCTTTGCCTGGGGAGATGTTAGTGTGGCCTCATTGCTGATGTGAAGAAAGAATTTCCTTTTGCTTTCAGAGTAACTTCTGAAATACAAATAAGAAATATTTCTTTCAGTGAAGCTTAATTCTCTCTCCTTTTTTTTCAGGCCCACTCTTTTCTCCAGTCTTGGTATGTGGATTTTTCTCTCTCCAAGTAGTTCCCTAGCATACCCTTGAATGGCATCTACCACACGTGAGCATCCTCCACAGTCTCTAAGATACTCTTGTTGTTTTTCTTCTTTGAACATTTGTTTTTTTGAGATGACATTGACAGACATGAGGCCTAAGTCTGGAGATGTTCTGTGGGTAGAACTCACATTTATTTCAGTATGTCGAGCAGTTTTAGGATCTGATCCATATTGAAGACTAGCATGGTGTAATGAGGCCTGGGCATATACAACAATATGTATTCTAACACAGCTCACTCAAAACAAATATGTTCTCTTCTCTTTGGCTGGTATAAACAAACAATCTCCATTGTGTTCTGCATGGCTCTGCTGCGCCGCCTTGCACATGGCAAGAACTTGGCTTCCCGGTTCACAAAAACAGCATCTCCATTCTGTGACAGAGAGCTTCCCAGTGCATGCCCAGACAGACCTGTAGCTTAGGACACTGGACCTAAAAGCTTATAGCTGGTCTGGTGTTAACTCCTAAGTGCATTATGAGGGAGTTTTTCTTACTACAGATATACTTAAACAGGGTCTTGTTTCTGAGTCCCGTGCACTTCAGTCAGACAATACTGGCTCTGGATTCCACAGCTGGAAAGCAGAGAATCAGTGTAATAGTTGTTGCAAGATCCTCTCACACTGACCCACAAAATCTTCTGCTCTGATATCTAAATTTCCTTGCAATAAAAATCATCAGCTTTGTGAAAAATTCCTGATGACTCGAGGTGGAAACATTAGCAGGAGAGACTTCAAAACTCATGTGTGAGATCCATTGTCTGTGTGAAGCAGAGAGAGTTTGAACCCAGGTGTTCCTTCTGTGATTGAACTCAGACTTTTATGCCATTTTGCAAAGCCATTACCCTCTCCCGTAACTTGTGCTGGAAGCAGAGTGAGCTGTTTTGGCACTGAAATGATTTCATTGTTAGGCTAAGTGTTACACAGATGGCATTCTTAAATATAAAATTCTTTTTATGATTCTTTCAATTTCATATTTATTTCATTAGATCATTATTTATGTTAAAGAGTCACCATTAATCTGAAATGTGCTCAGCTTGAAAGAAAATGTTGAGAGGAATTTCAGGTATCTGATCCTCAATCCTTTAGTTTTTGTGTTTTGCATTTTCCTATTTAAAATGTTTTTTTTTTTCTGTCTCTAGGTGCTATGTGACAGATCCACACAAACAACAGAGGGGAAAGAGCCTCACTTAACTGATTAGAGGAGAGAAGCAGTGAAAGGGAATATGCACAAAGCACTGCCAAATTCACAGAGCAAAGGAAAAGATAAAAAATAGAATAATTGAATAATTTCACCAGTTTGTGTTTTTTTTTTTTTTTTTTTTTTTTTTTTTTTTTTTTTTTAAATAATATCCATAGGGTAATGTAAGGTATTTCTCAGACTAGCATCAGGGAAACAATTTTCAGACAAAAATGTGATTTCTTAATCAAGGATCTCTGATTCAAAATATATTTATTTAATAGAGTAATTATGATAGAAGAAACTACTCATTCATATCAATAGTTCATTCAGAACGAAACCATATCAACATATTAGCATTTATTTTTCCATTTAATAGGCTGTGATTTAAAATAAATCTAAATCATCATAATCATTCAGCTCCATATGCTGGGAAAGAAAAAGTCACCTTAAACCAGATGCATATTGTGAAAAAAAAAGTAAAAAAAAAGAAAAAGAGGAAGACAAGTTGTTCTAAAGAAACAGCATATGGGAGAAAATCTTAAGCTTCAGTAAAGATGCTCTGCTCTGTAGATGGCAATTTACTTTTAAACCGAGAGCGGGTATGTTTAGATTAGATATTAGGAAGAAATCCTTCACAAAGAAGCTGGTGAGGCACTGGAACAGGGTGTCCAGAGGAGCTATGGATAACCCATCCCTGGAATTGTTTAAGGCTGAGTTAGATGGGACTTCAAGCAACCTGGTCTAGTGGCAGGTGTCCTTGCACATGCCAGAGGGGTTGGACTAGGTGGTCTTTGAAGTCCCTTCCAACCTAAACAATTCTGTAATTCTGTAATTCTGTGATAACTATGATTCTACCACAGCGAGGCTCAATTATGCCAAACAAGATTCTGGTCAATAATTTTAAAGAACTGTGAGTCAAATACTGATTTCTTTTAGGGAAAAAAAAAAAAAAAAAATAGGGGATTTCTCTCAGTTTTAATCAGGAGAAGGCAATAAATGTGATCATTTATTGAAAATTCTAGTTTGAAGATGTTTATGTATTGGAAACAATAAGCTGTTTGCAAGTCCTTATGTCCGGAAACAATAGGCTGTTTACAAGTTCTAAGTTGGCTCTGCACGTGTACCTGCTTGCGTGCTTGGAGCTGCATTTATTTTTCCTGTTGCTAATTACATAGCCAATCCCTCTCCTAACTTGTATCCTTAACTACCCACGTCATTTTGTCAGCTGACAGCTCTTTTTCAGTTCCCTTATACATCAGCACCCCTGAAGCAAGCTCTGTTAAAAACCTTTCTTTCTGTCACCTGTCTGAGGTCCAGAGAGTGGCGTTTGGAGCCTGTGGATCAGGGTTGTACTGCTTTGAAATTTTTTATATTTTTGACATATGGAAAAAGGAATGAAGGGCTCAAGCCCTGGTCAGCCTGAGCTTCTCTGCTGCAGCATCTTGAGAAGTTGGTGTAGATCTCCTCTTACTGCTTTTTCTGTTATTTTTGCTTTCAGTCGGTGAGGCCAGAGGCTGTGGTGGAGAGTGGAGTGTCACCACTCTGCCTGTTCTGCTCTCATGCGCAAGGCAGCACTGACAGCACACTTTTTGGGCCTTGATGAGCCATGGGCCTCTTGTCCTTGGATAAGCTCAGCAAAGCCGTTTTTCTCCCTCAGACAGAGAGTCCTGTATTCTGTCTGGGAAAATAAGTTTGTACAGCCCTTCTTGCCCAGAATTCCAGCAGCAATACTCTCAAGGGACCTCTTGAAGTGGTAGTTGCAGTTGCAATGCTGTGAGCATGGTGCAGGTTAACTCTACAAAAAGGGGTTTTCTTAGCCTCTCAGGTGAGTTTTGCCACCTGTGTCATTATCGTGTTACTCTTACAAGGTTGTTGGTGCTGTCCCAGCAAAGACTGTCCTGCACATGTAGCCCATGGTGCATGGGCATGTATAGTCCCAGGGTGGGCAAGTTTGAAAGGTATCTGACTTGCGTTCTTTTCCAGTCTCTGTCATGCTTTATGCTGTTAATATTCCTCCAACAATTTTTAAGGAGGAAAGTGAGTCATGTTTGATTTTCCATACCCTTACAGAGAGGAGCCATGTATTTTCCACAAGTTATTGCATTATTTCTCTCTCCGGTGTGGCTCTGATTTAGTGCTGGATGAGGCTCAAAAGGAGGATTAGTGTAGAGAGACTCCCATATGCTTGGATGCATTTCTGAACTGTACTATCCTCACTGCTTTTGATGAAAAAAGCTGGGCTATAAACCTGATGAGAACAGGCTTCCATGCAAGATGTTTAGTATTTCCTGCTTCCATTTGGGCCAGGAATATGGCACATCCAGCCACTTTTGGCCCTGCAGCTCTTGGTCACAGGCCTGCCTGAAATTTAGAAAATCACAGTGGTGGAAAATGAAGGGGGGAGTGAAAGGAAGTTGATTTTTTCTCCACTTTAATAAAGGCTAGATTAGGGTTTTGTTCCAGTTTTGGCAAAAGCTTTGCTGGGGGATGGGCACAGGTAGAATGTTTTTTATCTTTATGGAATTGGTTCATCTGTCTATTAGATGGCTGCACTGGAGCACAAGTCCATTTTTATGGTCCTGAGTAAAAGGGCTTGTGCTGCTTTTTAGGGGCTGCCCCTTCTAGGAAAATTAGAGCTGGATGTAAAACTATGACTATACTGTATTTACGGAAATTGAGAGCATAAGAAGGAAGGAAGATGAAGAGAAATATTGAAAAAGGGAGAGAGGGAGGCTTCTCAAAGATAAGCTGCTACAGTGAGTTTTTCTACTGCTTGGTGTCACACATGGGGGCTTCACTATGCCTAACACCTGATCATTTTTCTAGCTGGTAATTAAATTGTAAATAGTGAAACACAAAGCAGCACTCAAATTGACCCTAAAACTGCTGTTGTACTGCCATTTGGGGCTATCTTCTTTAGTATTTTCTTTTTTAAAAAAGAATTTCCCAATAGTACTGTTATCAGTCGATCATTTTGCTGACTCTCCTCTCCATTACAAGGGTTTCTGAGTTTGTGAATGAAAGGCTATGTTTTCTCAACCAAATCCTCTACTCCTCGGTCTATTAGTAAACTAATGTTAACTTACAAGGTTTGACTGAAACCTCAGGGTCTGCCAGCTGGATGCTTGAGGAGTCCAAGCTGCCTAGGTAAAGAAACACCTTTTTCACATGACCCAGCTCGGCTCCCGAGTTGCCCCACAAGTTTCTATCAGCACAAAGGCTGACATTGTCTACAAGGAGCAACTCAGATTACGGTCCCTTCCAGCTGCATTGCCCCTGACCCCAATCCTGCCCTGGGCTGCCCACACTCTGCCCTCCCTGCATGCACAGAGGGTTCAGCTGCAGCCTGCCACCTGACAGAGCTGAGTCTGGTCTTGAGGGTGGCCTTGGATGCATTTTAAAAGGCAGTGCAGATGCTCCGTGAGGATAACATGGAATGATTATTTTAGGGCAGATTTTCCCCTTAATAAAAATAGTTCTACATGCACACAGTTTGATCTCCACACAAAACACAAAAGATTTATATAAGAGCTCACTTCTCTCTGTCAGTCACAGAAAAAAAAAAAGAAAAAAAAAAAGGCAGCATGCTGGTGCTGGCAGGATTTAGGGAAGTGTGCAGGCTAAAGGATAGAAACAGACAAAAGGGAGTTTTTCTTCTAAGAACATCTGTGCAGCTGGAATCCTGACAGTGCTGTGGTTTGAAAGCCTAGGTGTTGCCCAGCTGGGGCAAGAGACAATGACTGTTTGGCACCCTCCTGACATGCAAATTTGGCCAGAGATCCTTAGAGCAGATCTCAGCTGTGTCCCTTGCTGTGCATACACAGATACATGGACATTATTTTGCCATCAAATGCCTCTTTTGGGGAATCTTCCACCCTGGAGGTAAACTGCACATAAATGAACTGAGGGTAAAGGTGGAGGAAGAAACTGTGATTTCTTTATATACTAAAGTAGATACAAACTAGACACAAAGTTCACAGGAATAGAATATCTGCAGTGCCTCTAGACCAGCAGAAACCCAACATCCCTGGCTCCTAGATGCCCTGCAAAACGTGCCTATAGCTCAGGCTGAAGAAACTTAACAATAGGTCTGTTAGAGAAACAGCCCGGAGAGCCTAGCAAGGATAGGAAGACTCCCTTGAGGCACCTGCACCCAAAGTCTCTTTATAAGGTCAGACCACCACCTATGGGTAGAGCACGGGCTAGCTCTGTCTGATCTGCTTTGTGGCATGAAGGAAATGTATGTGTGAGTCTGGAGTTGTTCTGATTTTTCTCTGTCTCAGGCTGGCCCCATTCAGCCATCTCTGCCCTTGCTGGGGAGTGAGTCCCAGATCCAAAGACAGATTCTAACAATGCAGCCTGTGTGCTTGCCTCTAATATAACATGATGCTTATAACTGAATATAAGCCGGGATGGGGCTTTAGATCTTCTTCAAATCTCACTGTAACTTTGAGGTTGTCAGACAGTGCTGAAGTGAGAGATCTGGAGTAGGAAAATTAGTGAACACAAAAGTCATGATATTTACTCAGTTTATGCATTTTCTCTCTTTTTTTCCCATAAAACCTGCATAACTGGCATGTAATTGTTTTGCTAAGTGAATCTTGAAAGCAAAATTCTTGATAGCTGTCACATATCTTCTTTGTAGTACAGTGTGTTGGCCTCAGAAGATAATCAGTAGAACTTGCTCAGAAAAACTTAATCAGCAGAACTGAGCACATTGTCAGTGCTTAACAAATAATAAACTATAATAATAACTGCAACTCCTTCTGACACAACCTATCAAACTTTTGTTTTATTTCCAGGAGTACCTTACTTACTTCTGTTTAAGATTTAATACCTTCTACAACTCTGCTTGTTATGGTTGAAAGAACTGGTGGTACAACCTAACAGGGTGGAAATAAAATTATGACAAAGGGAAGAAACAAAATACAAAGAAGATTCTTGAGCTGCTCCTTCTCACTTACTGATGCTGCTTTACTAGTCTTAAAAACTGAATTCAAGAATAGATTTGATTTGTCCGATTGTTAAAATTTAAAACACTATGCTTACAAGTTGATAGAATCACATTGTAATTTTCTGATAATCTGTTTTTTAAAAGATAGATCATTAGGCTTTCTTTACAGAAGGGTGAATGTGTCCAGAAGCACATCTTTTATTATTATTTATTTTTGATATAAAGAACTTGGATAGCTCAGAGAGTTGTTAACATAGCTAGGGCTATCACTTCTTTGCCACCATTTTAATTTGGCCTGGGAGGGGAGTTACTAACACTCATTTTCTGATCATTTGGTAGTTTTTATGCAAATTGTTGGTGGGTTTTGCTCACTTAGAACAAGACATTTATTCACGTTATAGAGAAAACTGTCATGTCAGTCCTAAGCTGCTGCTAATTGTCACAGGCTTAAATGGACCCGTTTCAATTTAACCCAGTTGAGGATCTGACCAATGGTCACAACTGGCATTAATTAGCAGATGTGTTATCAGACTCCGTGGAGTTGTCCTGGGTTGAATGACAACAGAAGCGCTCAGCTGCTGCAGCCAGTGGAGCTGTGCCAGTTTGGCAGCTGATGGCACAGTGCCCAATGCTGGCAGGTGGAAAGTCCAGGTCACCCCTGATGGAGGCACACTGGTGGCTTTTGTCACCAGTCTCCAAGTAGAAGGAGCCCAGAGAACCAGGCGAGTGGTTGTAGTAAAGCACAAGCAACACAAGACCCCTGGGAGGGGGAAGGCAGGGAGGGAAGACAGGGAGGATGGAGTGCTGAACTGACTTGTCCCCGAAGCTGGATATGCACAAGACATTACACTTCTAAGAGAAGCAAAAGCCACTAGCAAATGTGTTGGGGTTCTGCCTTTCCATGTGTGCCATCTGATCTGATACTGTAATGCCAGTTGCAAGTGTGTGGCAGAAGGGTAAGGGAAACACATCTAAAAGCAAGGGATGCTGAAAAGCAGTTGGATTTCACAGAGACAGCCACTGACAGTCTCAGTGCTATTATGGCTGTAAACTAGAGGTTTGGACCATGACTGTCTTGAGCAGGTCATGGGGGTGAGTGAAGAGCAGGAATGAGAGGCTGCAATTTTATCAGGGAAAGAGGGCATGCCATTCTCCCTTTGCACTTATCTGAGTGCAGTGTGGGTTAAAACCAGGCCAGCAACCTGTCCAGATATTAATTGCTCAGTAGCAGCCAGTTCCTCTTCCTTCTCATGCCTATCTACCTCTACAGGATGGTGGCAGGAACAAATTGTCAAGTTAATGGCATGGGACCTTTGTAAGGGTTTATGGTTTCTTAATATTTACAGGTAGCTCAGGGAGTAATTTTTTTACCTCTTGACAGAGTTTGGAAATTTGCCTAACTTAACTGACCCCATGTATTCTGATGCACTGTGAAAAAAAGAAATTATTTTAATTGTGAAATCTTTCTCTTGTAACCCAGGAAAGGAAAACAGCAAAAGAGTGAGAGTTCAATAATACTGGGAATGCAGAAGTTTTTAGACTGGTTGCAGATCTCTGACCCAGCTGACAGGAAGATGCAGACTATCCAAGAAAGGTGCTATCACCTGCAAATTCTCTGTCACCCTTTCTGCACATTTCTCCCACCACTCAAAGCAAGATATGAAAAGATGTTTATGCACCTATTTCCTGTGAAAAATCTGGCTCTGTCTCTGAATAGCCATCTTTGGGCCCAACTGAGACTCATGTGGGATATAGATATCCAAGTCCAGGTTCTCAATCTACATACCCCCTGCATTTTCCATCCGCTGTATTTTTTATAAGAAAGTTCTAAGGACATCTAAAACCTTTTTTCTGCTCATGCCTCTTGGTTGGTCACTAGCTCAGCTAAGCTGAACTTCTCAGCAGTTAATTCTGATTCACCTCCACTGCTCACCCATTTGTCTACCAAGAGTGTCCTGGTAAAGCACGTGTAACACATGATCAGGACTGAGCAGTACACAAAGTACAGCAGGGGTGTTCACTGTCATTCAAAGGCAATACCTTCAAACTCCACCCAAGCTTCAGGGGCTTTGAGCCCTTATCTCTTATCTGCAGAGAGAGCAGGAACTTTAGGTAGGAAGCCGCATGGTAAATATTCATGGGGGAAGAGATTTTTCATACTTCTTGCAGAAGTGGTGCTGACACATGTAAGGTTCTCTGGGAGGAGTTTAAGGCAATGAGGTACAGAATCAGATACATTCTCCAGCCCTCCACTGCTGAATTTGCTTGCTGTTTTGTATTGGTGCAAGATAGAGGATCTCTTTTGGTATACTCATTGCTGTGTAAGGTGTTTCTAAAACACTGTCTTCACAGCCTAATGAAAATACAGTGATTTTTCCGAAAAATCCGTAGGACATATCCTCAAAAGATATGATGATTATCAGAGTTTTAATTAAAATAGCAGGTAAAATAAGTATTATAGTGTGCTGTTATTTCTAAAATAACAACAGAATAAAGATGCCCATTTCTTTTTTGAGTGCAATTTTCTAAATGAAAAAGTAAACATTAATATCTGCAGAGATCTTACTGATCTTGTACGATAATTTAGAAAAATATCCCTATTAGGGATAGTTATATATGCTTTTTGTTGGAAATGCAATCATAGGATATGCACATAGCTGCAATCCGTAGACAGATTAAGTAAATTAAATCACTCAATGTCTTTTTTCAATAGCTCTAAAGTTAAAAGTAATTTGCAAAGAAAATACTCAGTTTCAATTGGTTTGTAATATCTGTTAATGATCTTTGGAAAAATTTCTGATAATACGCAGGAATTCCCTCAGGGGCAGGGTTCTGAATAAGTGGATTTTTTTAAGTTTGAGATGTCATTAGCTAGTGATTTCTTGGAAGTAAAAAGCTGTTACAGAATAAATTGCAGAGGTATACAAGTGAACAGGACAATCATTTTTATGAATAATATACATTATTTCCACTGTGCTTTCTGCCCTCCAAAGAAATAATTTACAATCTAGCTTGCCATTACAAACATCCTGGAATAGCAACCATGTGAGCATTTTGTGCTTACTTTATGTGTATTCTGTGACTTTATATAAAAGTATATCTTGGTGGTATAAAAACACTAGTGTAAGGAGCTGACTTGCCCCTTTTAATTTTTTTTTTGTTTTCTTATCTCCCAGTAGATAACTTTTTCAACCCGCAAGGCTGAAACAACTTCCCTTAACTGAAATGACCCCAGCACAGCTATTCACTAGAAGACACCCTTCTTGATTTCTTGGGGGGCCTGTAAGATGACTGAAGTTGTAGGTAAGTGCAGTCATGGCAAAAAGTGCCTCTATTCTCTTGGTACCTGGTCAGAATTAACATATTCTTAACAGTTCCGAGATGAATCAGGTATCTATCATGCCCCACCACAGTAAGGTAACATGAGATAGGACAATAAGGACAAATGAGATCTCCTGGTTCTGCCCCCTCCTTAGGATATCTCAAGTAGAAAGGAGTGCCAGAAATGTCATAGAACATACTTTTCCATGAGGAATGTTGTCCTGCTTTCAAGGTTCAGTTATACAACTCAGTCATGGGCACTGGAGGATGGACCTTCTGCTTCCATAGGTTCCTGTGCGTGGTTCTGGGTTTAGATGGGGATGGAAGGAATGCTGGTTTGGGTAATGGGGCACTGGGACTCCAGTGTGTGCTGTCACACAGGTCAAAATATACAGTTAATTGCAGCCATTGACCTTTTGATTTCCTCACCTTCCTCCAAACCTTTTTCACCCAAGACCTTGTTGGACTTGGTCTGTGTTTTCCTGAAGACCTGCAGACAGAGCTGAAGACACACCATGCTAGCATGAATATGACTGATGCCTCCAGGGTTCCCATATAGGGCTGGAGGAGAAAAGATTTGTCCCACTTTAGAAAGAGATGTGACAGCCACCAGTTTGAAAAGCCTCCTAGACTTTCCTGACCCTTTGAAGGACCAGTGTGATGGTTTACCAAGGGTGAAGGTGCTGTCCTGACACTGCCTATTGATTGGCACATGACATGAACCACTGGGATGATTAGACATCACTGTGTAGTAGCAGCTTGTAAAACTCACAGATTTTTTAAGGCTAGGAGCAACCATTGTTATCATCCAATCTGATCTTCTGCATAATGTATTCTACTGAATTTAACCCAACCTGAGCTTTGTGTGAAGATTTACTTTTATGCCTAAAAATGACTTCTCATTTAAAAATATGATGCTGTTTCTTTCAGTACTAACTATGTGATAGCAAGTTCCATTAATTAGCTGTACATTGTTTGGAAAAGCAATTACTTTCATCCGTTTGAATTTCCATACCTTTTTGCTTCACCTTGCAGGATAGGAAAGATGTTTTCCTTTGCTGCTAAGCAAGTTCACAGATCTTGAGGACAAAATGTTATTTATATTACAGTCATGCTTAAGTAGAACTCTGATGAGGCCTGGGGATCCCATCACACAAAGTGAGGGAGACTGTGCAAGTCCTTACGGACTGAGACTGTTTTAATAGACACATGGCACATTTTCAAGGAACGTGAGTGATTTAACTGAAAAAGTTGCCAGTCATGTCAATGGATTTGTACCTCTTAACCACCTATGCCTTTCAGAAGAAAAAGGTAGGGAAAAAGTGAAGCTTCTAAAAGTTAGACCCAAAAAATGAGTTAGGTGTGTAGTCAAGTTCCTGGAAAAGGACTTTTTACAAGTACATGCAGTGACAGGGCAAGGGGAAGTGGCCTTAAGATGAAGAAGAATAGATTTAGATTAGATATTAGGATGAAACTCTTAACTATAACAGTGCTAAAACACTGGAACAGGTTGCCCGGAGATGTGGGACACTCCGACCTCGGAAGTGTTCAAACCCAGGTTATATGGGACTCTGAGTAACCTGCTCTAATGGAAGGTATCCCTGCTTATGGTGGTGGGATCAGAATTAGATGATCTTTAAGGTACCTTTCAACCCTAACCACTCTATGATCCTATGATTTAACAAAGGAAAACCAGTGTTTCTAATATGTAGCTCAGTGTCCTGTCCACTCTCCATGAGTCAGATTGGGCTCCAGTGACTGAAAGTTCTTTAAGACAACAGGGTACACTGAGGAAAGTACCTGCCATATCTGGTTCATGAAAGGTCCCAGAGCTTTCCAAAACTGCTGAGGTCCAAGGATATTTTCTAAATTGTCTGAGACAATGCAGGCAGCATTTTGTTCTAAGCATGTGTTCTAAGTTTATGGAGAGGGTTAGTTCAGTTCAGTATGATTTGTTTCATAGACTCATTAAAGACCCCTAAGATCATCAAGTCCAACCATTAACCTAACATCGCCAAGCCTACACTAAACCATGTCCCTAGGTGCCATATCTATGAATGTCCCATGAGGATATAACTTTTGAGAGAGACAAGCTGGTGCTTATGTTCTTTCTCTTTTCTCAAGAAATTTTCCATCCTTTTGACTTTTATCATTTTTATTACCATTCTCTGGACTTGTTCTATTTCTACTTTCTTTTTTCAGGGATGAGGTGACCAAATTTGAAGACAGTATTCAAAGTGAGGATGTGCCACTGATTTATATAATAGCATTATAATATTTTCCATATTATTCTCTAAAACTCTTTTCTTTGTACAAACCCTGTAAGATTCCTTTAATTCTTTGAACTACAGTGCCTTTTAACATCTGTAGTTTACTCTGATCAGATTTTAACAAAGGAATAAAAGGCTCCATTTTTCACATAGAATTTTATTTATTGTTTGAACTTTAGAGGAGAAATTGGTTAACTTTAAACAATTTAAAATTCTTGGCAATGTAGACCATTGGGCAAGGATTTCATTATCAGCCCTTCTATAATTTCCGTAGAAGTGTGTGAGGCTGAAAGTTAGTGTACAAGATCTTCACTCTTGGGCTTGTCTTTTGCTTTATAGACATGGACAAAACCTAATTTGGAGCTACCAGCATCCCCAACGATGTCAGAAAGGGCATTCATCTGTACCCCCTTCCTGGTGAAACCTGCTGGAGCCCCACATTTACATGCAGTTCATCCAGGACAAAGTGTGCATGCACCAGCTGAATTTTGCCATTTCCCACGTACTGCGCCTCACACTTCCACACCTGGCCAGGGAAATACCCCGTTGCAAATTATACACTTGATGGCTACAGAGGGTGAGGATCTTGCTCTTGTGTCATGGCTTGGCATTATGCCTTCATCAGGATATTAGAAAAGGCTCAGGGAAAACGGTTACAGCTATTCTATTGCCTGAGACACTTCTGGCACCTCCTGCCTTTCCTCAGAATTACCAATCCAAGTGGTGACCCTGCCTGACCCTACTTATCTTGTAAAAGCTGACAAGATCACAGCCTGAAGCAGTATAGCCACAGGCTCAATACTGGCTACCAAAATGTCTGTTTAGTATTTTCAAGAAATGTTGCTCTAAAGATTTACAATACCAGCTGCTAGATATATGGACAACACTGGTACACAGCCCTGACCCCTGAACATTCAGCCCCACTTACACAGAAATTTGTATCTCTCAAGGGGCAAACACTGAGCTGCCACAAAATAAAGATTCCCTACCTGCAAGCAAGTGGATTTTAAGTACTATTTGACTATATATACTAAGATATTGGGTAAAAGTATTTGAAAACCATTGTCAGAATTAATGGTTAATTTTTTTCCATTGGTTGCATTACAGCTTTAGCAATAGAAAGATCCCTGCCATTTCTGTGTAACATAGAGAATTTATTTTTAGTTTGGTATAGAGAATTTTCTTCACCATGACCAAAGCCATTTTTCATTAGAAGTTATTTTTAGATGAAGTGTAAGTTTCCTCCCTAGCAAAAATTTTGGCTGCACCAAGTGAAAGCAAATGCACATTTCCTCAGATATCTCTAAGGCTAAACACAGGTTTAAATATCAAAAAAATTTAAGGGTTTAGTTGCATATACGTTCTTGCATTAAGATGCATTAAGTTCTTGCAAAGTAGTATGGGCTTTTTTTCCCTTCTTCTTTTTAGAACAGCAAAGACTTGGAACAGACATTGAGGTCCTATTGCTCCTGTTGGAAACTTCTGTTGACTGCAGCGTGAGTTGGATGGGACCCAGAGAAACCAAATACAGACAAGTAATGATGAGTTGGCCATACAAGCAAGGAAAATCACAGATAACAGGTGCACACCAATTAGCAATGTATCTTTTGGGTCATCCAGTACATCTTCCTGACACAAAAAAGTTGTTTCTTATGACATACTTTTTGTGGGTTTTTTTGTGCCTAGATTAAATTTCCTAAGTGATGCTATATCTCAAGGGAGAGGTTGTGTTGCCTAGAGTGTCTTAGTGTTGTCAGGAGTTTTTTCCTTTCTTAATGCCATCATATTTCTTCTTTTTACATCCCTGTGCAAATTTCTTTCTTTCCCTTCTTTGATTTCTTTTAACTAGTGTAATGTGTTTAGTTAGTGTTAAGGCAACTCATAGATATTTAGCTCACTTAATCTTCTCTAATGTAGTGGTCCTTTCAGCCTTCTTGTTATTAATTTCCTCTTGTCACAGAACTGCCTGTCAGTATCTTTTTTTTGTTATGAGATTTTAAAGATGTGATGCATTTCTCTGATCTAACAACAGATCTGGTATAGAGCTGAGCACCCTTAGTGTCTTGTCACCAAAAGGCCCTCCTGACGTGTCCAGGGGAAAGCTGCAAGCATTCTGACCAGGCACACAGGTAGAGTATCCCGCTTGAACCATTTCCTTGGTGCCACTTTATTGACCCAAAAACCACTATTAAAACAGTTAACCTAGAAGTTCAAAAAAACAAGTACATGGCATTTGTCATTTTTTATTTCTCATAATGTAAAAAGACAGAATAGCACAGATTAAAAAATCTTTGATGCTGTTGAGATTTTCTAACTCTTGGTCATGAACATAACAGACTAAAATTATGGAAGACATCATCTTCCATAACTACATCTGAGTGCTTGGAGAGTATATTGTAGAAAGTAATTATATACATAGTCACAAACCTAGCTGTTCACTTCAGGCAATAAATTCTGATCTACAAACTACAACACTCGTTTTGTGCTAGATGAGATCTTGGTTGTAATTGACTGTCTTTGCCTTTGTGTTCTGTTCGATTGGAGGAATATAATTTTAATCTGCTCTCTTTTAAATTTTCATTAAGGAATGTTTCAGCTACTTGCAGCCTCATCCGATGATGCTTAATGATCTCAGCTAGCTTGATCTTCTGTGCACAAGCAGGGACCTCTTTAAATTGGTCAACTATAGAACTTTGTTTCCAAGTTTAATGTACTTGGAATTAATCTTATAAAATAATGGCATATCTAAAGACAGGTTATATACATAACACAGACATGTCTGTGTGCATTTATATGTGCACGTGTGTGCATGCATGTGTATATATACGAGTGCACACATATGAATAGAAATGCTGATGCTATTCACCTTTCTGAAATCTTTACAGCTAGTATTAACATGAATGTGCAGCCAAATTGGCAGTGTTATACATTTTTGTTGGAGTTTACTTCTGTAAGATAAAATCATAAAGAAAAGCTGTGAAACTCGTGCAGCTGATGACATAATTCTAGAATCTCGTGATGCTGAATCTCGTATTTCTAGGAGTGTGGGATGGATGTTCCTCGCTGAAATAATTATACTGCATATTGCAATATATGTTTCCTTGTTTTTATGTGGGCACTGAGATGTCCAAACTATTAAACGTATATGGTACAATGAGTCCTGTGTTCCTTATTTATTCTAAAGAAGGCAATTAGTCTCTATGGTTTTATTGTATAATAAAGCAAACTACTCTAAGAATCTCTTACGAACATAGCAATAACCTGTGACAATATGCATATTTACTTTTAATAAGGATGTCCAAATACACATATGTACATATGCACATATGTATATAGAAACACACACAGAGATACATATACACAAATTAAATGGAACCAATTAGAATGTGGCATAAGTAGATACAGAGCTTACCTGTTATGGCTGTGTGACAGGATAACTTGAGCTACAAGGACATGCAAGAAAGCATAGCTCAACATACTCCATTGGCTCACTCTCATGCTCACCCATGACAGGCTGTGGGGTACCAGCAGACATTCGTAATGACAGCTGGTTTAAAACAGAGCTTTCAAAGTAGTGCAACACCCCTAACTTCCTTCCAAATCTTGGTGTTTGCCAGTGCTTAACTGAGGCTGGTTCTTAAGGTCAGATGTTCAGATTTAAGTTATTCAGAAAGAATCTGGTTCTGTGTGTTTGAATTGTATATATGTTCAACATATAGGCTTTTTGTTGCCCATGAATTTGCATTTGAGCTCACACATGGATTATGCTTGTCTACTACCCGCAAAAATGATGGATGTTTCTCCCTGATACTATACCCTATTTGCCTCTATGAATTTCTTCACTCTCTTGAGGGCTACATAAAAGGAGATTGGGATGGCATCTCTTTCTTTTTACTGGGACCAAAAAACCCATCAGCTGCTATGTTGAGAAATGAAGGAAAAGCAGCTCTACTTTAACATCACCCATATTACATCCCCTATGCTCAACCAACTAGGAACACAGAAAAAAAGAAAAAAAGAAAAGAAAAAAAAAGAAAAAAAAAAAGCAGCCCAACTAAGCTTCAGTTGTGTGTGACTTTTCCTGATGGATATGAATAGAATCTGGAAATACACATGCTACTCCTTGGGAGAGAAAAGCAAACAGGTTTTATCTATTTGCAACTGAACTCAGTGAAAAATAACCAGGCACAGAAAGCATGCTTGAATGTAAGACATGAATATAAGTAAATATAAATTTCACTATGCTAAATTCAAGGGAAATGCGCCACATTGTTATAATTATTACAGAGAACATGTGCTAATTAAATGTTACACTGTGCTGGTGTAAGAGTTGAGTATTCCATATGGGACAAATAGAAGAGCTGACCTGATGCTGTTGACTCTTGTTTAGAAGCCAGTGTTGGAGAAGCATGCCATGAATGACCGTGAGAAAATGAGACTGGTGAGCTGATTTGGTCTTAGAAATTACTTTTCAGAGGAGTTAGAAAAATATTTTAAATTATGATAAATTTTAGTTGTACTTGATGACTGGACTGCTGAGTGTGTGCAATGTGTTCAAAAGCAGATTTTTGTTTACCATACCACCTGGGGAACCCAAGCACTAAGCATCAGGCCTTCCAAGGAATTCAGACAAACAATAGCATTGCTGTTTGGGAATCTTCAATGCTACCAGAACACTTCTCTGTAGATGAAATCAAGGAGACCTGAGCATCAGGGGGCTCAGAAAAGCATTGACCATGTGCCTGTCAGTCTCTTTTGCATCTGCACTCATTTCTGGAGTACTGACCCTGCTTTAGCTGGAGGTGCATCTGAGGAGATGTTGAGGGGAACAGGATGGGTCTGTCCTCCTTTCTGGAAGAGGTATGGGTCTCCTGCAAGCCAGAGGTCTGTGCAGGGCTGTTTCCCTGCAGCAGGCTTGCCTGGCTTACACACACCCCTCCTGCTAGCTCCAGCATGGTACGTGTGAGCAGTGTTGGCCACGCTCACAGGCTGGCGATGCTCCTGTCTGCCATCGGCCTTCCCTCCTGGATAGGGGCCGCTACCGATTGCTGAGAGGTGGCCAGGAGCAGCTCCCTCTGGTGAAACTCTTTTGTGCTTTTATCTTCCTCTTCTTGGCATTAAGCTGCCACTGGCTCCCAGCCATGGCCCTCTTGCCCTCCCCAGTGCCCAGCTTGCATGCTCAGCCAGCGCCTACATCTCTTCCAGCAGCTGGCCCTACTCTTCCTCCACAGCTGGCTGCTGCCCCCTACTGTGGTAATTATTATTTATTATGGATATTCAGTGTACGTTATGTGTCCTGAGTCCAGTACAGACTGAATCACTACTAGGGTCCCACTGTGTGGGCAGAGGCACACGGTCATACAGAGTTGTTTCACATTGATATTCACTTGACTCTCACACAGGGAAAGACTGAGGGGAAAGGGGTGAAGGTGGCTAATAGGCTGGCACCTATTAGTACTATCTGATGTGACACCTACTCTCTATGCTGTGTTATGTGACTCCTGCAACAGCACAGCTGAGCACAGAGCTCCTTTTTCTTCACCTTGCTATCAGTAGCAGGTCTCCCGCTATTCCTGTTACCTAACTGGAAACACCTGAGGTGTTTTCCAAAAGCCTTGTTGCTACATAATCACAGTTTAACTCCCAGTTGTTGTGAATGCAGACATTGCTTGGCACAGCATGGCTATGTGGGATACTATTTTCTTTCCTATTTCTCTCATCACCTTCTTCTCTGGGTTTCTGTGTTCATGCCAGTTCCTTTGTTCATGCGTCCCTCTCCTTACACTTCAACATTCCTTCGCACCCTGCCTCCCTGAAGACACCACTGTCAGTTAAAACCAGAGGAGCTGTAACTCCCACAACCTAGTGCACAGGCAAAAGCACCTGGAGGAAGAACCAGCTTTCTGTACATTTGGAAAAGTACAGAATCCTGGACATATTCCACACATATATGTGCATGTGTGAGAGGCAGGTCCTCAGCTGTGCTGAATAGGGCTAGCCTTGTTCAAGAAGATGGAGCAATACTGCTCCATGGCAGCTGAGGATTTGTCCCAGTATGTAAATGTAAATATCTATTTTTACAAACCCTCCTACAGTTTTCTTTAAAAAAAAGCTTTCTCTTTAGACAAACATACAAGCCAGTCAGAAGTGTCCCACTTTCTGTATTTTCTCTAATTCCTACCTGTGACTTCCTTTGAAAGCCTTCAAAATCTAATGAATTAAAACTGAAGAAGATTTGCCTTCAGTACATGGGGCCTAGAGTACAGGAACTAAAAAAAACAAACCTAGGATAGAAAATGGAAAGGTACAAAGTCATGTAAATCCAGGTAATTTAAAATGTTTCATTGCAAGTGGGCTCACCCAACCCAGCAAAATTCCCACTGTCTGTTACTTCTTCTTCTGCCCTTTCAGCTAGCTGCAGCAAGTTAATGTAAAGAACAAATTCTCAGTCTCAGCATCAGAGCACTTTTTGCCATAAATCACTTTTTAAATTGTTTTGGGTTTACATTTAATTGCTTCCTTTGCATGCTATGTATACACATGCACTCATCCCACCCCCCATATTTCATACGTAACTGTCGTGTAGGCTGAAGCCTTTGAATATGGAGTATTCAAACCTCAGAGCACAAACCTCAGGAGTTTCAACCCAGGAATTTATTTGTCCTCTTTTAAGATGGGAACCACATGTGTGATTTGAATCCAGATCTTGGATGGATTCTGGATACACTAACTTGTATGCACGAGGATTTGCGATTCAGACTCATTTATTTGTTATGACACTAGTCCTGATTCCTACTGCTGAGTGTTCACCTTTCCCTGCCTCAATAGAAAGAGAAATGCTTCTCATATCACTTCTTCCAGGGTGATTTGTAGTTCATTCCAGGATGAAATAATCAAGTATTATTCTCAGTTTTATTTCTTAATATTCTCTGTGACAATGGCTTATAATTGATTTCTGTAAAACCTTTAGAATCTTTGGATCTCTGAGAAGACCCTGTCATCCCACTTTTCCTCTGAAGGATGCTCCACTGTTTTTTTCAAAGTAACCAAGTGCACTTTTTCCCCCTTACAACAGCCTTAGTGGTTTGGGAGACTGAACACCTTCATGGGGTGTTCTTGTCCAACAAGTTCTCTTCTGAGCTGTTATTCAGAACTGGGTTTTTGGGCTCCGTAAAACTGTGGCAAGCTTCAAAGGTCTTTTATTCCCAGGATTTTCCTCATCTCCTTTTGAAGACAGGCAGCATAATGGGGCTTCCCAGCCTTCTTGTGCTGCTGCATTTTTCAAGGGAAGAAGCCATCCTCTTGTCAGTATCTTGGCTTTTTCTCACTTTATTTCCCCTCAGAACTCCCAGATGAACACCATCCGGTTGTGGTGATTTACTGCACTTGAGTTTCTCAAGTTACTCTACGACTTCCTCCTTAGAGACTTCAATCTGTATAAAGGCCACACTCTGATTTTCTTTTCAAAGTGCCTTTGGCACAGGAATTTCTGCACCAGTCTCAGCAGCAGACACAATGCAAGAGATTAATTTAACTCCTCTGCTAGCTTGTTGCACTCTACTGACCCACTGTATATGGAATTGTGGGGATCTCTGCAATGTTTTTTGCAAAGTCCAGGCTAAGAATAACATTCACCAACAGGCAAGGCTTGTCTCTCAAGTGGTATTCTCTTGCTGTTCCAGTGAAGATATTTCTGTATGTTACTACAGCCAGTATCGGCACATCTTATTTGACTGGTTTATGAAGCCTGGTATCATTCCTCTGCACTACATCTATCACAGGTGGGTTAAATTCTCACTGATGCAAACTGGCATTGTCCCTAGGGAGATGTTCCAATGAGGAGCTGGTCCTGCAGAAGACCCTTCCCATGTGCTTTGGCAATCCACTCCCTGAAAAGCCACAGCAAAGGGGCAGGATGAGTACTCAGCATCACAACCCAAGAGGAGCCAGGTTTGTATCCTAGCCAGTGGTCTGGCCCTCACCAAGTGAAAAGCCTTTCGGTCTTTTGCCTTTTGTAAAGTGAAGTTGAGGACTTGTGCAATCCTTTCTCTTTTCTGCACTTTCTTTTATATATTTTTATTTCTGTTTCTTCCCACTCCCTTTCTGTTTTGAGAAAGATAGAAACTGCCTTATGGCAAATCCAGTCTTTAATTATTTTGAAGGACAGAACTAGAACATCAGAAATGGGGCAAATACTCTCCATGTCCTGTTTTATTCTCTGGTTGGTGTAAATTTGCCTTCAGTCCAGATATTTCAAAAGAAGGTCAGGTTTATGAAAATGTAGGCTTACAAACACTACTGAGATTTGTGACTTAAAACTTATTTCAATGAACTTTGAGATGACCATAACTTAGTCTGTTTACAGAGTCAAACCCAAGAAATTAGCTTAATTTGTACTGCATTCACTAAAGATACATGTCTGATTTGAAACACAGGCAAACATCCCTTTGATATGGTGTGGATATGAGATTGATATTCACTATAGCTACCTAATGCCCCGGGTCACAGCCAGAGCTGGGGGCGGCCGCTCTCTGTGCGGACCGGGTAGTGAGGGCTGGCTCTGGAATTGCTCTGGCAACTGCGTCAGAATATGTCTCAATATTCATAACTGCAGAGCTTGTCAGTTCAAGTCCAGCTTATGAATTCTATGTCAAGATACAAACAGGTGTGCTCATCCCTAGCACATCTGTTTATAATAAATTGCGATACCTTAGAAATTAATTTGGTCTTTAGTTCTCTAAAATTTCATGTACAGAACGATATGCTTTATAAATTGATGTGGCTGTCTTAGAATTAGCTATCTAGTCTCAGGTAACTTTTCTTTCCCTGTCTGTCATGGATGGCTCCTCCAATCTCTGTTCAACCATTTCATATGGCCATTATAGGATGGTATTTCATGTGGCCATATGAAAATAAGTCTCTGTTGCTGGTGGAGTTTTTCTTTCTCAGCTACAGAGGGAGTGTAGGAAATTGCTTTAGACCAAACCACTAAGGTGATACTATCTCCGTGTTAATGTCTTGGTTTATTATAATTTTTAATTTAAGGGAAGTAATTCTGATTTGATGTATGTTTTTCTTTTACTGTAGTCCACAATAATGACAATGCCTCCCAAACCTCCATTTTCTAATCTGTTTTTACTGAAATAATTTTCAGTTTTTCTGCTTTACGTAAGGAGAAATGCTACTTTCTTGGTCTCATTTTCATAATCTACAGATATTCTTATTTTAACTTGCAATATTTTGACTGAATGTAGTGATATACTAGGATCCCAGTTAGCACATGAGCAAAATGATCTTGTGGTACTGTACAAAGTTGAGATACAGAGAATAAATTGTAGGGAGGCAATTTAAAGATGTTTCTTCTAACTGATATAACCAGTTTTGTACAATTGTAATATTGACAAAATATATCAGAATACATATTTGAATTACTTTGAAAGCATCATTGCAATGGCCAGAACAAATATAATGTGTTGATATTTATAAACTATGGTTCGCAATAACTAAGTGAAGTAATTGAAATCATAGGGCAATTTATCCATTTTTGCACTCTGCCTTCTCACAAAACAAGAAGGTTATGCAATGCCCTAAAAAAATAAGGTTCTAGGAGATAAAAAATCTTTCAGAGGCCATTGGGAAGAGTCACCCAAAGATACACAAAGCACAGAAGACAACAATAAAGAATAGTCCCACAGAGATCTATGGCTCTTCCTAATTAAGAAGCAAGGCAAGACTTGGCCTTTTATTTTAATAATCCTTCCAGAACTTGAAAAGCCTGTTTACATGGCCACACTGGTGAGGGAAGAGTGACAACTAATGCTGTTGGAAAGGTACAAAACCCAGCAAACCTTTATTTTGGCCTTTAGGTTACTTTGAAGTCTGTTTCCGGTGTGGAATGTTATTGCTGTCAGGATACAGGTTGGTCCCTTCTCAAAACCTCTGCATCAGCCATCAATTTTTCTCATTAAAACTTGTATGCTGTTCTCTTTCTCTCTTTTCTCCCTCTACTGAAACTATTGTTCAAGGGTCAAGTTCTGGTGTACCTGCCAGTGATCTGATCACATCCACCATTGCATTGCCTCACCCCCTTACTACACCTTACCCAGAAATGTGCAACACCTTCTTCTCCTCTTCATGGGATTTTTGCCAGGACTTAACAAGGCAGATAGGACAAGGCAGATAGGGCCTGGAAGTGCTGCCTCCTGTGTCAGTTAGGCTTCTAAAATCCTCTATGCCTCCATATGGCTTACTGTGGGCAACTACAAGAAAGCTACACAGAATATTTTTTGGAGAATGACTTCTTAGCATTGCCTTTCTCACACATCTCTGAATAGTCCCATGCAGAAGTCTGCACTTTTCTTTGGGATGATAGGAAATATTCACAGACAAATAACAAATAGCTTCTCTCATCATCTTCATTGATGTCAGACTGTTGTGTAGGTGAACCAGGAGAGAAAGCCTATGGTAAAGTGTGAATTGAGTAAAGACTATGTTGAAACATCCCACACAACTGAGCACATTTGCAGGGATGATTACTTCTTCATTTCACAGTACTCAGTATATTGCTCACTTCTCTTGGTAGGACCTACTTCCTGGTGAAATACTACCAAGTGGAGGAAATCTGCACCATAGGTATGACTGTTGATCCAAAATGAGTGATTGGTAAACATCTTTCAGTTGGTGCTGAAAACAGAGTTGAGAAAGAAATGAATTTTAAAAGCAAAAAAAGGTTAATTACACCCATTCTATTCATGGGGTAGTTCACGGTTGTCTTCTCTCTGCAAATTTCCATCAACACTGAAAAATTCCACTAAATCTAATAAAATGTCAAGACCTTGGCATATATTTCTTACTTGCTCATGCATTTGAGTCTAGTAAACAGTTAGTTACAAAGCATTTTAAAATTATTTATTAGTTCTGCACATTTTAAGATTTTAGGAAAGTTCTGACACAAATTGGGTGTAGAAATGCGATCTTAAGGATAGATGTACATAACTCTCTGAAGAGTTATGGTGAAACCTTGGCTTTCAATAGTGTTCTAGGAGAAATTTTGACTAATCTTCAGGTGTGAATGTCACAGTTTAGAGCCATTTATAAAGTTTGTGAGTCTTGCAACTGGCTCTGAACATTAGTGTACTTGGGAGGACCTATGACACTCTGTGTGATCTCAAAGTGGCATCTTGGAAAGGCAGGTTTTGTTATTATTTTTCTCTGTATAGATCCTTAAAAATATGCAAATCTATGTGATCTGCTTCTCATACAAAGAGTTGCAAATTCAGCTATGGATCAAAGATTAGAGCATATGCCTATTATTGCAGCTGCCAGTTAACCGATCCAAATGTTTAACTCTTTAACGAAATAGAGGGTCAGCAGCTTTCTGAATAATTGTTTCCAGACAGTCTTCTGTTAGTTGGATTTCTATATCACATTCAACTTCAATTGCTGCTGTCATTTATCTCCATTCCACAGAATTTAACTTTACTAAATTCACATGTTAGTATTTGAATCACTTATGCTTTGACACACCCAGAGCATGCCCCATGCTCGTTGATTGTTTTTTATGGTGCCTCACAAATTAAATGAGAAAACCTGACGCCATCCCAACACCTGCCCCTGGTCTTTTGTCATGCTAGGAAGAGCAGAGACAAAGAAACCAGACCATAAATGACTCAAAAATTACTCAAAAATGAAGCAAGTCAGGGTGTTACCAACCTTTTTGAAAGCTTATCTTCACTTCAGCGTTGACTGTCAGAGTGGAAGGTGTTTTGATGGCAGTAATGGTGCCACATCATGAGAGAACACTTCTTCACTGTGCTGCCCTTTCTTGTCTTTACATCTTGTCTTGCCCTCATGAAGAAAAGATCTTCAGAGGTTCTCTGATCATGTCCTTTGTCCTAGTCTGGTGGGCACAACTTCAGTCTCAAGCCCCACATGGGACCTTATGTCAGCATTACCATCCACATTTCAGTGCTTCCTGCTGGAAAGCCACCAATCGCTGTCTGCTGCATGCTCTCATGCTGTGTCAGTCTCCTTCATCATCTTCCTCCTGCTTTGGTGCAGTTGTAAACCAAGCAGTTGTTATCTAAAATGACACAAAAAAGGGTTAGATTTTTTTGGTTTTTAGATGATGGTAAACTGAAAAATAAAACATATTGTAACTCTATTCTTATTCCAGTTTTGATCTGGACTTTTCAGTGCCAGCTGGCCCTACTTCATCAAGTAACCAAGTCTCAAGTTAAATGCTTTTCTCAACAGATACTTAGTTTTGAGAAAGAGAGCAAATATACTAGTCTAAACTAAAAAGGACTGAGGAGACAAAAGGGTTAAGGACAGGGTCCGGACCCTTAGCATCTCCTCAGGAGGAATGATAAACACCTCTCTTTGGCCAGGTCCAGTTTCCTACACCTTTCTGAGGAGCAGTAACGGAAAGTGCTATTTATTATGCATTGGGATGAATATAGGGAAGGTTTTCCACCATTTAAAAAAAAATAAAATCCAGAATTTATGGTAGTTTGAAAAGCAATTTCCTTTTAAGGTGCAAATTCCTAATTTGCCACATAAAAGTACAGGAATTAAGTGCTAAATCCTTCTTTGCCAGTGAGACCTGTGAAAGGAGGTACGAAAAAAGAGTTACTGTTAGGTTTCTATTCATGTCTCCTGAAAGCCAATGTATGCAAAAGTGCACTGAAACAGCCCTGATTTTTTTTTCAAAGCCTTCCTGCCGTTTCTGACTGACTTTTAAAAAATGAACCCTTGTCCAGTTTTATTTGTGTGGTGGGTTCTGATTTTGTTCTGCCTATACTGTATCACTTTTCTCTCCTTGCCATTAATCTTCCATGAATGTTCCCTGGGGCACAGTTCTCCCTTTTCTGCATGGAGAGTTTCTATTGAAATTAATGGACTTTCTTCTTGTGGGTGGAAGGAAGAATACACCCTTATAACAGCAGTGTTGCAAAATAATATTATTCATTGAAAAAAATGTTAGTCCCACTTGTGAAAGCCCAAAGTCTAGTCAGGCAGATTATACTGGGAGATTCCAACAGGAGGTCTGGTACAGAAGCGAGAACTGCTTGTCCAACATGAAAACAAAAGTCAGAAGAGAAGATTTTTTAGATGTTGGAACAAAACCCCATGGAAAGTCAGATATACTATGTGATAAAGTGTACTGTCCTGAACCTAATTCTAGGGCAGATCCATCTGGTGGAACAGAGTGCAGTGAAGATATCCATATATATACACCTGTAGAACCAGGCATGTTCATAAGAGCAGCACACCACCAAAGACTAATTTGATCTGCAAAGAGGCACTGCAGATTGGCCAGAAGTGCTGAGCCATGCAAATAAAGGTATATTGTGCTGTGCAGATGTATCATCTCATTTGGCACTTGGGCTTGGGAGCTTGGGCATCTTTGACACCGTTGTGCATTGCACAATGTACACATGCTAATAAGCATGGCTACATGCCCTTAGAGGCTTCAATGGAAAAGCCTTATGTTTCTTCACAGAGAACCCTTTGCTGAATTAAAGAGGGTGTTGACAACCTTCAATTGAAACTGCATAAATTCCCACAGGAAGGATAGCTGCAATACAAGGTCTTGAGGCAGGCGGATGACCTTATAAAATATACTACAGTATCCAAGTTTAGTAAAACAAACACACTATATTTAAGTAGGCTATGGAAATGTAAATATGCTTCAGGACTGGCCCCAAGCAATTTATGTTATAGTAATGTTGCTGTCACATTTTGGATAGATCATTACTGTAGATACTATAATCTAAGGCCAGGAGATAGAATTTAATATGCATAGAGAAATTTAAACGGAGAAATTTAAAAGCCCTCTTTGCTCAACAGTATTTTCGATAATGAACTCCACCTTGTAATCCAAAAAAATCCCATGCTTGTATAAAGAGGCATTGCATGGGTGGGCTAGGCCACTCCAATATTTTTTAATCATTTGGGATACTTCACAGAGAAGTCCTTCTAGTAAGGACAACTCCTTCCATGATGCCTGTTTGCTTCCCATGATTCTTTGTAACATGCAGTGCTAGAAAGGGTAGCAAAGGTTTGACAACCACAGTGGCAGACAAATAAGGATTTCTTGTGTGTTTACGGTTTGCAAAACTTGATTGTTGAATAATTAACATGCCAGTTACCCTTGGATTTTCAGTTTTAGCAACTGATTTTTTTAAATGTTTACATTTGATTTGAGCGTCTCTGACAAAGCTCTTGTTACTCATTTGTGTGTGTTTGTATTTTGGTTGAAGATTATAGACATATCTATCAAGATCATTGCTTTAAACAGTGCTCTATCTGCTCCTTCCACCAAACCTGGATAGCTTGCTTTAAGATTAGCCTTGTCAAATTTACTTAAAGTGACCAGGCAAATACATGCAACTAATTTTGTTATAGGCAAAATTAACTAATGCTCTTTTTCATGGTGAGGTGCTGTAATGATTTTATATAGCAGTCAAACTATTTAAATACTAATGCTGTCTTCATGCTGTAATCACCATTCTAGTCAGATGTCATTTTTAGTAGCCTATAGGGAATTCCATCCCTTAATTATTCTTCAATACACAAACCAAGCATTCTTTAATTGGTGTAAATTGAACAGTGTTCCAACGCAAACAAGAAGAGGACAAACTAATCAATGATTCTGTGCATGTCTATTGGAAAGCTATTGCCATTAGATCAAGTAACGAATCCTCAACTCCATTAGCTTCAGAGGAGCGATGGGGGAAAAATACTGCTAATGCTGCTTCTTGCTATCAATCAGTAGTGAAAAGTGTGGAGCAAATCCTTTAGCAGAACTCCAGCTTTTCTTGAAAGTGATCATGGAAATTTAAAATATGAAGATATTCTGACTTCAGAGTCCCGAGTTATATGTCTTTGATGGGGATTTGTCTGGAAACAATGTGTTTTTATTCTCTGCTGCCTGTAGTCATGTGGCCTGTTTTTTATTTTTCTTTTTCAAGTAAATGATTCTTGAATGATAACAAAACTTTTTTCAATTTGTCAGGAAATTTTGGGTGAATTTTTTGTCTCTCTCAGGCTGTGCTCAGTGCATTCATATGTATTCACTCCTGCAGCACAACATAAATTGGTTGGCTCTCCCTCTCTTTTTTTAATACAATCTGAAATAAAGGTGCTGTATTTAAGAAACAGATGAAAAATCCTTCTCATAAATGTGTCACACTCACTTTTCATTCTTGTCTCTTTTTATCAGTTCTCTAGAACTGATTATTTATCTCTGGAGTGAGAGGAAAAGAAAGTAAAAGGCCCATTACAAACCTCTGGCCCAGATCTGCCAGTCTTAGAGTTTTAGTTAGTGTGGAAAGTGAAACTCCTCTGGAAAGAGATATAGTGGCTATGGTTGTTCACTTTTTAATCTATTTGTTTTTGATATAATATGCTATTTACTGTTTAAGGACCTTTCATGTTGGTTTAAATTGAAGTTTTTAAAACGAGTCTAGCATAAAAAGCTCTAAGTGACATAGGCTGAGAAGAAAAATACAGCATCTTCTACAGACAGCCTTTGTTCACCACGTTACAGTTGAAAGAAGCGTAGAGCAGGCTTGGTAGATAACCTGCCTTCTTAAAACAAGAGGGTTTCTAATTTCTACACATCCTAATCACAGTCACATTACTTTGCTCTCTGTACCAGACCCCTCAGGGCTGGCTCTAGGTTTTGCTGTGAAGTCACATGTGTGGGGCCTGAGGCATTTTTCCACTTTACTTTTTTCTTTATTAATCCTTTTGCCGGTTGGGACTCCCTAACTGGCTCTGTTGTCATGGGTGGCTGACTAGGGTGGTAAGGAAGAGAACAGCACACGTAATCACTCTCAAGGTTTCATTATTTTTTTTCTTATGAGGATGAAGATGCTGCAATATATGTTTTCTGAGAAAAGGGAAGCTTCTCCCCTCACCTCCCTTCCCAGACTAGCGTGTGATTTCCAGGTAATGAATTTCCCCTCTGTTTCCCTACTTTTTTCCTTTACTGGTTGGTTCTTGTGTGTAATTGTACTATTTCTGAAAAAATTTAAGTGTGCCATCTGGCTTAAGGTATCTTTCTTCTTTTTGTTTCTCTTCAGTGTCTTCTGTGGTAGCCGTTACAGATGCTGATGCCAGCAAGGGGTTATGACATTTGAAAAGGGGATTTTAGAGTGCTGGAGAGGATTTTCAAGAGTAAGAAACTCCTCACTCTGCTGAGAGCATGTTCTGAAAGGCAGTGGGTCCTTTGGAGTCTGTGTCAGTTTCCTTGGTCTGGAGATTTGGCCCCTGAAACAAAGGGATGCCAAATACCCGGGGCCCAAGCAGATGTGAGACACTTAAAGACAGATTGTGGGATGCAGAGGGGATACATGCTTTGACATGACACCAGACAGTGTAGTCTGAATCTACACTGTTATAAAAAAAGAGGCCTTTTATAATGCCATACTATGCATACTAAGTTACAAAGGGAAAACTTTATCTAAGCAGAATGTTAGATAAGATGTTTCCTTAAAGATTTCATAAAGTTAAACTTCCCATTTTTTGGTAAATCTTGTGAATTTCACTCATTTAAATAAGACCACTAGTTGTACCACCATTTCTATATATGTGAAGAAGCCCTACTGGAGTTGAAACCACATAAGAAAAGAATCACTACACTTGGGATTCCAAATGGCACCACTGGGAGGATTTAGCATAATAAGTTTACCTGAAGTTGGAACCTGTGTTTGCAGTTGTGTGCCAAATGTGGTTTAGACTATAAGAAAGGGCAAAGATCTGTCATCTGATATTCATGAAAAACAAAGGAAGACATTTTTATTTTGTTTATTTTTCAAAAAAGCCTGCTCCAGATTGTTGGGAAAGCTTCAAGAGAATATTATTCCTAATCACCTTTATGTTCTTAGGCATATCAGGTCTTCAAAGTCCATATTAAAACTCCCCACTGATTTCCTTGGGATTATGCCCCTCAGAATGGATGACAGGAGAAACAAATACTCATCAGGCCTCTGCCATTGCCTGGCAATCCCAAGAGAAATGCCCTTCTGATCCCCACAAGGAAATCTTCAGACACCATTTTACAGCATAAGGAAAATCTCTTCTTTCCCAAGGATGATGGAGAGGAAGACAGACCATGTGAGGCAGGATGCGCCACTCCCTTTTTGAGACAAAAAGAAAACACTAACAGCCAAGGGAAGGGAAGCCAGCAGAAGGCTTTTGTAAAAGGCTGAGGTATTTAGTGTGGATATTTCAAAATAAATACAGAAGTGTTAATAAAATTATGTGTAAAGTCCTAATTTTAGAGTGTGACAATATTTCAAAATTCTTTTTACCTTGTTGCATACTTTAACACTTATGCAGGTGACTCCAGAGATCCAGAGATCATTCTGATTTGAAAAATTTATGTTTTAAATGACATGAGACATTTATTTGCTTTTTTTAAGTTTAAGAGTGAAGTGAACGTTATACAGGTGTGACTCGTGGGGCTGGTGCTGCACAGAGACAGCAGCTGGACCCAGTGGTCATTTGTGGGTCCCATCCAACTCAGCATATTCTGTGATTCTGGGGTTTTATAATATTTTTTCATCAAATATACAGATACCACTTGAAAGAAATAATAGTCAAACTTGATTTATACAGGTTGTATTCTGTGTATTTTTGCCAAATTGCTGCTATATCAAGTTACTATTGATATTGGAACAGAGTTCAATATTGTTTTGCCTTGTACTTGTCCGCTTGGTCACAGTCATAGTGACTGTGCTTCTAAAATCTGTTGAATATACTCCAATTCTAATGATAAGGTTATGGCATATTGACTTTATTGAGTTGCTTTATTTTATAGTACTTGAGACAGGTAATTCATCATGGAATTATTTATTTTATTTTATTTTTTTTGGTTTTTTTTTGGTTTTGTTTTGTTATTTTAAGGAGCTCACCTTTGGTCATGCAGACCATTCTATCTGGCCTGCTTCAGCAGATAAGTCCCATCTGCAATTGCTCTCACTCATAATGGCAGCTGTACTGGGCGTTCATAGTGTATTTCTTGCCCTAGATTAATTTAAAAGTTTATTTTATGCTATCACAAAAGCAAGAGTTCCATCAGCTTCTTAAAATCAATTAAAAGTATCAATTGTAACTGGTAAGGAATTGCTTTCAGCTAAAAACTACAATTATATT
This sequence comes from Sterrhoptilus dennistouni, assembly GCA_013397095.1. Taxonomy (NCBI): domain Eukaryota; kingdom Metazoa; phylum Chordata; class Aves; order Passeriformes; family Zosteropidae; genus Sterrhoptilus; species Sterrhoptilus dennistouni. Next base: position 240,272 of record VWZU01014902.1, on the reverse strand, counting down.
ATTTTGGAAAGTAGCTTGTGCAGCCTATTCTCAAAGGTCTTCAGCCAGGGGGACACCAGATCCTCCATAAACAATCATTTCCCCAGCTTCAATGTCTTCACTGTGAGAAAATTTTTGCCAGCATTTGATCTGACTCTCCTTTGTTTCAATGCAGTACTGTCACTTTCTGTCTGACTGTAGTCCTGAAATACAAACTCTTCCCTGCCTCTTCCCAGAGGGCTTTTAACATTTGAAGTCTTTGGTTTTTGTGTCCACTCCTTTTCCAGATGAAATCACCTCAAGTTCAGATTTCTTTGCAAGTGACATTTCCCAAATTTCTGATCATTCCCATTCCTCTCCTTCAGACACGTATGAAGGTAGCTGTATCTTTTTTGAAAAGCGATTCTTTAATGGGGCCCCTGCCAGTGTACAGCTGAGCAGCATGATCACTGCCTTATCTTACAAGAAACCTTCTGTCTGCTCAGCTCCCAACAGCTCAGCCCTCTCACACCCAGATATGGTTCTAATTTTCTTTCCCACAACTCTCAGGGGGGAGAGAAAGAGATATTCTCCCTCATTCAAAATCAAGGTTCATTCTTGTGTTGTCTGCTCCTACCTAGTGGAACCTGGATGTTATCTTTTGCAGGAGAATGGAAACCAAGCTTTTTCTCTGTTTGACCCCATGCAATTCTTCTCTTTCTCTGTTTTCCTTCCAAAATGAAAATTCCCTAAAAAATGCAATGTTTAGTTTTATCTTTTTTTCTGGTTTGTTTTTTTTTTTTCCCTCATGTAATTATTTGCATTACTAAGTTAGATGAATGTGATGTGAAAGCACCATTTTCAACCAAAAAAGCCCAGAAAATACAAAACTTGACTTTTTAAAAATTACTATTTCTTCTAAAGTGGCTTACAGCATTAAGCATAAAAGAATTTTTTTCATCTTCAGGTCAGTAAAATTTTTGTGAAAAACCCTCACCACTCACCTTTTTGAGTGGTTGTTCTCTTTCTTGACTTGAAATATTTGAGCAAAATACCTCACAGGAAATTCTAATATAATTCTGCCACCTATGTAAATTCATTTTACATCAGGGTAGCTAGTTGGTTTTGTTTATAGCAGCATATTTTGAATGTTTTCTAAAAAAATTCCATAATTTTAATCACAGAAAATATAGACTTAGGTGCCTCACTCCCTTAAAGTCAACAGAAAGCTCCCTAGAGCTTCTCTTAGGAAGGGTTGAGCCTTTAATCTGTGTTTGTTTAGTAATAAAGTCCCTGAGATAAGCTGGTAGATAGGTTTCTTTGAGACATAGTTGTATCAATGTTAGGTATGGGTTTTTTTTCTGATATACCCTGGTTTCTTGGACTGCTTAAGAATATACTAATGACTTTACCACAATGATCTCCTCCTGATCCTCTGGTTTATCTTTCTGTTCCTATTTCATGAAGATAGATAAATGTTTTGCAGCAGAAATGTGAATATTATATATACATACATACCTACATATATCTATATATATAGTTACTCTTTACTCTTTACATCATCACTCTTCTATTTTCTTACTCCATTAAATTCCATCCCACATGATCATTTCTGAACAAATATTTGCTTTCAATATTTGCTGGAAAAGTCCAACTCAACCAAGTAAATAAAGCATTAGAAAACATAATTTTGTTTCTCCATTCAGCTAAATGCATTAAGACTTTAACACAAGTAGAAACTAAAGACAAAGGGAATTTCTTAAAATATGAAGGCCTATAACACATTTGCATTTTGAAATTAATTTCTGACCTAATTACTTGTCAGTAGTAGAATAAGTTAATCAAATATAACTTACAGTAAAGCTTCTAAACACCCACAGGATTTGCTCCCCCAGAGTAAATTGTCATAGTGGTCCAGTTTGACAATCCATTCTCACTGTCATCTTGTGACCAAAGGAAGACTATCTGTGAAATGGTACCATATGGAGACACAAGAGAGAATGAAATACTTAGATCTCCTGTACAAAGGCATGATAAGCTAACAGTCACCAGAGGAAGTCAGGAACGATGAAGCTTTGAAAAAAGAAATACCCTGCATTTCAAATCCATTTAGATTTATTTTTATATTCTCTCCAATTTGGACTAAAATAGTCTGATAATAAATATGCATATAAAATAGACATCAAACATATTGTGCAATGTTTCATTTCCAGCATATCTGTGGATCTGCATTTCATGCTTAACATTAGTTTGATGGAAAGGCCGGTATTTATAGACAAGACTAAGACCTTTCCCTCTTCATCTTACAGATACTGACTGTGTTATCCCCAAATAATATGTCGCAACCAACCATTTCATGACCTGAGGCTAAGAATGCACAATTTTACTTCAAATGCACTTGGAAACAAAATCTGATGAAACGATCAGGTAATGTGACCAATGCATTATTTTCAAAAAGCATACCTAGGCATTTGAGCTAGAAACACCTCATCAGTAGTAATATGAACTACTTCATCGCTTCTGTTATTACAGTACTGCCTCTCTCCTGTCATCTGCTGGCAATGGCAACCCACAGTAAAGGATGTTTTTCTGATCATTTTGCACTCATTAAATACAGCTGTCACAATAGCGGATGCAAGACTGCATACAAAACTTTTATGCCACGTCAAAATAAAGCAGAAACATTTTAAAAAGATCTGAAACCTTTGAAGCCTTTTCTTGAGAAATATTGAAATATTGCTTTTTGTTGTTGTTGTTTGCGACAATTGAAAATGTTCCACAGCTACACGCATTAAAACTCACTGCAGAACAAAACACCATCCATCAAAATTAAGGAAAAAGGATAAAAAATGGAGAAAAAATAAAACCAAACCAAATCTCTCTGAAGCACAAAGTGTTTGGTTTCTGAGAGACTGAAGTTCTGGTTCATCACCTGATTTCTGAGGCTGAACATTCATTGAGTTTCAAGAGCTCAAGGGACCTGACATTTAATTCTGGACTATGGATGAAATCTGCCCCATAAAGCTTCCAGCTGAGTGAAAACATCTTCCCCTAGTTCCTCATTCTGAGAAACAGCTCCCTTTCAGGCTAAGCAGCAGTAAATTCTGTAGTTGTTTGACATTATTGCCGTAAAAATAATATTTAAAAGGTCAGTGTGAATGACCCCAAAATCATTTGGTGACTGGTGTGAACAGAGAATTCGTTATGAGTAGCATCAGTCAGTACTCTTGTTTGGATGCAAGTGTGTTCTGAAATACTGTACCATCCAAGGTGACTTATTGAAGACTTTGGTCACCCTGTAAGAGCTGCAAGAAAGCAATAATTTGCACCTGTCTTGTACCTCCCAATTTTAGAATTGCATGATCATAAAAGAAAAAAAGTTGTAAACTTTGAAGCATCTCCTTAAGCTGATGGCCACTGAGAAGCAGGTCAATTGAGAAGATAACAGATTTTCAAAAATACAGAATTTTCAAATGACTTCAAATTGTGGGTAAAATAGCTACTCATATGAACATACTCAAGATATTCAGGATGACTGATCTTTGACTGATCTTAAACTTTTATCAAGAGACTTCTTCAAAGACTGGATATAGGTATAAATCAATGACTTATTAGTTACTCATTTTATAAAAGTGAGATCCATTTCTTTGTAGTAACTCTGCTCTTTGTTGTAAATCTTTTGCCTTCCTGAATGTATGGGCTTGGGACAATTATGTGATTTACTTGTTGTGGGCTTTCCATTCCTTTCTAATTTTTAAATTGAAATTTTTGCCTGTGCAAACGATGATGAGAAAAAATGTGCAGGTTCATGTACAGACATTTACATGTCTAAATGCATCTTTAACACACACCTGAAAAGAGCTTCACATTCACAATCCTGTCAGCAGTAGGATGCATGGAAAGGAGGCCCTTGAAAGCCATGGCTGGTCTGGAGCAGCCCCAAGATCTCTCATTCCCCCTGCAAAGTGCAAGCACAGGATGGCCAAAGGGAAGCAACTTCCAGCATTTGTGTGGCTGGCACCCGTGCAATGCAAGCTGCTTTCATTCTGGGGAGCTAAGTGTGTCTCCATGAGACATGGTGACACTTACAACTGTTGTGTGGAGATATTATCAGCTCTTTCACTCTCTCTCTCCCCTTCTCCTCTCCCTCTCTCTCTGACTTGCTTCTTCCTGATGCAACTATTTCCTGCTCCCTTTACTTCTCTTCCTGGATGCCTTTTATATTGTCCTTTACCTTTGTTGATGACATCTTTTCTGAGGTGGGAGAAAGAGAATTGTGTCCCTGGCTTTGGGAAAAGGAGAAAGATGGCACAAATCTTACTCCAAGAGCATATTCTCTTAGAGCAGCAGTTTTTGTTAGAACATCGTGAAGGCATGACAGAATTTGTGAGTGAGAATACCAACACTGGGAAGAGTATTGCTGAGCTCTTGTTTGCAATTACTGCCTGCCATCAACATTCCTGGCTCATGCAGTCCCAAGATCAATTCATCTGATGTCCCAGACAGAGTTCACTTCCCAGATTGCAGGAAACTTTTTCACACAGCAGTAGACTCCATGAATCTGTACCTCAGGGCACAAATCCCAGCTATGGCCGTAGGGTCAACTCACTTTGAGACTTGAGTAAATGGGGATACGTCACAGTGGAGTGACCAGCGGAAGGAAGAAAAAAATCTCAAACTGTGGGCTGTGAATGAGTATGAACAGAAATTAAGGCAAAGATGGAGAATTTGGCATGCGGTACAGAGAAGAAAGGAGTGAGAGGGTTCAAATAAAGGGCACAAGTAGTGAAAGAGAGAACAGAGGAAAAGGAGAAATATGAAAACTGTGAGAAAGAGAGGCAAGAATGCAGTAGAGGGAAGGACAGTACATGAAGTGGGAAAACCTTATGGGGAAAGTTGAGACAAAGGGAAGATAAAACCCACGTGAAACATCCACAAGCAACATATTGTGTGCAGCTACATCTTTTCACCAGCCCAGAGTTCACTTTCTCTCTCAGCATCCTCCTGCTGGCCTTGAGCCAACTGAGATACCTCACTGATGCCCTGTCTGCTCCTAGTCCCTTCTGGGATCCATATTCCTTACTACTGCCATCCCATACCAGGTCAACACACTTGAGTGCCTGGCCAACTCCTGTCTTATGGCTTTCAGAACTAATTTTCAGACTGGACTGTAATCTCAAAATCTGCCCGAGAGGGCACAGTATAATCCCAGCTCTATTTTAAAGGTCAAGTCCTGCAGGTTTTGCTTGGTTTTGACTCATTCAGACCTTCCAGTGATTTCAAAAGCCATTGACCTAGATAAGGGAGGGCAGAACTGAGGCCACAGTCAGATTTCCAGTATAAAAAGTGACTTCATTTTCAGATGTTTCACTGTACCTGCCGTGAGATTTCACTGCTCTGTCTCTCTTATTGAAATACATGGAAGGTTCTGTACATCAAATACATAAAAGATTTGACTTTTAATTCCTACCATGTATTTTGGTAAGAGGAATTAAATGTCAAAACACAAAAGCAATTATACACTTAATGGTAAAAAACATATAATCAAGTCATTTTTTTTATTTTCAAATTGCGGGGATTGAAATAAAAGGGCAAGAGGGTCTTACTTTGACATTATAGGAGATGGAAAGGCACATTTGTATCCTTTTGTACCTTTTACAAAATGAATATGCCTGTAATCAGACCCATTCATTTTGAAATGGAGATTGTGCTTTAGATATATGACATATTTGCGAGGGTGTTGAGAAAGTATCTAAGTGAAATGTGGCATAGGAAATCAACTCTGAGGAAATGCAGTTATTCTCCACGATGATATAAAACTAGTTTGGCCAAACACTTGAGGTGAAACAAAACCTGCTTATATGGGCGAGTCATGGCTGTATATTTAACCAGTTATTGCTACAGCAAAGTTGGCAAAATTTCCTAACTCGGGAAGTGTCTGAGCTTCAACTTGCTGGAGGCTGGGACAGTGATCTGGGACATTGCTGTGAGGTTATCAACTTCTCCTTTTCAGTAGGCAGCTGCTGGAGGCCACTGTTGGGGCTTAAGACACAGGTCTGTTTTTTAGTTCTGCCTTTGTCAGGTTAATTTTTGTATCCCTTGCCTCAATGTAGGGGGAAGAGGGGGAAGAAAGAAAAGTCCTGGTGGTGCCTCTGTTTCAGTGATATTTGAAACTAGAGGCTAATTGCTGGTGTGTCTGTACGATCCCTGCCACAGTGAGCCACTGCTCCTATTGCTAGGCTGGTAAGCACCTCTACAGCAGTGAGCTGGTCCTCCAGTCTGGCCACAAGGACAGGGTGCATCACAGCCCTCTCCAGCCTGAGTAGATGCCTCTCCTTCCCAGAGGCTGGGGGGGACTGAGGCACATTTACAGCCCAATCTATCACTTCTCTATTGCAAGGCCCTCTGTGGCTGAGACAGACTAGAAGTACAGAAATGGACTTCTGTGAGTTTAGTGACAACAGAGTGCTAAAACGTCTCTTTTCCACTTCTACAGCAGTTTATGAGGGAATAGAAGGCCTACTAGCGATAAATATTGCTACATTACAGCAATATAGCAATTGCTTATACTCAGCATCAATCTCTGTGAGCCATTAGACCAAATTCCTTTTTAACACTGCAAAATCTATGAATGTATCCCATCAAAAACATAACAGATGTAACGTGTGGGATCATTCCTCTGTCCTAGGGACTAGTGTACTCATATTTTCCAAATTCTTAGGTCTGATTCCTGCTTATGATGATATTGCATTTGTGAAGCTGTGAAAAAACACTAAAAATTATTATGAATGTGCCTGCTATGTAAGTAAATATATACAGCTAAGTGGCTCTGACATGAGCTAGACAAAAACTCCAAAACAACAAATTTGAAAACGCAACTTAAAATGCCCTAAAAATGAAATTCAAGCTGAATTAACACACCATAGTTTTGTCATTCTAAATAGGAAATACTTCTTTGGACTGTGGTGATTCCCTGTATACATAGATAAGTGGCTCAAAGCTTATCCAGGTAACCAACTTACAGAAAAGATTTCCCTTCAATGGATTTATATCAGCAACCTCTCCCAGACAAAATATTGGTTATTTACTACAGAGCTGGGCAAACTAGGGCTCTATTTTAATGTAAGCTCTAATTTTCAACTTCTAAAATTAATTTTAGCACCTTTTTTTTTTTAAAATAATTATGTGTTTTCTTGATCACTCTTTATAAAAGTAGCATAGCGATTAAAAACCTGATCCCAACAAAATGAAGATAAAAATATGTAAAACACTGGCCAGTTCACTTGGAGATCTGTTGCTCTGCAGGCTGCTTCACATCTGTAGAGATCTTAAAAACACAAAAAAATTTTAAGAGAATATTTGTATGCATATTTTAAGTCTAAGAAATGGTAGAACATCTATTTTGTGTGCCAAAGCATGAATATATATCTATATTTAGCTTTTACTTTTAGTGGGCGTTAGCTGCTAATGTATATTTTGGGGAGTTTGAAAATCTAATATTAAACTGTGATATTTTTCACTTTCTGTAAAGAGTGGGCTTTTGATAACAAAAGATGAAAAAAAGTTCCCAACCTGCTAAATGGTACTTACTGAGAAAGAGGCTTCTCTTTTCCAGGGAGAAGGTGGCATTGAACTTTTAAATCCTACTTGCAGGCTTGCAATTTTATGGGGGTAGAAAAAGGGTCCAAAGAATCCCATTTTTTACAAAAGTTAATTTCTCTCAAATTTGGACCAATTGAGTTCTATCACATCGTGTTTCCCTGGAGAGAGAATGCAATGATGGACATTTTCTGTCACCCTTTGCCATCACAGCATACATTTTCCTGTCACATAATATACGGTAATTATATGGATTTTCCTCTTTCCAAATCACAGGAATGCTTCCTTACTTGAATGGAGGGGCCACAGACTACTAGTCAACCTAAAAATCCTGTTAGCATTACATCTCAGCATAAATAAAGAATTTGGATCAGTGCCTTGTTAGATCACCACTATTTCTAGCTCGCTGAGTAAAAAGAGCATTTTTTGCAGCCTAGTTTGATAAGTAAAAGGTGTCTTTCTCACCTGTGTGCACTCTGAATTGTCACTCTCATTCTTTGTTCCTTTGCATGCGGCTGTTGTCAGCTCCCGAGTCACAGAACCACTTGCAGGAACGGCTCGGGAGAGTTTTGGAAGAAAAGAAAGGGAAAAAAGGAGCCGCATTTTTATTTAACAGGAGAAGGAGAACATAAAGAAAAGAAAGGTGTTCTCAAGAACGTAGCCTGCAGCCTTGTCAGGTAGCATTTCTTCAGATGGTTTTTTTCTCACCCCTTTCCCACCCCAAGATCTCTCTTCATCATTTTTTTAAACATCTCTTCTGGGACAGAGACATGAAAGTGAATTGTGGGTCAAAGGCAAGAATTAGGGGTTGCCAGGTCTGCTTTCTGATGGCTTTACTTTATCTTTGTGTCCAAGCCTTTGCCAGTTAGCAGGTACTGTGGGTTATCCATTCCAGTCACATCATTTTCTGCCTGATGACAAGCATCACACCTTCATCCATCACATTTACATTTCAAACTGCCACACTGCTCTATTGATTAATTATTTAGCAGCTCTTGGCCACTTGTGAGCGTTTCTGTGCTCACGTTTCACGGGGAAGGTCCATTCTTTTTATTTGTGTGCATTTTTGTAAAGCTGAAAAAAAAAAAAAAGGTAAGCCTTTATCATACACACATCCCTCTAACCCATATGTGTGTGCCTGGATCTGTGCACATGTGTGTGGATATTTATGTGTGTGTGTGTGTGTGCGTATGCCAGTACAATTAGGTGCACACAAGGAGCAGAAGCAGGTAACCTGATCAATAAGCACATGCTCACACTGATAATAGATTTCTGAGTTTTCAGAGCACTGAACAGCAGATCAATGAGACCTTGCAGGTGTGCGGGAGCCAGGAATTGCATCAGCTACATCATGCTCCCTACAGACCTGCAGGGAACACAGACATTGTCCTCTAGGCTTTGTCACTTTGAGTGAAAACAGGTGGAGCATTTTTGCATGTGCCTGCTAATGGCTGTGTTTCTTCCATATCACAGTCAGGAAAGGGCAGACGCTGAACAAAACAGGAGATCCAATTCGACCTAGGACTCAACTTGCCCCAGAAAATCACTCCATCTGTCTTTTCCTCAGTTGTCCTTTGGTGAAATGCAGAATGAGGATCTAATCTTATAGTCCTTTTGCTTGCTTTTTTAAAATTTTCACATAAAAATCCACTGTAAGAGTAAAATCTATCTGCTCTATCTGAAAATATGGGTTAGCTCAGAAATCTGTGCTTGGAAGAGTGATGGTTGGCCTTGCTTCTGTTCCCTCGGGCACTCCTGAGCACTCTGCTTTAGCTGGATGCTTTCCTGACCCACCATCACCCCTCACCCAGCAGTTTCCATGAGACCAATCTGTAATCCTTTGGTGTCCCAGGTGGTGGTACATTCCAGACTACCCTCTGATATTACTAACTGCTTATCCAAAGATTCATGTCTCTGGAAGGAACAGATGCAAGAAGAAAGCATGATGCACTATTCCATGATGGGAAGAGGAATGTTTTCAATACAGGCTTTGGAAAAGTCATTGCACACTTATGTTGGAGCAGAAAACGAGGTAATCTTGAAGTCTAGAGTAAATTTAGTATTTGGATTTTTTCTAACATTTTCTACTGTTTTCATCTTTTACAAGTTTATGAGGGGTATAACCCAAAAAATATAAACAGTGATTCTTTTTTTCTGTTATTAATTTTCAATGATTTTTAACTTATGAAAAGCTTATTAAAATAAAAAAGAGAGTTATATTACCTTTGTAGGCTCTGGATGAGACCCTTGAAAAACAGGGACGACATGGCTTTTATTATTCCATCTCTTACATCTCTTATCCTTCAAATTATAAAAGTAAATGTAATACCACGGACTCTTTTTTAATGGATGGGACTTGTGTCAGTATTCAGCTCCTTATGTAAATGCTGTTAGGCTAGGGTTGGTCAGCATTTTTCTGTCAAAATTACTTGGTTTATTATAAAGTACATTGGGAACTTGAATAAGATGAGTGAGTATCCTATTTATATTTACAGTAAAATATTACACCACTCAGACAATACAACAAAACCATCTGCTTGGTCTATTAGTGTTGCTAGTACACTATTTAGCACACAGAGAATAACTGACTGGGTTCTTTCTATTGAAAGTATTGAAATAAAAGAATGGAGTTAGACTTAGCCCTGGCTTGTGGTGGAGGATTTGGCTTTTTGGTCAAATATAATGCCCATCTCTGACTACAGTTAAAGGAAATATTTAATGTTTAATTTTTGCCATTTGCCTCTGTGTTTGCTTCTCTTCCTGCCTCATTCAGTCCCTTTCTGTCTCTATTCTAAGAGAAACTTCTGTGAAGTGCAAATTATTCTACTTGTATTTTTTCAGCTCTTTACAGAGCTCTTCCACCTCTGGCATTTAAACTAAGCACTTGATGCTGACATCCAGACATCCCCCATATCTTCTGCAAGGTAGCAGTCTTGTACTGCGCCAAAATCACCAAAACTAGTCCTGACAAAGAAGACCAGGGAATCCCTGCTAGTGAGGGAAACCTTCTTCTTGCTCTAGTATATAAGGGAGGAAGGGAATATAGCATGTATGTCCATGGAGGGAAACACAGCAATAGATGGTCTCTGAGAAATCCTCCCAATTTCCAGTGTACTGGAAATTTATGTCTGTTATCCCAAGTGACTTACACTGATATAACTTCTGCAAGTGAAATGTCATTGCAGCAGTATTAAGTTATAATCACAATAATTAAAATTTCAAGTAATTTGAAAATCAACACTTTCATGGTTAAACAAAGTTGATGATATCTATTACCTCTACAGTAAACAAAGAGACTTATAATGTAAAGTGCCAAAAATGAAGGACAGATGTGAACCTTTAACTTACACAGCAGAGTGGTTTCTCTTACATGAGTAACCCCAACAGGAAAATAATACTGATACTGCAGCAACACTTGATTAGATCAAAGATATTATGTAGATCTCTCTGTATTACTCTTCCTCTGCAAAGATCCAAAATTAAAGGGAGACAAATGGAGTTTCTTCTCTAATATTGTCATAATGTAGTTATAATGTACTGATGCGCCTTTTAATTTTTCCCCCTTTATTTCTTTGAAATAGCCCTTCTCTGTAGAATAACTGTCTCTCTTACATACCTATTCACTCATTGATCCTAAAACTATCTGATACAGTGACGATATGGCAGCAAAGTTCTTCACACTTTTTCTTTTTTGCTTGCTTCATCTCTTCCCATTTGCAGTTAACAGGCTTGCTCTGTATAACACAGTAATTGGTTTGCTATAGGTGTGTTTAATTTGTATTGTCACAAATAAAAAGGGAAAACAGCACTTCATCTTTTTTTTGGCTTAATGAGATCAGGAAAGTATTTTCATAATTGAAAACAAAGAGCCTTTTAAGTAAGAGTCTTATATTAGAAAGTGAGAACAATATAAAACAGACACCTTCCAGTGAACTCTTCTCTAAAATGCCGAACATGATAACAAACAAAACCAATTAAGTTATGAGTGGACTTCTTACTTTACATAGATTAAAATACATAAATAAAAAAGTCTCAATATTTTACAGGATTACACAGCCTCTCTAATTCTTATTTATTAATTTTATTCTTATTAATTACCCTTTCTGACTGCATAAATACTAGCCAGCAGGATATTTATAATATCCTGCTATTGCCACTAATGAGAAAGGTCCCAAGAAATTATATGAGACACAAAAAATCCAAGTAAGAGCAGAAGGTAGTTCTTCATATTATCTATGAATCCAGCATTACTTTACCATTTTGAGGAACAAGTATTCAGCTATTGCTGAGAAGGTGATCAATTGCATCATCAAAGTTTGCTGGTTTCCACTTGGTGTCTAGAGTTCATTAAAGATGAACATCCACATCTTATTGTCAATCCTTTTCTGCAAAAGAATTATTGTTAATCAATTTTGATATAAAGGTCAGAGAAGAAGAATGCTTTGTCTTCTGCCCAAGCCTGGTCATTCAGTCAACAGAGAGAACCAGTACAGTATTTTCCAGAGGAATTAAAAAGACAGACAAATAAACAACCAACCAAACCACGAAATGGCAAGTCATAGATCAAGCTAATAGTGTAGTACTGTTATCCATGGAGAACAGCACTCCTGCCTGACTTCCCAGCACATGGTGCATTTTCTCTTACTTTATTAGCCAAACAGGACTCACTTCTGCCTTCCCAGTCCACCCAGAAGTCCCAGAAATACCACAATGGTTCCATCTGTTATGGTAATAGCATTAACAACTATTCTTTTCAATCAAGGAACCTTATTTATCAGATGGTCACCTGTAGCAGGAAATCCCACAGGTTGACCACATGCAACACAACTAATTTCTTTTTATTTCCTCTAAATTTAATATCTCATATCATTTAACTACACTGACTGCCCTCTTGTTCGTGAGTAATGTGACAGGAAAAAAAGGAGGTCATGACTCATGGTTTAATTAATCACTCCCAATTAATCACACCTTCAGGAGCCTCAAGTAGGTACAATATCAAGAAACAGACTTCATTGATGTACCTTTTACATATAAGATTGATCCAGTGAAAAGGGGGAATGCTCCTGTCCCTCAGGGGTGTAACCCTCCCCATTGCTTTGCTGGAGAATGACTGCAGGATTGAATAGAGAAACATCTTTGGGAAGCAACCACCTCACAGGACTATACATTTCTACTTCATTCCTGCCTTTTCTACAAAAATGCTTGAAAAACATGCAGAAGTCACAAAACCAGCTGTTTGCACCCAGTCCATCTTAACATTGAACTGGCTGAAACTGATAAACAAAAAGACACTGTGGCTTGTGGGATGAGCTCACTGTAGGTAACTGCTCTGTACCTGCACAGCAGGAAAAGAAGTAAGTTATGGTCTGTTTCTTGTTTTCTCCCGGCTAATAAATCTTAAATTGTTTCCAAAATAATGGTATGCCTCCAACAGAGAGGGAACACCCTGATTCAGAGCACTGTGTCTAAGTGGGGGGTGGTCTCTGCAAGGTGGCAGTGACAAGTCTGACTGTTTTGTGTCTTGAGGCAGGCCTGGGGTATGCTCATACATGAAACACTGCCTAAGCCATTATTAGGCTGTTAGGTAAAACATTAATTTACAGCATCACTGCTGTGACTATGATAATGCTGCAAGAGATACAAATGGGGTTATTGATTCAGTTGAATCAAATGTTCTTAGCATCAGCCAGAGTAGAAGACTCCAGGTCCCAAACTGGCTAGGGGCCATTTTAATTAAAAGGGCTATGTTACAGATAACTTCTGGAGCTGGAGCCTGGACCTTGTGTTCATGACTTTCTATGTCCATCCATTTTTCCCTCTGAGATTTCTACCTTTCCCTCCAGAGAATACAAAAGACAACAAACACCACACAAGAAAACACAATCACTTCTACAAAATGGTGCTTAAAACAATGTGCGGTGCCATACCTAGACCTGCAGGGAGCTGGCCATTAGGCTCTCTTTCTATAACCTTCTTTGAGGATAAAGAAAGAGAGACTAACATTGTGGTTAGAAAGAGGTGCAAGGTGCACAGATGCACATTCTGCTTCCCTCTTGTTTCACCTCTCTCTAGAAAATATCAAGTCTTGCAAGGAGGAAAGTACCCTAGACCCTATTGACTTTTGATGTCATGCTTCGACCTCATGAGAGGGAAGACATCCTGAAGTCCAGAATTCTGGTGGCATGTGAGACTTATTTCCTCCTCACCTGGAGCTGTGACTGAGTTGTAAGCTGAATTTCACACTCAGTGCAGCAATCCAATAAGATAGCTCCTTGATGTTTGGTGGTTATCTTGATTTGGTAGTGCAGTGGAAAACACTTTGTACTTAACTTCACATAAATGACACAGGCACAGCGATGTGAAAAGTTCTGTAGGAGCGGCAGCAACTGCATACAGCTTTTAGGCTAAGGATTAGCTGCCTTTAAATAGGTTGCCCTCACTAGATTGAGAACTGATTGCAATACCTTCTTGTCTCTTCTTTACCTCAATCAATAATTTTTTGGGTTCAAAATAATCAGAGTGCAGTAATTCCTGCACAGGAACAGTCATGTAGAGATGAATTACATATTCCAGTCTGCATAAGTATGAAAGAAGAAAGGCAAATTTTGAACAAAGTCTGCTATTCTGAGGCAAAATTTGTGTCTCTGCAGCTGACAGGTATGTGTCTTTACTGCCTTGCAAAGTTTAATACTTAGTGAGAATAAGCTTTGGTAACACAACAGACATAAAAACCAGGCAAACCAGCTGAATGCTCAGCTATATGTGTCCTGTGTGTGCCTTTAAATACTATTAAAATTGAATTTGACTAGACTTGCTCAAATCAGACCTGTTATCAACAACACATTGTCTCAGGAGACCAACATTTGTCCAGTTAGGGCTTCCTTCATTAATCGTCCAGCATCAAGCAAGCCAAATCCAAATCTGTGGAGAAAAAGCAATTAGATATTTTAAGCAGTGATAAGAACACCACAAATAATCAATTTCTATGGCATTAGCAGCTACCTGGCCCAGAAAAAGTCTATAAAAGCTAGAATTTATTGCAGAACACCGGACAGCTTACAGAGCATTGATTCTTAGTAGTATGCATAGATTGCTGGATTTAAAGAGAAGTCCCTAATGGTTTTTACCTTTAATTTTTTCCTTTTTTCCTTTTTTCCTTTTAAAGGGAAAACAAGGATAAGATGTTCATAAGGTCAAAATGCAGCAAAAGATATGTCTAAGGAGTGTTAAACAGAATTTGTTTATCTTTCAGATGAACAGAATACTGCCACACTGTTTGATGGCAATTGTATGCAATCTAATGCATAAACTTCATATGAGATGAGATGCTAAATACAGTCATAATATTCTATGGCTAGAAAAATACATTAATTTGGCTTATTTTAAAAACATCTATTGTATCTGAGATGCCAACAGACTAGAAATCATTTTTGTATTTGTTCTGCCTGTGAATCTTTAGGCTTTAAAGCCTTCTCTTTCTCCATAGGAATCTCATACTGGAGTATTTTATTCTGCATTAACTTTGTGATTTGTAAGTATTTATAAAAGCAAAACAAAAGGTAGTGTGAAACCCAGCAGGCAGAACATTATTTTCTGCAGGGGACAACAAAGTTTTAAAACCTATTTAGTCTTAACGTTCCTAAAAAAAGAATTTTTGTATGTAGATGTTATAATTGCTCTTTAAATGTGAACCAAAACATATCTGAACTCAGATTTCTAAATCAAGGGTCTGGGAAGTCAAAGTGGATTTTAGCAATCATCTCATCTGACCCCCTGTATACATGCACTAGAATCTTTCCCAAGTAGCTGGATTAAACAATGTCTTTCAGAAAGATGTCTAATCTCATTTTAAAGACTCCAAGCTATGGTGAGTCCACCTCCTCCCTGGGTAAGCTCTTCCAGTGTTTAATTACCCTCACTGCTAGGAGACGGTGTCTTATTTCAAGGTTGAATTTGTCTAACAGCATTCAAGTACTGAAAATGCAGGGTGTTTGAGAGAGAGCAAATATAAGTGACATGATACACTTTATACTAATCCTAAATCAAAAGATTATGGAAATATTAAAAACATGACAACTAAAGCTCTGTTTTGGCAAACATTTATGCAAGGGGGTATCTCTGCATAGGAAATGGTTTTCTTTCAATTCTGCAATCTTACACACGTGTAAAGTTACGCCAGGGCTTCAAGCGCAATTCAAAAAGAGGCATCTAGAGTGACTTTTGCTGAAAAAGATATTAGGCATTAACTAATAAATACAACCTCCCTCAATTTCTGCTGCCTTCTAAGCAGCCTTTGTGGCTGCTTATAAATACTAGAAGAAAAAGTGAGAAAACTTCCCATTGCAGAAATGTGATTGCTGCCATAGGGGGATGACTGCTGAAATCCAAACACAACCCAAGAGGGGGAAGAAAAAAAAAAAAAGAAATTAAAAAAAAAAAAAAAAAAAGAGTTGTCAAGATAATTAAAACTTTGCAACAATTCAGTAGTGGTGCTGATAAAAACAGCACTGCTGGCTGAATGCAAATAAGATGGTAAAGGCCCTGTTTGGATTATGGTAATTACT
Organism: Sterrhoptilus dennistouni; assembly: GCA_013397095.1. Classification (NCBI taxonomy): domain Eukaryota; kingdom Metazoa; phylum Chordata; class Aves; order Passeriformes; family Zosteropidae; genus Sterrhoptilus; species Sterrhoptilus dennistouni. Next base: position 224,151 of record VWZU01014902.1, on the reverse strand, counting down.
CAGTCTGAAGTTAGCTTCAGCCACACACACATATGAGCACACACATACACACACAGCAGTGGAGTGGAACCTGACAACCATACTTGGCGTGCGATCATAAAATTCCCTGGCACGCTCTCAGGATGCCATGTGGAGCTATTTGTACAGTTAGGTACGGGACTCTGCAGCGCAGGAAATACCAGCGGAAGCACGGCTGACCCGCCTGGCCTTCAGCGAGAGCCTGCCCCCCCCCGCTCGCTGCTGGCCTGCATTCAAAAGTGATCTCTGGAGAAGGCAAATCAATCGAACACATGTTTGGTCTAAAAATGTCATTTTGGAATATGTTAAGATATTTCCTTACATTAGACCATTTTGTTTGCCCCAAAGATTTGTCAAGTGCAATTGAATGCATACACATCACAACACATGCCAGTGCCAGAACAAAATAATTTCAATGTGTCCTTTAGTACTCCGATAAAATGCAGGCAGTCGGTGTTGAAACGAGATGCCCTGTGAAAGTCTTGAGAGCACTGCCATTCTGCATTTCTTCCAGGAACTTGTTTCTTTAAAATTTGGGATCCATCCAAATGAGCAGATTTTGCGTAAGAATGAGGAAGAGGACCAGCTCAACCTCTCCTCTTGCCTTCTAGACGGAGGAGTTGAGGCAGGCTAATTTATGTGATGAAAAATCATTAAAGGAATTACAATTTCCAACTCTGATTCCTAAATAATAAAGCCTTTACGAGGACAATATCATTACAAATAACCCTATTAATCCATGGATTCAGCTTTAGAGCTGATTCTGATATATGACAAAGATGTGTTTCTTCAACAGTTTTCACAAGTTAATATTAAATAATATTGGCACACACATCATTTTTATTACTGAGTTCTTTGATTTGTTCACCCTGCACAGTCTCTGCAGCTGTGTGTTTTATGACCTACCCATCGCAGGAGAAACTCCCATTAGCACCAGCACACAGCAGAGGAGATGTGAACTTTGCAATCAGCCTTGCTATCCTCGCTCTGTTTTGGGTTAGTGCTGAAAATGCTCTTTCGAGCAGATCAGAATAGTCACAGCCCAATCTGAAAGTGCACTCATACTGTGAAGGGCAAGCTTCCCTGCCTGGCATGTTCAAAGTCTGCACAGACTGTATCAAATCCAGATTTATACATGACTGTGGATGTCAAGATGAAGTCCTCTGACCAACAGCCTCCTGAGGGAAAGCACCCACACCTCCCCCTTCTCTCCCCTTCCCTCCACCTTCACCCCCACACCCTTTTTCTCTCTGCATCGACCCAGTGTGGTTGCTAAAACACACACACACAAAGTGCATCCGTCTTGAAAGGCTGTAAGATGCTTGGGTTGCTGTACTTCAGCTGAGACACAAATTAAGTCTGTTTTGATTTGCTGTGGGGATCCTTTGTCGGTGTGGTTTTTTTTGCTTTTTCCAAAAAAATGCTTCCTTAAAAGAGTACTTATCAGCTGATAGGCCAAAAATCAAAATTACTTGATATCTCTTCTGAAATTATCTCAGGGAAGTTTGCACAATGTTTTCTCTGAGATTTTTATCTTAATTAAAAAAAGATGTATAAGAAGGTGAAATAAAAGGAAAATTAAAAACTACTAAACTGTCAACTCTTACCAATCACCTGACAGTACTAATCCAAGACTTGTGCTTGTACAACAGAGAAGAATGGTTGCAAATTCATAATTTCAGCTTAGAGATTAATTTTGATGGGGTTATCATGAAAAGGGTGGTCAATACAATTTACATCTCTGACCTTAGCATCATCCTTTCCATTTTCCTGCACTTTGTGCATATTTAATCAGCTGTGGTTGCCTCTGATGAGATGCAAAAGTTGTGCTACGATCCTAAAGCAAGAATGTTTAGCATTTCAGAAATGGCATTGCACTACTTTGCCATAAAATAAGATCTTTTGTGTAGGATATAATATTGTATTATGAAGAGAAAAAAATTGCAAAAGATTGCTAGATGTTAAAGGAAGTTGATGAAAATGCACAGTTATTAGTTCATGTTAGACAAAAAGCGCTCTATAACTATATAGTGTTGCTATTGCGATAAATACTGTATTTGTACCAAAATGCTCAGTTCTTCTCACTACTGAGAGATATGGGATTATGTGTCTTAAAATTGAGGAATAATGATAAGAGTTAAAAGGCAAATTGAGGACCCAAAAGATCTTGAATTTTTTTATTATATATACATTTCCAGAATGAATAATAAGTTTCTGGACACTTTAGTGCTTTCTGTACTGTGTGAAATTTTCTTTTTTTTTTTTTATTAGTGTGGACAAATAAATTTTATTTGATAGCTTGTTGTATTTAAAGACAGTGTAAAACTCTCATTGCAAACAGTTGTTTACAGTGCGCTTTTCAGCACAAAGCTGTTTTAAAGCTCAATTGTGCATTTTGCAGATAAAGTGGGAAAACTAACTGAAGGCTGTATTGTAAGCAGTGGTTGCCGTGGAAACCCCAGTTTCAAGAGCTGGTTCTCCATTACCACTTAATTTAGGCTTCCTAATTGCATTCCACTAAATCGGTAGCGACAATATCTGCAGAGCAAAACTGCATGCCCAGTCTAGCGCAAACCTCTTTGAAACAGGCTTTTTGAAAGCCAGGAGCTATAAAAACTCAGCATGACGTGGAGCATATGAGAAACCTGTAGTTCAAATGTACTGCTGCTTGCTTTCTCATCCTTAGTAACTTCAGTGCGCTCCACACCAATCTATTAGTTCAGTCTACCTTAAAGATCATAAAGCTCTGCCATGTGGAAACTCATCTGTCCACCAACACATTGGTGCAAAATAGATTTAATTGTACTCCCAACCCAGTATCATGTCCATCTTATTTTACTACACACCAGCAGGTAGCCGGTGCAGAGCCTTACTTTCCTTGAACTGCCCTTGCTCCATAATACGAGGAGAACAATACTTTCTCAGTTTAAATCATTTGCCACTGTTCAGCTGTGCAGCAAGCCAGACCGCCCATATGTGACCTAAAGAGAGCCTTGTCAGAACCACTAGACATAAAAGCATTCCAATTATCGACCATACTGCTTTAATAGAGGAGGCAACTAATATGATAGTGTAAGTGATTCTGCCACTGAGAAGCTCTTCGTCACTGTCAGATTAACACTTGAGTTAAACTCTTGTAAATCAGTCACATTATGCCGTCGATTGAGAAATAAACACAGACCTATTACTCTTAGAATTCCGGAGGGCTCTCCCCACCATCCGAGTTGTGCAGGATGCCCTATTAATCTGAATTTTGTCATGTTTATTATTTTGCAATTGCTAATGTGGGGAACGTTGGAAAGATTTAAGTTGTCTGTGATTAGATTCTGAAATGGATGTACATGCCTTGGAAAATCTTCTGTGAGGGAAAAGGAGAGAGAGGAAGAGAGGAAAACAGGAGACAGCTTATGTGTAACTTCTGACTGGAAAACACAGAAGACCATCAAATTAATTAAATCCTANCCCCCGCCACCCTGCCCCAGACCATTTCAAAGCAAAATATTCCAGTGCCTCCAAACTCACAGTGAAATGCATCTACTAAACACTAAGGTGGTTACATTTGAACCCTCCGATATGTATTAAATGAAGGCTGAAGATGAAAATAATAAGTAAATAACTGCTCTTACAATGCTCCCTTCCCTCCACAGTATGATTAGATGCTAGTAAAATACTTTTCAGTCATGCATCATCAGCTCACCATCAGTTCTGTGGATATTTCTGTGGATTTCTGTCAAGTTTCTTGTCTTTTTATGAAGTTTTTGTCTTCTACTCTGCTTGAGTTACTTTGAAACCAAAATGAAAGATGCCTCTGCTTTTGATATAGGGATTTGGGATGTGAGGGAGTGGACATATAAAGATTGTTAACACAAGTTGGGATTTATTTCCTGCGGCGCAGCTCTACCCATTGAAAGGAGGCCTCTTGGGTGGATGGTGAGGTTGGGAGAGAAGGAAATGGGGATGGGGACTAGAGAACTGTTTGTTGAGTTTGTTTGGTTCCAGGTTGCTTCAGCCAGATGAACACTTCCCAAGATTTCTAATCTTCTGCTCTTTAGATATTAGGAGTCCTATCTGGAACCAAGGCAAATTCTCAAATAAAAAATGTGTACAGATCTTTCTAAAAATGCTGATCTGAGATGTAATTTCAGTGTGTTCCAGGTTAGAAACAACAGCCACAAGAAATTTTAGGCTAAATATCCTTTTCAGGCTATCTTTCTCTAGTGAAGCAGGGAAAAAAAACTTCCTGTCATTTTTCTTTTCTATGAGTTTTTTCAAAGATCTTCTGGGAAGACAGGTAGAAAATGCCAGAAGTAAAAAGGGAGGAATAGGAAGAAATTGGCACCACTGTTCTAAAACTCTGCAGAAAAACTGCTTGAAAGACCATGTATTTGGAAACCATATAATTCTTATATTTGACTTTGCTCTTTAGAAGGCCCTTAACCAGGGCAATGGCAGAAATCAAGGCAAAAGCAGTAAAACAGTATTGTACTCAGAAGAAAGTCAGAAAAGACACTTTCCACTTTTTTTCTTCTAGCCCCTATGGATCACTTTTCTAGTGGAAAAGTGTGGCCTTGAAAAGGTTGTACGAGAACTCAAAGGAGAAAACCCTTGTTTTGGACAAAATGAATCTTGGCAGATCTTGATCAGGGACTGCTCTAGGCATCATCCACAGCAGATTAAACTTTCTTTGGGTATGTCTATAAGAAGAGGTTGTAGACATACATTATTTCCTCTCAGCAGTCTTTAAAGTGGTAACTGATTTAAAAAGAAATAAAATTTATCCAATGTAATATGTCTCTGCCTGTCAGAGACACATTGCATTGGATAAAAATTCTGTTTTTTGGTTTATGTAATTCATGTCCTAGAGAAAAACAAAGAAAAATTAAAAAACTCTCAAGAGACAATGGGATCTATTCTGTCCTCACATGCATGACTTGGTTACAAGTGGGCTCCTTGACAGCTTTTGAGCTCAGCTACACACATGCAATTTTCTTTGACTTGAATGGAGCATATATTTTTGTGGGCAGAATGTGGACTTTTTGCATATAGGAATTCCTATTATTTTTTATTATTTGTATGCTATTATAAGGATCATGGCCTCATTGCTTTTGAACTTTGGGAAAACAAGGCTTTGCGTTCTACCCACTGGAGAGATTGCAGCCCAGAAGAACCAGCAGCATGTGAAGGGTGGAGACAGTCTAGCTATCAGACCTCTACACAGTCATATCTTCTCAATTACAAAGAGGTGTATGTAAGCTTCAGTCACCTAGAAAATAATTGACTTGAAATGGATGCTTTCAGATGCCTGACAGATTCTCTGTATGTGCCTTTCCCTTCCATCCTTGCACCCAGCACAACACTGCTTCCCATCCGAAGTTTACTGGGTCCTCATTCTCAGAGCTGGTTTACCCTGAGAACACACTTAGTCTTGTTTCAAGCACCTGCTTTTACACGGTCTACACACCACTGCTGCCAGATTCTGTGCTCAGCTACACGTGTCTTCCTTCGACTTAGAGTATATGTTTTTCTGGACACAGCCAGTTCTTTTAGGGAATGGCTCTATACAGACAATGAGGCCCATCTGGCTCACCTTTGCTTGGGATTGTAAAGGTCCTAGCAGAGTGGAGGAATTTGAAGGAGTAGAAGGCAGTGGTCTTACTGCTCTGTTTTGGCACCATACCTGGCTTCTGACATGACAGTGCAAGAAGCAGGAACACACTGGTAGGTAGGAATTGTGTAAATGAGCTCTTCCTCTGAATGCATCTCTGTACACAGTGCTTCACTATTTAGCAATCAGCATAGTGAAAGCAAGAAATGAGATGGACTTAAGGATTTATTCCTATCTGATGGAAGTAGGGATAAGACAGAGGATTTTAAGTCCTCAGAAAAGAGCCAAATCAGTGTGTTCAGCCTCTTCTGTGTGGCTGTTTGAATGTCCCCAAGTACAGCTGGGATTCTGCAGGTTTGGGAGGGAAGGGTTTCAGGGCAGGGAGCAGAGCCAGAGAGCAACTGCTCTCTATCCCTCGCCACCCCTGGCACCTTTCCCAGTGGAAGTTAGAGTGGGGATTAACACACACAGAACTGGTTCTGTTCCAGCTCCCCAAGAGGAAAACAATATTTTTTCAAGCTATATGATTCTTGTTTGCAGCTACGTGACACATTATTTAATGGCTGTGAAATACTGCATTGTTCTGATTTTGAAGATGCACGCATCTTTGGAGGACCGCTCTCATTTTTCTAAATGCTTTTTAAATGCAACATTTACAAACACCTTCATTTTCCTGTTGTTGCTGACTCGCTCATTGACATTTTAAGCTAAACAGCATATGGCTTATAGCTTTGTACAAGCAATTGTATACAATTCATACATTTTCTGGAATTAAAAAGCCTTGGAAACACAATGACAATTTTCAAAACTACAGGTTTGTTCTTAAAACTAAGAGATCTGTGAGGTCTATTCTTCATTTTTACAGATTTTTCCAAGTGATCCAAAAGAGTTGCTCAGGGCATCACAGTTTCCTGGCTGCAAAACAACAGAAACACAGGTGGATATTTAGATTTTTAATTCCGATGTGTGTTCAATGTTCTTTGTGGTCTTTAAATGGAAGGTTATTACTGGAATGTAAGGTATTAATTACTTTTATCAGCATCTAAGACATCTCTTGCTGAAGATTTAAAGCAGCTTCCCCTGGAAACATAGGAAATAGGATTTAAAAGGGCCTCCTGCATCAAGTTCAAGCCCCAGCTTTTGCTGTCAACTGCACATCACATAATTGGTTTCATGAAGTGCTCAACCTTCATGCTGTAACCAGTGAAGTTTCTTGCTTCCCCTGCTCCTGTTGGAGGGCTGCTCCAGGATATCATTCCAGCGCTTCCTCCTAATTTCCTGTTGGAGTTTATTCATGGCCATTTTATAACCATTTGTTCTTCTGTCAACATCATCCTTTAAATAGCACTTCTCTCTCTTTGTATATTTATAGACAAAAGTTATGTTCCCTTTCAGCCGTTGTTTTGTTTGTGTAAACAAGTGAAGCTCTTTTAGTTTGCTATATGTGATAGCCCTTTCTATTCCTACCAGTGCACCTTCTTGGTGTTTGCCCCAGTTTAAAATAATTGTGCTGCATGTGGGTGCAATAAAATGGATGACCCAAGCTGTGCACTGTCTACCTGTACTCTGTCAGAGCAATATCATCCGATACCATCCACCATTTCCCTTCCCACTCTCCCTCATCAAACTTTTTGTGGTTTTTTTTGAATATAGGCAGAACATATCTAAGGCTCATGATCACCTTTTATTAGCAAGGGTAGTGATCCAAAATTTTTAAGTACCCAACTTGTACCTCTTCTTTCAGCCAGCTGCTGAAGCAATGCTACTCATCCAAACTGTGTGCCTAAACCCACTGCTTCATTATTTTCTGAGGTTGCACTCCTGTATTTCACATTGTCCCATCCCATTCCTTTTCTTCCCTTTTCTCGGCTTGCACTACAAGATACTATTCCTAGCTTTGTGTAATCAGAAAATTTCACTTGCATATACTCCCTTTGCTGCAGTGCCGGTGTTAATGAAAATAGGATGCTACAAAATGATCAATAATAAAAGCAGTATGTGTAGGACTTGACTACTGATTTCTGTCCATCCCAGTAGATCTATTTTCAGTACAAGCTGCAGTCACCTCTTCTCCATCAGTTCCTCTCAGTTCTTCCAGCTGATTTCCTCTTTCTCCAGTTTAAATAATACCCCTCCCCCTGCAATGATGGTAATACGATTTACAGATACCAGAGGAGCGAGATCTATTGCATTTCCTTTCTTTAGAAAAACCTCATTATTTATGGCATGATCCATTTTTGGAAAAGTCTGACGTGTTTCAACACATCTCTTGTTTCCTTCAAAATTAATTTTAAAACCTGGCATGCAATGAAAGCACATTATGAATCTGAATAAATGCTGCAACAGTCATGTACTTGGTACTACAATGGGTTAATTGTTGCAGTGCAGGAGGCTGATAGGGAGCCACACGAAGGTGCATGCCTTAATGAGGAGATGGTAAAGAGCCCTGGGGCATGGAATAGGGGCTAATATGACTGAGAAAACAGTAGGATAGAAAGCTGAGTAACCCAAATAAAGATACATTTGCTCTTGTTTATGTTGCAATTACTGTCTTGCATTATCACTGACAAGACTTAGAAACACTAAAGTAACTCAATGAGATGGATGTGTGCATGGAATATTTCTATGCCAGACTAGGTTTTCTATGTTTTAAGGTATCACTGGCACTCCCTACTCAAAACAAAGAGGTACCAGTTAAACTGAAAACCGGAGCACTACTTTGATGAGTGGACATACTGTTGTTACAGTCAATACTTTTGATTCCTGGGGAGGAATTCTATTTCCATCCTGCATTTTTTAAAGGAGGAATTTTTGAAAGACATCAAATTCTCCTGGTCTAAGGACAGTCCAGAAAATATTGGAAAGGAGTAACTTTAATGCATGGATCAGAATAACTCTGCTTCAAATGCAAACTATGCACTGACACTGATCCACTCTGTGACACTTTGTTCAGATTTTCAGGCAAAACTACCACCAGTTACAGTTTAAGATTGGTCAGTAGCACATAGAACATTAACTTTGCCTTAGTACTTTGGATTAAATCAGTTCTTTCTTTTTTGGAGGCTGGCTGGCAGGGGTAATGGAACCTTGAAAGACAAGAGGATCAAAATCAAAGAAAATTGTTTGAATCCCAGCAGATATTTAACTCGATGTCCAGAATGGTCAATTAGGCTTATACTATTTCTCTCACATTATCCATTAATTAAATATCTTTGAGTCATAATTCTCCAATAAGTTTTTTTTTTTTTTAATTAAATAATTTCCTTTTCTAACAGCTGGTGCACAAGTAGTGGGCTTTATAACATGTACTTTCTCCAAATGTAACAGCACATGGTATCAGGTTTTCATAAATTGCTAGTTGCTGGACATTCCTTTCTAGGATGAATTAATCGTAGGGACAAATCAATATAACTGTAAATGTAACTGGGATCAAAGTCAGACTTACTGAATATTGATAATCATCTAGGTAAACACTGGAGGTAGCTTCCAAGTCAAATAATAAGATTCTCAAAAGCATGTTTCTATAAAACAAAGGTAAATATATAGCCTTTAATAAAACCTCTGTGGAGCCCCACAGAAACAATAAACAGAAACAAAGTAAAAGAGAGTTTACCTAAACATCATCTCAACCTTTTTCTTTACCATTATTTTATTCTCATTTTATTATAATAGATCTTCTCCCCTACTCTTTGCATATTTCCTCTTGATTCTCCAGCCTTCTACATCCTCCTTGCTCTCTTTACAGTAGAAATTGCCATACAGGATCAGATAATAAGTCTCTGTGGTCTAACATTCAATCTCTCTGAAAGAGCCAGCGTATCAAGTCTCCTCCTTGTCTTTAACAGAGACTGACCTAAAGTATGAAGCTTGCCATTAGTATCCCTCTTACAAAGTAGGTAACTACAAGTATTTTGTACTGACTGTATATTACAAAGTACTTGGTTTCAGTGACACACAAGGGCAATTATTACCATGAGCTAATTATATACAGTGAGTGGAGAGGGGAAATATATATTTTTCATGAGTTTCCAGAAATCAGCTTTTACTTTTAGGCAGTATTTCCTTTCCCTCCTATAATGATAGGAGAGAAAGGATGAAAATTCCTGACTGACCCCTACTATTATTTTGGAAATACTTATCACGTCAGCTGTGATTCTGCTTCCTTCCTTTATTTCTCCCATTCATTATCTGTTGCTAGCATTTTTATTGCTGTGTAGCCTTGTTGGTTTTGCAGTGTGTGCGCCGAGTCCTGCATAACAGCCAACACACCAATGGGTGAGGGAGCAAGAGGCAGTGCACTCATTAAGGAGTTATTGTGCTGGAAACATGGCATGCACTTTTGTGGATGTGTGCCTCAAAGTGGGATGTCCTCCCAGAGATGCAGCACCAGTTTTACATCACTTCTGGAGACATCCCTGGCACAGACACACTGGCGTGTGGTGCTGTTGCCTCTGTGTCCTGTGCTTCCAATCAAGTAGGCCACGGGTGGCAGGGAGTGACAGGCCGTTGGCAAAGCTGCATGGTTGGTTGGGAATCTTTCCTAGCAGAGGCAGGATGCTTCACAAGCCCCAGGGACTGTGACCCCAGTGCAAGCTGCCCTCTCACTCAGGAAAGCAAGTCCTCAGAAAGAGGAGGGAGAGAGCTGCCATGAGCAAAGTGCTGGGGTGGGGGGAAGAAGCAGGAAGAGAGTACTGTGTGGTTCATCAGCTGTATGGAGAGGGTAGGAGAAGGGAATCTGGTACTAAATGGAAACAGATGGGCAAGGTGACAGGAGAAGAGGTGGAAGAAAAAAAACGAGACTATCTTTGGGAGGATGGTGGCAATGAAGGCTGGGAAGCTCAGAGAAGGTGTAGGTAACATTCTCCCTCTTGGGATGAAAGACCTGTCTCTAATACAAAAACTCCAGACTGTCTTATCAGCACCTTGAAGATGCTACATACTAATGAATTAAAAAGAAAGACAAGTTTAATTTTCCAATAAGGTGATAGTAGATAAATTTTTGCAGTGGTTTATGAATATCTGATCTCCCTGTTTTGATGGTACTTTCTCACACATCCATCCCAAACTCAACCACATTCTGCCTTACCCTCAAGAAGGAAAAGAGCACTGGGTTACAAGCTCCTGGAGAACAGTCCAAATGCTCTAACCTTCATAACTATGAGCTACCTGTAAAAAAAAATTTAGGAAACTCTAAGTAAACAATTTACATAAAATTGTAGAAGCAATATCTCTGACTCTTACTGAACGGAGAATCAGTTCATACAAAATCATTTACTGTAAAAAAGTGCTAGAACACAAATCTTACAAAATTATTCTTAAAATTTAATTTGGCTAGGACAGATCTGTCTATAAACTTATGAAAAACTGGTTAAATTGGTACTAATCCACATTCTTGCTATGTTGTTGTTTATGTGTGTATGGACAATTATTTTGCCATAAAACTCTCTTCTACTGATTTTTCTTAAATTAATTCTTTACTATAACAGTGATCTTTACTGCATAATAGTGTCTGAAAACTGGCTTGAACCAAATTGGTAATGACAATACTAAAATAAAAACCTATATCATTAATTTGGATCACTGTGGCATGTAGAAAATTTTTTGCAAATTAAGCCAAAAGAAAACTTATTCCTGCTCATGTGCAGTCATTATAGAATTGATACTACCTATCCAGAGAAGACTTCCAAGTGATTGAATAATCTGTTCTTCAAAACTAGTCTACCACAATTTGACTGCTTCTCTAGTATGCTCTCCTCATTCTGTAAGAGTGGTGAGAGAAAAGACAATATACCTGGATATGCTGTTAGGGGTAATGTTCAAACAAGAAAATAATGTGTATATATTGCTTTAAATCCCATCCTGTCAAAAAGCTGCTGAGACCTCTAATTCTCATGACGATACCTTTGGGAGCTGTAGGTATCTTGAAAACAGTGCTGCATGTCACAGTAAGTGTCTAACAACATGTGACTCAAAGCACTGCGTTGCGAGGATAACACAAGAAATAATTCATGTAGTTGATAATTTCCATTTCCATTTAACAAACAATCTGTTACCCAGATACAATTGTTGCTGTGAAGATTCCATAAGCTGAAATTTGGAACGATACATGAATTTGAGACATGCATTTCAAACAACAACTGAAGGAACTCACTGCCACATGGAGACATAAATATATTTGCACGGAAATCAGGGGAAATACGGAATTAGTCTTAAAAGACAATGTATTTAAACAAAACAAAAATGGTAAACTTTATACAGATATAGACACTTTTACCCACTTTTACTAATCAAGTTCCTTGTGATAAAAACTTTGTTTTTATTTTCAGTATTGTCTATTATTTGCACTGTGAAATGCCTTCAGGCCCTGAACTAGAAGCCAGGTTCCACTATAATGGATATTAAGCATGTAATGAAAAGATAGCCTTCCCCTCCAAAGTGTCCTTGAGCTAAATTTATGTCCATATTGCAGTCAGATGGCAGAAGTCACTGTACTAAGCATGGAGACACTAGAGCCAGTTTTTAGTTTGGCATCTTGGTAACCTAGACCAAGGAACACAGGCCCAGTGAGGACTAGTTACCCTTCCTTTGCAGCCAGCTTTGCAAACGTCACAGAGTAAAAAGCAAAAAGTGAATCTTGAGGGGAAGAAAATAGACTAAGAAATAGGGAAATTTAGTAATGTCATTTGATTTTGCAGGTAAACAAATGGGTCAGGAGCACATATAGAGAAGGTTGTAAGGTTACTCCAGCAAGTAGGAAGGTTAGAGGTAAACATAGATTTTAGGATTATACCCAGTCTAACACTAAAATCCCTGCTGCTGGTTAGCTGTGCTAATTTGTCTGCCGTCTTTGTTGTATGTAGAATGCTTCTGGTGGAGAAGCACACAGCTAGCATGCCTCAATGGCAGTAGGAATTAATTGAGCATAAGGTCTTTTGGAAAGTCACAGCATTTTCTTGGAAGGCAACAAGGGAAAACTGATAGTTTTGCTGTGTAACTGAGTTTCATAATGAAATGTCTTACAGCGAATCCTTGTTGCCTCATTACTCTTAAAGCTTTATTAAAAAAAACTTTTAAAGTGTATTACTTAAGTGTATAACTTGAGGATCTTGCTGCACAATTCCACATGAGTTCTATGTTTGGTCTCTCCTAGATGAGGCAGCATTAGTACTTAGAAGTCAGGAATATGAAAGTTAAGGTTGAATGGACCATTTTCCCTCCCTTCCACAAACACCTTGTGATGCAGTCTAATTATATTGTCTGCTACTGTTGCTCTGTTTTGACATTTTACAGATTCTCAATTAAACCACTTAACCTGTGACATTGATAAGTCCATAAGCCAGAAGTCATTACATTATGTTGTTCTGTAGTTTCCTTCAAGATCCAAACATTGGTGAATGATTGAGCAAAACTTCAGAAATATTTTAGGTAAAGTGCCACAATATTATGTGGTTTCAGGAAAAAATGTGTGGTTAAAAGCTTAAAAAAAGGAATTTTCAGCTCAGTGTGAATGGCAACTCATTTTCAAATATTAATATATGGCTTATTTGACAATGGGTAGTTTTAAAGTTTTAATTGTGTCTTTTAAAATAACAATACATAATATCTATTTGAAAGGATTTTTGAAGCTTTATTGACTGAAAAATTGGATTCATCACATCTGGAAGTTAGATGAAGAATGAAGAATTCAGCCCTGTTTCAAAAGATGAAGAGCATGTTAAAATCACAAGCTATAAAGAAAAGGCATCTATATATTTACAACAACTGTTCTGAAGTGTCAGTACATTTGGTTCAACTAGATTTCCTTGTGACTTCTGTTGTGAGGCTTTTGGTTTATGTGTCTCTGACTAATTTACCTTTCACAGGACTGGGCACTCCCAAGCTGTAATGGGCTTCACAGGGAAAATATATCCGAGTAACAGGAACAAAAATGATTGTACAACAAGCTCCAAGCTGTTCAGACCCTTCAGGAAAATTCTGTGTGAATATATCAGGCAAAATTTCAGTTCCACTGACACAAAAATTGCATTTTGGCATTTCATGAGTCTAAAAGCTCATATGGAGACCCCTCAGTATATACAGGTGTCCAAGAAATTACAGCCTTGCAGGACTTTTCTAGGTCAGCTGTCTGTTCTGTATCTCCTTCAGTACTGATACCACAGATGGATTCAAAATCCATTCATTCAGCAATTGTTCTCAGGCTACTTCTGTAATGCACTACAAAATAGAAAAAATTCCTGGCCTGAGCCCTGCCATTATCACTTGGGGAAATGAAGAGGACAGAAGAGGTGGAAAGAAAGAGAAGGCAGTTTTGCTAAGGAAGGGAATTAGTGATTTATCCCTATATCCATCTCTTCTTTTGTATTCAAGCAAAATCTGAATTTTTTTCTTCATATTCAGTTGATCAATCTACCACTCTAATAATTAACTTACAATTAATATAGATTTATATAGGCTGGCTTAACCCATCCTGGTTATCAGCATGGTATTGCTGCCTTGGTTTTAAATCAGTTGCTACCATCTTTCATTAAATAAGTGAAAGTATAACTTTTCTACATCAATAGAAATAATTCTGTATTTGTACTAAAAGACTGTAAAAATCAACTGACCTAAAATTATGTTTCCTCAAAGAAGTTTTCATTTTGTATTTGTAAATTAATAATAGATTGATGGACATATCTTTCTGATGTAAGACATTTACCTGTATATAGCACAGGAGTTGATAATTATGAAGAGTTTTTCAAGCCTGTTTACTGTATTGTTTCTGAGATGCTTCCATGAAGTAGTTAAAACATTGGTCTTGCAATATCCTTTAATATGAAATGACCTCAGGACAACATAAAACACTTATATTTAGTGGGTTGTGGGCTTTTTGATAGATTAATTCTTTCTTGTCAATCTTTCTTAGTGTTCACATTACTGTACTTCCTGGTATTCTCTGTCATGGACATGGGAATTACCTATCCCTGTGATAGACGGGTAGAAAGTACAGAACAAAATACAGAAATGCATTTTGCAAAAAGCTTGAACATATAGAATTCAGCAATACAGGCATTTACTCTCCATGGACTTGAAATCTAGGCATAAGATAGGCAATGGCAGTCAAAGAGGCAGATAACTGAGGTGATTATCAGAAACAGGTAATACCAGTCAGTATTGTAGGTAGTGTTTATAAGAAGCTGAGGAGTAATTACAAATTATTGACTGCTCAAGGTAAACAAACATGGCTTCAGTAATAACTGATATTCAAATAGAAAAAAAATAGCAAGCATATGAGCATTTTAAGTCTATAATCCATAAAGGGTTCGGGTGATGCCATGAAGGCAGGTCAGCTTTACACAGACAGTCACCCTGATGGATGCCAGCACTCTTGCTGCACCTAATACAAATTATCTGGAATCTCTCCAGGCATCCTCAGTCCTGGTCTGTGCCAGTGAAATGTTTGGGCTTTTTCTTCCTCCCCACTTTTCTCTTACTAGCATTGCTCAATGCACCCTTTTGCACTAGCACACTTGCCCTTTATTTATATGTAATACCAACTCCACTCTACTATGTACTGGGCATGCTTCCTTCGACTCCAATCTTTTTCAGGCTTTTAAACACTTCCCACCATAAGCTCATATCTCCCAAGTCTTGATGGTACAAAGAGTCTATTAGAACTCATTTCTCTTTTGTGTTTGGTGGACTTGCTTTGCTATATGAAGTCATTCCTAAACTACAGGGCTTTTTCACAGGGATTAGATATTGAACAGAACATTCCATAAACTATTCTGTGCCTCCTTTTAGAAATTTGAAGAGAGCTCTGTGAAACATTTATAAGAGAACCTTGTATCATAGGAAACTGGAGTTGCATGAGATTTCAGGTAACTCTGAGATCTATGAACATCTCTGAGAAGTTTGGACATCAGCATGCAAGCTTCAGGCAAACTTTCAGCAAAGTGTGAGAAGATTCTCCATTGCCCAGCAGATTTGTATGAAACCCCACAGAGGACTGTCTCAAGCAACCTTCTTTCAACCATCCCTAGTGGAGACAGGCTTTCAACCGTGGGATTTTCTTGCAGAAGGATGGAAATGGATATCCTGAGGTGAGTCCATGCTGCCTAAAGTTTGGTAGTTCATGGAGGCAGAGAGTCTCTTCAAGGGTGATCTGAAGCAGTAGCCATTTACAAGACAAACAGCTTAAGGAGACAAATCTCCTGAATAAATTTGTAGCTAAATTTGGATAGTGTATATACTACATAGTGTATATTTCGGATTTCCTTCCCTGTGGAAATAGTGATAAATAAACTCCTGCTTCTTATTGCTAGTGAAGGGGACATGAAATTTTAAAATATTAAGTGGGGGTGGCAGATAATGAGAGAGAGCTGTGAGTTAATTAACTGGCATGTTTAAGAGAGCTGTGCCTGGAGGCCACTGCCAGGAGTGGCAAGTCAGTGTACAGAGCACTGTCCAAGCACTTAGGAAGAAATAGCCATCAGCCCAAAGAACCTGCCATCCAATCAGGCAAGAAAGTTGAGAAGAACAGAGAAATGTGGAAGCGCATACTATTTCTGAGAGTTGCTTCAGTTGCCTACTCCCATACTCAGCAAATCCTGAAGAAAAATCTTGAACAACCCTCTCATTCAGCCAGAGGCCTCAGCAGATACTTTTCAATGCAGTTCTAAATTCTTTTTCAACAGCCATCAGGCAGCAAATGGTTTTAATGAGAGGATTTTGACTACCTCATGTATGTTTCTAAGTTCCCAGACTACACAATTATCAGTTATCCTGGCAGAAACTGTAATTCTGACATCAGTGCTACCATTGATTACCATTCCACAGGTAGCAAAGAAGCCTGAATTGCCAATAATAGTTGTAAAAGAGTTAGTGAATGGACAGTAGAAGGCAGGCAGAGAGATGCAGTTAGAAATTATATAAACTATAAATTAGCGACTTTTATCATGTTACATATTTCTTTTCTGGTAAAAGTGGAATACTATATGAAACAGGTGAAAATGGGATATCCAAAGTGACTTAATCTGTGGTAAAATACTAGGTGCTAGGAATTAAAAGTACAGTAATCAGAATAAAATATCTTAGAAGATGACAAAAAAGAATCAAAAGGCTTTTTTTAGCTTTTGAGAAAGGGAATCCCATTGTATAATTAGATCATGAACTAAGGCCTTTCACCACTGCAAATTCACACTGTGAGCTGTTTAAGTGCCACCTCTTGATTCTCCTACTGCAGCTTCTAATAGCAAACCCTGTTCTGCTTTTCTTTGTGTAAAACCAATCACATCACATCAAATTATACAACTAATTAACACAAACTCCTTAAAAAATTGCATATTATTTTGGCAAGCCAAATTAACGTCAGTCCCCTGAAACCATGTTTAGTAATTCCTACTGACTGTAGTAATGCCTACTACTGAGAGAAGGGCTAATCAACTGTGGGCTCTCCTGCTGATGAGCTGAACCAAGTAACCAGATGTTTCTGCCTCCTAGGCTAATGGAAGTGTCATGCATGTTTTTCTCTCCACCTAGGTGAAGAACTAATGCCACGATGGCCATGGTCTAGGTAGCTCTCGCTCTGGTGCTGCTTCTAACAGATCCTGCTAGTTAATCCTGGGCAGACAGGTAGAGCCTTACCAAAGATGCTCTGGTTTAAGCCAGCTAATCCAGCTCATCAAGGCAGCTTGTTGCCAAGAAGTTCTTACTGAGGATATGGATAGCAAAGAGAGAGCTGCTGAGCATCACTGTAGGAAAAAAAAAAAAAATCTGTCATATTGTGCTGTATGTAAAAGCTGGGCAAAGCGTGTTTTTTTGTGTATTGGTAAGAAGTCCCACAGGTATTAAATTACCTAACGAGATGTCTATTGCAATTAAAAGAGTCATAACATTTATATTAACATTTTAAAGCTTGCTTATTTCAGGAGTGTCAGTTTACATGAGTCTAAATAGGCGATAATGAACATGATGAAGTATTCCATATTAAAACTGAGTACTGTGTAACTGTCTAGTAAAATCTTAATATTAAACTATACTATATAACTTACAGGGCAGTATAAAAGCTTCATATTTAGATGTATCCCATCTTGAATCTCAAATAATAGACTTAGAATTAAATATGAATACAAAATAAAAAGAAATGCATTTATATGTAATCTTTAAAAATACATTTACATGATATATCTATTTGAAAGGCTTACAGTGTACTTTGATGGATGATACAGTCATTTTCAGAAACAGCAAACCATAATTTAAAGACAGTGTGTAATTATTTAACAGCAATATTTTCTAAGTTCAGCTGACTTGTGCCTCTCATGCTAGATGCTAGTGCTAGACTGTGTTTCAGTAGGCCCTATTATTCCAGATTCTTACCTGGTGAAGGAAAAAGATATACAGTGCATTTAAAATAACTAGTACTTAAGGAGGAAGAGAATTCAGTTTATTCATGCTGACTTATTTTGAAAAAGGCAGAGAATGTATTAATTTCAGACCCCACCTACAGCAGCTAAGTGTACTCTTTATTTTGTTTTTCAATAAATCTTCAGTAGTATATATAGACTGTAAGCACAAGTTAGTCTTTTTATATTTTAAATTTCCTCTACATGCTCATTGCTGTATTAACATCTGTTCTGGAACTCCCACCACCACAGCAAGGAGGCATCAATTAACATCAGTTTGGAAGTGACAGATATTCAGTCAAGGAGGAATAAAATTCTACAGCAATTTTTGCCAGGAAAATCTCATCATGTGTGCAAAGATGCAGTCTACTGGTAGCACCAGTTCAATATTTGAGGGGATGGATCACTGGAAGAATGAGGTTTGCCTCTCATGAAAGGAGACATGCATGAGTCCTTAATTGTAAATTCAAAGATAAGGCCACTGAACTGAGAGTGACCTGGCTCTGGTCCCAGAAAGTTGTGTTTCACTAGATTTAGTTTCTACAGCAAAGAAATCTAGCAGTGTGAGAGGCAGTCTTTCAGGCAGCTAGATGCACTTGCCAGTGAAATAAATATTGGAAAACTGAAATTTACCCAGGATGCTGCAAGCTATGAAAGTGGACCGTAGACTACCTGACACCTGGTCATCCTGTATCACTTAATGTGCAACGCAGTACTTACTGAAACAGTGGATCTTTCTGGCTGAATTTCAGGACTTTATCCAAGAACAGTGGAGTTAAAAAATCCTGCAATTTGATCGTGGAAAATATACAGTGTTATGCAAATATCCATGTCCAAGAAGTGAGAAAAGAGCCTTGAACCATCTTGGCAATTATACAGTCCTTCAAACAGATTCCTTTGCTTTTGCATGCTATGACTTTACAAGCTAGAGTTTCATTGACTATGGTTGAGAACTCAGTGGAAAATGGAGAGTGAAAAAAAAAAAATGCACTGTTAGTATATTACTTTCCTTGACAAACAAGAAATAAATCCTTAAAAAGCAAAGAGAGAGAGAGAAATGAAACTGAACAGCAAGTAGGGCTGGGGTTTTTTTGGTGTGTAGTGGTGGTTTTTTTTTTTTTTTTTTTTTTTTTTTTTTTTTTTTTTTTTTTTTTTTTTTTTTTTTTTTTTTTTTTTTTTATTATTTTTTTTTTTTTTTTTGAGACAAATATTTAGGCTGCAAACTAATTTGAGATTATAAGAGTATGAAAAATTTCAGAAAAATGTTTCCCTTTTTAAAAAGAAACTGCTGGTCTTCTAGTGAGGAAAAGGTTACTTTTATAAAGTGTTTTCTATTGATCTGATTGACATCTCCATGATGGAATGAGAAGAATTGAACAAATGTTGCTGAACTATGAAGAACTGAGATCAACTGATTTTGGGCCAAGAAAAGCTGTCATAAAGAGTGAGGCAGCACCATTGGCACGAAATACACTGATAGTACTTATTCCAGTGGTGGGAGAAATTTTTCAATAGAAGGGAAGATTCAGAGAAAAAAAAAAGTACATATATGTATATGTGTATATATATATATGTATATACAAAGACAAAGCAGAACAGTGTAAAATTATCAGACAGTTCACAGGATAACACCAATATAACTTTGATCCTTGCAGTTTTTATTCAGCAAAAGGTCATTGGACCTCATTCATCCTGCTCTGCAGATCTTGATTTTCTGTTAATGTAAGGTTGGAGAAGAAATAACAAAATTTTGTCCTAAGCTCATCCATGAGAATCAGGCTTATCCTGGCACAGCTGTGTTCTGAATAAAGCCTTCAATTGCCACAATATGTAGCATATTCCCACAGGGTAGTCTGGAGAAAAAACCTGAGGGTGATCTGTACAGCTGCAGATCTGGGACTGAAATCAGGCTGAGCTATAGGTGTTTGTTTACGTGTTTCTCACTTCTCTCTGACCAACTTTCTATCACTCCATACTCAGCAGTATAATAAACTTTTCTGTGAGGCCGCATGCCTGGGCAGTAAACATAAATAAAGAACTATTCATAACAAAAGTAATACAGAGGAAGAACAACAGCTGAGGAATAGAGTTCACGGAGAAAGGAGAATGATTTAGGATATCTGTTCCTTCCTGAAATGCTCATAATTTTATCTATCATGCTCAATGTCTTCTAGCATGAAGGAATCCTGTGGCATTCGGGATCACAGGAATGTTCAGTTGTATCACACTGGAAGCCCATTTGGTCCACTATCCTGTGAACAGTGATCAAAGCCACAACTTCAAAGGAAGACGCAATGAAGTATGAAGAAGACACTTACAGAAATATCTAGCTTTTGGTTCTTCTTTCCTGTTCCAGACAAGTGATGGCTTATGCTTTGTAGCTAGGGAATTTCTGCCTCTTTCTACTTTAAAATTGTTTTAGTATCTTTGTGTACCTTTTTTTCACATACAAAAAAGTTTCCATTTCATTTCAATAAAATCGAGATAAAGTATAGTCTTACTGCATGAATTTCTCCCCATTTTATGGACATTGTATGATTAACTTCCCATATACAGATTTACCTATCTCAATGGATAAAATGCTCTTTTTGGCAGTCCGGTAGCCTTTGGAAGACTTAGGTGAACAAGTTATAACAATCTGTTCAAAGAATTTCATCCCCTTTACTCTTTGCAATGCAAAAGCTTCAAAGGTCGGTTCAGATAGACTTTGCACATTCCAGAGGTGTTCATAATTTAAACTAGTGGATACATTTCTCATGCAGGCATATAAGCAGCTTTTAAGCTATATTTTCTATGTTCATATGTTTATTTCTTAATAATTAAGCAGGATGATGAAAACTCGTAGAGAAGGTATTTGCTAGGAAGGGACCATCAATATAGATGGAGGCAGAAAGTATTTTGACTTGAAATGATACAGTAGCTGAATTATTTCTCTTTCTCCAGTTATTCCAAGTTTAACAAGCTGTGTTAAATTTCCTCAAGGAGGAAGAGAAATTCTTCTGTTTTGGGGACACACACTCATGTGTGTGCCCAAACTTTTTAGAGGAAAATATTTTTTCCTTCTGTGCTTGTACTGCCGCTGAGGATAAAAAAAGAGATAAAACTTCCCTGCTAAAGGTTCAGACCATCTTTCTGTAAAGTTCTTACATGATAGCAAGAATACAAGAAGGTCTAAGTCCTAAATACACCTGAATTTAAAAGTTTTTCTCCATTTCAAGTGTATGAATTACATTGACTGGAATATGGTGTTTTCCTTGCTGTCCATAAGACCAAATCGTGTCCTGACTTGTCCACCACTGGAATTTTGAATTTTGTTTTGCAGACTGGGATAAGGTTTCTTAGGGATTTCCAAATTTTTTAAAAGGAAAAATTTGTAATCTGACTGTGATCACTGATTAATTTTATGCCTAGGTCTTGAGTTTGGCAGAGCTTTCAAGTGTGAGCAAGGGCATAAATGAAAAGCCATTGAAGAAGTCAGATTTTCTATGAGGCTGTGTACCATAAAAATAATAACAAGGGGAAATGGAAAACCACTAAAATAAAAGACTCTGATCCAGTTTATGTCCACACATGGTAAGGTATTATCAAACAGTTATTTTCTCCCAGTTAATCATTAAATGCACTCCTACACTCTTAAAACCTAATGTGAGGAACACTTTTAGGACAGAAAAGTACACACAATGGATCTGTGAGTAAGAAGCATGTGAACTAACAAAATAACAGCTCTGTCTTCTGTATAGTTCTATATTCTTTTACAACTAGGTTGTTTCATTAATAATTCCAGAGTGTTAGAATGTATTGTGTTATTCTGTAAAGCTTGTTGTACAGAAAAAATTCAATAAATGAAAACTCTGAATTCTAAGTATTATTATTATTTTTGTTCAGATTTTCTTTGTGGTGCAAAATTCTTTTGATTGCTTCAGACCTACAACAATCCCCTGTTGTTTATCATAAATAACAAGTTGTTTTATTTCTCTGGGCTTGCAAGTTTCATTTTCTTCTGTTGCTATAATTTTAATTCATTTTTAACATGAGCACATTTTCCTACAGAAGTAGTCTTGTATCTAACTGTACCTTGTGATTTTTTGGCTGTGAAAAGCATTCTAGTTGATGAGGAGAAAAGGGTGAAAATCATTCCACCCCCTCACCAGAGTGAACTGAACTTTCTAAGGATATATTTTTGCCCCTTTTTGAAAGGGAATAGGTAATGCTTTCACTTCTGACTGCCCACTTGCTAGACATTTTTTATACTGAATTCAGAAACAATTCAGTGGTAATGCCATTAATTTTATTTCTGATAGAATTCTTACTGTCATCTTGATCTTGCACTGTCACAAAAGAATATAGACTTTGAATAAAAAGCACTATTTAAAACACTAAAGTTGGTGCTGATTTTACCACTGTTACCAGTTTCGCAAAATCTTTGAAAACTCTGCAGTCTTTCTTTTGAATTGAATTTCTCTGTGATGGGTGAGGAGAGGGAATTATGGCCTCCATGATAGATTATAATATTTTTATCTATCTTTCTTCCCTACTGAGGACTTTGCATATTTTCCATACTGAAGGTTTTTAACCGTGATCTTTCAGTCCCTTCTTTTTCACAATCAGAGCCGTGTAGACACCATAGTCAAGGATTCACTGGTTGTATGAAATTAGGCAGACTGGATCACGCTGGTCATCTGTCCCCTCTGCCATTCTGCACTAACACAAGAGAGTACATGTGATTTACTTCAATGAACTGTGACCCCCACAGTTTCCCAGTGTCCCCCCCTGCAATCCTTAACAAAGATGTAATCAATCATTTTGGTCCTCATTCAATTGGGAAAAATGTGCTAAGAGGAGTACTACTTAAGATGACCAGAGTTTATCTTTCTGTCTAACAGCCTGATAAATCTGTATAACCAAATTATACAGTTTTTCTAACTGTACAGGAAAATGAGTTACAGCTAATAACATGCCTCTGATAAGAGTCTATTGACATTTTAACTGCTGAAGATCCATTTTAAACAAGCAGAATCTAAATATGCTGGGGGCAGGGGAGCTGAAGTGTTACATCTGCCATTTCTTGTGGCTGGGAATCCCTCTTCCAGAACCACAGGGGCAGGCTGCACAGTCAGCAAAAGGTGAATTAACAGACCATATCTTTATTTTGCCAACTCCACAATGGATGTCTAAGATGCATCCTTCTCTCAGTTTCCACCACTTACCTACAACTCACCTTAACTTTTACCTGGAGAACTGCAATTCTTTTCCTTTTAAGCACTGGCAGCTGCTATTGTTTCCTGCTTGTATCTGTTAAAAATACAAATACAATAACCATTTTCCAAGCTCATAGAATTATTGTCTTGAGTCCTTCTAGTGTTTCCTCTCCCCATCACATTATGTTTTTCATCTTCTTGACTTAGCTTGTAACTATTTCATGATGTTGTTCTTGTCAGAGTCTCTGGCAGATATCCACCACCTACTAGTTACAGTTCAGATGGGATATCAGTGGCATCCTCCTTCTGTGTGAGATCACCCTCACCAACAATCCTAAAAACCACTTCATTATCTTTTTCAGATGCTTGTGAGTGAAGGGGACATTTGTTCTCCTTATTAGGTGTCTTTACCTGAAGCAATTTTCTGTTATCCTCAGTGGAAAACAATACACCTTTTATGGTGTAACACATCTGACTTATTTCAGGCATCTAACTCTGGATTGAGATGAATCTCACTGTGCAAGTGGTTATTCCTCCTTACTGATGACAAGGGGAATGTATGGTTCCAGTTCAGATGCAGATGATTTTACAGCTATTCCAGCTAGCCTACCTAGTTATCTAATGATGGGTAGATATAAACTATATGTGAACTCTATATATCTATGAATTGAAGCACTCAAATTTAGGTGCTTACAGTGTCAACACAAGACGTAGAATCTCCATTACATCAATGGAGCTCTAGCTAGTACAGCTAGAAAAAATCCAACTGAACTAGATCCAAATCCTTCCCCAAGACTGTGGAATATTTAGGGTCAGAAAACTCTATCCATCTATCTAGTAGGCAACTATGCTTTGTTTCTGCAGCTGGTGAATCTACTATTATTACCTCCATTTACTCTAACATTGGATCATCAGAGCCAGTTAATGGAACTACTATTTCTGCTAAATATTCATTTGTTTGGTTTTTTTAACCTTGAAATATTTGCACTATAAAAATATTAAAAATATGAGATTTATTGCATGCAGAGTACTTTTAGAGACTCATGAGGGCAAATGCAACACTATTTGTGAACTGCAAATATTGACATGTCTTCCTGTGATTAGCATCCCAGAGAGGTGTTATCAATTTGAGTTTGAAACTGACTTGTGCTGTAAGACAGAAAAAATCTTCATTAAGCTGAATGGTGCACCACTTTCACTTTTGTATGAAGTTAAAGAAACAAACTTTCCCCTAAGAAAAGCATATTAAATCCTAATGCTATTTAATCCAACTTTCCCTCTTGCACACAAAAGATATGTTATTGTCGCTCATGCTTCTGCACGCTATTTTATAAAGGATCTCCTCTCTTAAAACAAGAGACTTTCTTTTTTTCTTGATTCCCCTGCTTACATCTGATATGACCTCCCATAATTCCCAGGATATAAATCTAGCTGTCTAATGACATCAGAAAAAGAAACGTTTAGTGAGACATACATCAAGTATCTTTTCCTTTAGACAAATCATATCTTGAAATGCACTCTTGAAGAAGTTACATTCTTTTTCCTTTATCATATGCAATGAAGTCAGAGCTTCATATTCACCTATTTTTTCCAAGCATAATACCCAGCCATGAGCTTGAAAACTACAGTCCATGTTCCTCTCCTAAACTTTTCCAGCTTATTTAATTTGACTTTAGTTTTTTCCTGTCCTGTTAGATTTCAGGGGCCACCATGGACAATCTCTTGAAAAAAGGTTGGGTATTTTTGTCCCTGGACTTCTCTTTTTCAGTCTTCTAAGGAGAAGCTTTCATGTCAGAAAACTCATCCTGTTTAAAGCAGAAAGAAACCACTTGGCAATGTAATCTCTTAGTCTTCTTTGGTGCATGTGGGAAGGCACTGACTGTGGAGCAGAGTGTACCTGTGCTTAGCAGCTTTATCTGTATTAGAACAATTGTTCTGGAGTAGAAAAAGAAAAGGAGTTCAAAAAGTTATCACAATACCTTGACAATGGGTCTTTTGTAACCCAAAAAGTAGCATGTACACACCAGAGGATAGTAGGGATACTGTGTGCTTTTCTACAGCTGGTGAGACTTTGCCTGTAAGAATTTTGCTGGTTTTAGCAGCCATCCAGAATTATATAATTCCTCAGAAATATGAGGTTAAGAATAGACAAATAGAAACATAGGGTAGTAGGTAAAAACAGAGTATGTTTGGAGTTTGACTCTAGCTGACATTATACATCCTTGCCCTTTTACCACAGATTGCTCACGAGGTGTACCTAGTGTAGACATCACAAAAACTTCTGCTGTATAGACACATGCACACACTACCCCCTCACCCCCATTCCACTCATAGACACATACAAGGGTAATACCACAGTTGTTCATATCTTATAACAATCATAAGGGGAAATCTGCATAACAGAAAAAATGTATTCATATTAGTGGATAGTTATAGCTAGCTTTACTTGGATATTTTTAATGCACTCTGAACTACGGGATTTCAGACATGAGCTGCTTTATTTTGGGCCTCTTCTAGCTCCAATGAAATCAATGGCAAAATTCCTACTAAATTAGGTGATGCGTGTTCATTGGAAGAGGAAGTTGCGTAACCATATATATATATATACATTTTACATTGTAAAATGTCACTTAAATATTCCATACTTATCACTTGAAGAAATTTTCTTCACAAATCTGAAGAAATTCCTCCTCATAAGTTAAAAATAAAATTGGTGTGAATTATACTTTACTGAAGACAAAATAAGACGCTGAAAAACACCCCCCTTACAGTAGTGTACATGTATGCATGCCTGTATTTGCCTGTATGTGTATATGTTCACTCATATTTTTAAAAGAAATTTATTTTTATGTCTCTATCTCAGCAGACTGTCCAGCGTGGAATGAAAACATTGTCATATGCACATAAAACATTCATCCAACTGGCCAGTGTTTTCTCATTTGCTACAGATTTAAGATCTTGAGTTCTACACATTTCAAATTTATCAAAACCTGAAAACCAAGAAACAAGAATGGTGCATAGGAGAAAATCTCCTTTCCTTTCATCACACTGGGATTATTTTTGTATCCCAGGTGCTCGAGCCTGGGCTTTCTCTTAGTCTAATTGATAACTGTCGGGCTCCTCCCCTTAACCCACTGACTTTTGTGCGTTCCCTTCCCGGGTGACTACTGTTTCACTGTTCTACCACATTCACTTATGGTTGACCTGGAGCTCCTGGGTTAAGCTTCCCCACTGGTATTCAACCTTGGACCTTATTATTGTTCTACTCATCTGACCTCTGATACACTAAATTCTAACAATGTGATCTGAAAAAAAATCACTCATTTTTTTTTCTATGTGGTTTCATGGCTCGTCTTTTTACTGCTCTTGGCTGATGTTCTTTTCTCCACTTCAGACCACCAAGTGCTCTGCTTTAGTTTGTCAATTTATAGTGCTGTCATGGTTTCAAATGCTGTGACCATTGTGTGGAATATACTCTCCTGACCTCTGAAACAACTTTCTGTATTTCAATTGTTAACTCATTAGGGTTTGGAAGAACAGCTGAAAAGGGAATGGCCTTTTTCCCACAATTGCTTCCAATGAGATGCTTGAAGAGTCATCACAGTCCAGGATTAAGAGAAATCAAGAGGATGCTGTTAGAAATTAGCTCCAGTTATTTTGCATTCTTGCCTAAAGGAAACAAACTAAACCCCTCAATGCCCAAAAGTACTGCTGTTGTCATCATCAGTTCACAACTAAGATGTTAGGGGAAGCATATTAATAAAGCTAATAATGAAAAGATGAATCAGATGGATCTGATTTGGATAATTCAAGTACTTTACCAAAGTATTCCAAAATACAGACAAAATGTATTCGTTAAACATAATTTTTATATTTTATTACTTTCACTGTCCTCACACAATCCTTTGTTTGCAGTGGCCCTTTGTCTGGCTTTTGAGCCTTAAACTGGCTTCTCCCAATCAAGTTTTTCTAATAAATAGTGTTTTAACTCTCTCCCTTTGAAAATACCTTTTGAAGAGGAAAAGAGAAGGGAATGGACAATACCAGCAAAATTTATTCTGAGGTCAGCTGCCTAAGAAAAGTGCAGTCATAACCATATTTATTACAACCCCCCCTACTCCAACAAACTCCTTCCTTTCTTGCTTTTCACTGAAGTGGGGAAATCACTCAGTGAGCAAATAAAGAAGTGCTTCTGTCATTTATGGAGAGTTTTATAGCACTAGCAAAAAGTTAATAACTTTTATACTCTGAATTTTCAGATTGATGCACATTTCTTTATGAAATTTCTCCAACCAACCAACCAACCAACCAAGTTTCTAAACAGCAAAAATAGCATATGGTTTTGCCATTTAAAATAATTTAGGGTAGGTTAGTGTTTAGCAGTTCAAAACATTTAATGTCTAGTCACATGCACACAATTAAAAAAATAATTCTATCTTTTGTCCAGCATCACTGTTATTCAGATCAACCACAGATTTTGATTTCAACAGAAAAAAAGAATATCTTTTAGGGCTTTATGGGAACTATGCCTTTAACGACATCCTTAATTTTGAGAGACTACTTGGTACAGCATTCTCCTTGGTAGCATTAATCATGGCCGCACAGTTTTCTGATAACATGAAATACTCGAATGCATCCTTCATTTTTTGTGTCAGAGAATCATAATAACAAGAGCTTGCATTTTTGAAGGTCTCATCATCAAGTGTTTCAGAGAACTTTGCAAACACTAATTTAAACTTCACATTTTTCAGGAGAACAAGTCCAGCTTGGATGTATCTCTACTGATTTCACTTAACATGATACAGAAATGACACATTTTCTCTAGATACTGTAAAAACTTTTTACAGGTGGGTAAATTGAAGCATTGGCTCACAAGGGCCCTATCCAAAAAATACAGACTGAATCGGTAAGACAATGAAATTGGTATTTCATATCTGGTTTTCAGCCCTCTGAATCACTTGCTAATTCTTTCATCATGCTTGAGGATTTAACATTTAACAGTTTTGCTCCATTTAAGTCCACCTGTTTCAAAAGACACTCCTGTAAACTGTGTCTTTAAACAATATTAGCATAAGTTTTAAATAATTAAAGCAACAGAAATTAGAGATTATTTTACCAGAATTAAAATGATGGAATAAAGAGGAAGGAATGTAATCATTATAGAGTTGATGCTGCCTAAAAACTATGAATGCATTTGATTGCCTATGTCAGACATCATTAGACTATTTACTTTAATAAAACAGTAAAGCCAATACTATACAGCAGTTTAAATCAATTTCCCTGGAATGATATTACAGCTGCCAGCTCTTCGAAAATTAAAGATTATTTCTTTTCGGAAAAGGTAAGAAGCCTTTAAACCTTACCGTTCCATTAAAAAAAAATAAAAAATTGCATGGATGCTAAAAGGATATCAAAAAGCAAATTGTGTTTGTACAAGCAATTGCAAAAAAAAAAAAGAAAAACAAAAAAGCTGGCTGCTTATGTTGCTGTGCTTCTTCTGCATCATTGTTTTTAACAGATGGTTTGCTATTAACACTGCCTTTACTTCAGCAAGACTTTATAACCTTGCAGGTTTAGAGTTTTTTTGTTTGCTTTTCTTTTTTCCTTGGTGTGCACCATTCGCATTTTAAAAGTTTATGTGTGTTACTTTCTTGGTGCTTTGAATCTCAGTTAATTCTGGTCTCTTATGCTAATGGGATAGTATTTACTATCTGTGGTTGATCTGGACCAAACATATTTTGATTGTAAATAGAAGGTCTTCTTTTATGAGGATGTTCACTTCACAGCTTGAGCAGTGTAATTTTTATACAGGTCTCAGCAATCAATAAAAAAGCCACAGGAGGAATGATTTATCTTGTTGGTTACAGAGACTGTCACCGAGAGAAATTGTAAAAGATCAATTTACACAACCTGGTGTGAGAACGTTATTGATATAACACGGCTGATCAGTTTCTGGTAGTCTGTGGGTAGGCGGAGAGAGAGCCCTGCCCTCGGATAGGGCCACTCACCAAGATCTTAATAGACTCGCTGGTCCATAAAATGGACATGAAGCCAATGAAGGGCGAGATTCTGCCTGCTCATGGTACACTGAGTGGCCTGCAGGAAAATGGATTGGCTCAGCTCCGATTAGTTAGTTAAGCAGTGTCATGCATCCTCTTTTTTTTTTTTCCCTTGCTTTTTTCTTCTTCTTCTTCCCCCTGCTCCCCCTCCTACTGTGAGAACTGTTCACTTGGAGGCTCACTGCCTTAATTACAAAGGGCCCTTTTAACTACAGGTCACAGGAGTTGGCTCACTTGACAGGAAATAAGGAAACAAGCTACCTTCCTGGAAAAAAAAAAAAAAAGAAAATCAAACTTCCACTCCTCAAATTAGTTAAATGAAGCTTATCAGCACTTGTTAGTTGATCCTTTGACAGTCTGTTAATTGCAGCTGGTACATTAAGTTATGTTATAACCAGCAGGACATATGATTAAAAAATAAATAAATCTACGGATATGCCACACAGCATTGTTGGTGGAGAAAACAAAGTAAGAACAATGTTGATATTAGCTGCAAATATCACAGCACAAAAGACATTTACAGACTATTTTCTTTCTTATTCTGTAGAATTAAATTGCATACTAACTGGAGGGGTTCATTTGGATCAGAAAAGGACTTCTCTATACAATGAGATTAGAAAGGTTCTTATTGCATCTTAATAAAATCTAACATTGGTTGCTCTGTCAATATAAGCAGTCTGTACCTACAGATGTACA
Source organism: Sterrhoptilus dennistouni (assembly GCA_013397095.1). Classification (NCBI taxonomy): domain Eukaryota; kingdom Metazoa; phylum Chordata; class Aves; order Passeriformes; family Zosteropidae; genus Sterrhoptilus; species Sterrhoptilus dennistouni. The sequence continues at coordinate 194,192 of VWZU01014902.1, read as the reverse complement.
TGCAGCTTTTAACATACTTCTCCTGATATATGTTCCCCATTATATTCTTTTATTTACAGACAGTAATTTCTTACTGTTATTACTGGAGGGAAAGAAAAGAACATTAGCAGCATTAAGAAACCCCACGGCAGTTGTTTCTCCTTCATAGGAAGTGACTCTACAGTATAACTGCTAGCAAAAATAAAGTATCCAAAGGCACATCAAGGGGAAAAAACTGTTTTCATGCATTTAACCTGTTAATTATAGTAATCTACACTACAGTGTAAGTATTGTAACCTGGAATGGGAAATGGGTGATTGAAAGAATGAGCTGACTAAGACAAAAATGATTAAATCCACACTTTGAATGGATGATTTTCATATGTAATTTGAACTACACATTCTTAAGTTGTTTCATTTTCGCATTTCTGTACTCATTGGCACGTATCAAAGTGAAAGACTAGCTGAAATTAATGTTTTCTTACCTTCATCTGCCAGAGTAGTTTAAATACTTCTTAAAGACTGAAAGATGTATTCTTCTGGACCCATAATATGTGCTTTAAGATGTGTTTTATGCTTATTATGAAGTAATATTTTGAAATCCTAGGCATCCCAACAATATTGCTTCTTTTTATCTGTGGAAGGACACATAAACAGACAAGGTTACTTTCATACCACTGAATATTCGAAGTCCCTATTAGTTATTATTGTCTTTTAATAGATTGATCTCACCAACAGGCCTCTCACAGTTTTCATGCTATGTCCTAAGCACAGACAAATGTCTCACATCCCCTCTCCCCTGACCCTCTGCAGGGGGAGAGAGGCCCTTTGCTTCAGCTTCTTCATATCTCAAAGTCAGATTCTTTGTTCTGAAAATGGATGAGGTTCAAGTGCTGTCCCTCTTTGTATACTTTCCTGTACTCAGATCAGAAAAGAAATAAAACAATTATGACCAGAATGAAGAAATGGAGCTTGTGAGTCCAAGAGACAGGAGTGAGTGGGGGTAGTGATGGTGATGTCCAGATGTGGATGACAGCTGGAAGACAGGGGTAGTGGAGAAAGGACAGAAGGGAATGTGGAGAACACAGCATTTTTTTGATATAATAATATCTTGACTTGATCTTATTCTACACCCATGTGTGCTGGTAACCCCTCAAGGCACACAAACTTCTGGAGTGGGTGGTAGCCTGATTGACCTGTGGGTCTTGTTCCTTTCCAAACACAGAAAGAAGCAGCCCCCATTTCTGTGGATATCAAATGAGGTGCAAGGATGGTCACAGTGCCTGTTGACCAGTCTTCCTCATCCTTGATTGTGTTCTAAGCCAAATTTGGTCATAAAGTAACTGGTTATACCATGATTTCAAGTGGTGGGTGGGCAGAGAACGAGTTGCTTTTCTCTGCAGCTGCCAGGACACTCACTGCCTCAAGCAGTCTGGAATCATTAGCCAGCCATATTCCTCCCCTGCCCTTCTCATAAGAAAGTTGGGCTCTTCCTAGAAATCAGACAAACGCTGTCCGTCTCTTCAACACGTGGATGTTACCTTAGCAGAGTGAACCTGGACACGCTGCCACCAAACCGTCCAAGTACAGTGGTCATCTCCCTTTCTGCTGTGAATCCTTTTTTATTTCCCTTCCCTGTGTTCAGGGCTTCTACTAATGGTACATCATGGTCCCTGACTGAAATTCTGACAACTCCAGTGACTATCCCTCAAATAGCTCCTTGAATTGCAGAAAAACATATTGAGAAAGTCCTTCACCAAGATTTTCCCTGATTCAGTGGAAGGGCAGCTGGCAACAACACCCTGTCATTAAAGCCTTTCTATTATAGAAAATCCCTGTGACCTTTTATTTTGAGAATCTCTCACATTTCTGTTGTTTGTAGAGGGTGTTTGGCATTCAGCAAAGGAAATCCCTTCGGGCCACAGAAGTCTCTTCTCTTTGTCCCATAAAATTCCATTTAGGATGCAAAGTGACAAAAATTGTCATTACCCTTCTCTTATTTTTATCTCTTGGGAAAACATTAGTAGACTCCAGGCTGCAGGCCAAACTCACACTGACACTGCCAACACCAAGAGACACAGATTGAACCAGCTGAAGACAAGGAAATGGAAAGGTGGGTGAAGAAGAGGCTGAGTCTGTGGTCTTACATTACAAAAGATTTCAAGCTAAGCAGTTTCCATCCCAAATCATTCCTAAAATTCTTAGCTTAAAGGGTAACAGAACAGGCATCTTGACACTGTAGACTCAAGATGTTTTCCTCATTCACACACACACACAAACACACACACATACACACACACACACACACCCACCCCTTCTCAGATAATGTTCATCTGTACAATGAAAGATCTCAACAGTCTTAGCAATAACATCCTGCACTGCAATGCAGCAGGTTCAAGATTCACGTGTAACTTCTGATGCCAGAAATAAGGAGTGTAAAATAATTCCCAGCAGAGTTATCTTTAAATTAAGTTTCCTGCAGTTTCCAGAGTTAGTATTTGAGAGTTAAGAAATGCCTCTGAACCTTAATTTAGCCTCTTTTACATGAATGTGTTCTGATGCGAATATGTGTTACATATGATCATACTACATTTTTCAGTTGATCCTGTTTAAATCATTATTCAGGGTAGACTGTTCAGGGGATAGGACAAGGTTAGCACATACAACCAAATAGCTGATATTTTAGTCCTACATGCTTGATTTTACAGTTCAAGTGACTATTTTCAACTAGCAGTTTGTGAACCTGGAATGTCATATGTTCTTATGCTCAGAAATAGTGTGTGCTAGCCATTAAAGTCAATCTTAGATCATGTATGTCATTCTTTTGTTAAAAAATTACAGGATTTAAGGATTTTCAGTAACTGCCTAAAATCCATGAAAGCCACACAATCCATGTCATTAGTGTAGATTGTGAACTCAGTCATTGTGAAGATGTTGCACACTCCTAATATTTTACTTATGCAGAGAGATCTTGAACAAGACTTTGCAGAATAATGTTCTTTGTCCTGGAATGAAAATCTGGAATATGCTTCTTCATCATTTAACAGAGATGTATACAGATAACTGTACTCAAGTATGGATTTTACCCAGGACTCACAATTATGGATTCTGAGATGAACCCCCAGCTCCACTTACATACATATCTCAAGAGAACCATATTCACCTTCAACCCAAACTCTTCATAGCTAGAGTTGTATGAAAAAAAAATTATTCTAGTTTAGAGGCATTTCAGACTTTAGTTTTGAAGCAATTCAGAGATCAGCAATATTTTGCTTTCAGAATTTCTCCTGGTAGTAGAATTCTGAGATTTTTTTGAACTCTCTCATGGGTTTCTGAAATGAAATATGCTCTCAGGAGCTTGGAAATTGATGGGTGAAGTCAACAGTGTTCTTGCTAGCTTCCCTTCAGCTCACTCCAGAATAGCAGCAGTTCAAAGACTCAGGTGCAAAGCTTAAAATGTTTTTAACCAAATGGAGAAATCTTTACTGGTGTAATATAAAGGTACTAATATCTGTATTTTAAAAAAGAGATTAGTTTCTTCAGTCCTTTATTATGGTAGCATTTTAGTGAGGTTACTGGTAGTACAAAAATGTGAACCAAATTTCTAATGGCTAAATGTATGTAAGAGTTCCAGCCAGGATGGTCTTTTGTAGCATAGGGAGGCACTGAGCATTGTGCCAAGCCTTGTGGGAACATGCCTCCTCCAGCTTGCTATTTGCTTTCAGCAGGGACAGGACTGAGACTGTGCTGCAAATCCTCAGCCACGCTGATGCTGGGCAGCACGTGGCACACACTCACTTTCTGCACCACATTAAGCAGACAAACCAGGGCTCTGGTGATTACCTCAATTCTTACCGCCTGTTAAAAAGACATAAAGCTGGAGACACTGGCACCAGGGCAGAAGCTTAGAAGCAGTGCTGCTTGGAGGATCGTTCAGCCTCTCTGTGGATCTAAAGAGGGCAAAAATCAATTTTATAATTGCAGTGATACCATGAGATCTGTATCACCGCTCCTCTGGAAATGAAATGGAGGTAATGAAACCAGCTGAAATGAAGACATTACCAGCTTGTGACACTTATTCATAACACACACATGAATAGAAATGTCTCAGGTGGAACTTAGGACAACTGTCAGTAGCTGCTGTTCAAATCACCTGGTCCATTTCTTTCCCCAAACAATTCACTTTTCCTATGGCAAATGCAGTGGTCAAAGCAAATTTGCATTCTGATGCAGCATGTGCACCTGTGTTTGTGTGCTCCTTTGTTTTGTGGCATGGCTGGTGAGTTTGGGTGAGCTTTACCCAACAGAAGGTAAACTTGTTTTAGGTGTTTAATTTAGGACAAAATGCATTACGCTTCAAAATTGTCTTCTCCCTTCCATCCAGGAGCCAAAGTTAGGGAGACATAAAAGGCTGCATCTGTGTTACCACAAAAAGCAGAGTGGCAGTATCCACCTGGGTGCTCTCTAAAGGCTTTTATTTTGTCAGTATCACTAACAGTGATGGCATATGGTCTTGGTGCTGGTGATGTAACTTCTGGCAGAAGCTGTGCTGCTAATGCGGAGAACTTATGGCATTTTTGTCCTCATGTTTGCTTCCTTCCAGTTTATGTGTATTTTCTTTTTGAAGCTAACTTAGGTTTAAAAACCTTTTATTCAGAGAACTTGTTTTGACATCAACACATGCCTCTGTGATCAAAATGTTCTAACCTAGAAAATGTGGGCTTTCTGGTTGGATTGTTGAGTTTTGGCTTGTTTTATCTTGTTGTTTTAAGTTCATTTCTCCTTGGAAAAAGTCTTTTTCCAGAATACTTGGCTGTACATAGCCAGAGTTTACAAGGTGCACTTAAATTGAAATATCAAAGAGAACTGTTGAAATGACGTGCTTGCAAAATGTGTGCAATTATCTGCTATTAACTCATCTGGAGTCCTGTGATGAGCAAACTGTGATTTTCAATGTGTCATTACATTGTTGCATCAATGGGCTGTTCAGCAGCTCAATTTAAAAAATACTCAAGAAATAATCATTACAAGAGGTAATCTTTCCAGTTTGATTCAAATAAATCTATTCCTACACTAGCCTGACGTGATCATGGATCTCATGAGGTTTCAGTGCTTTGTTTGCACTTGCTTTACGGTATTTACTGCTGATTTTGTTGTTGCATGTTTTATTTTTGATAAGGCATCTTGGATTCTGCTTCCTAATTACATAGAGGAGAATGAGGGATAATGCTACAATCCCTGATTTCTTGCCTTTAGCAACAATGACACAGTGGTGTTCTTTACACACTGTCAAAGTGCTTGCTTTGTCATTATGGTGTTACAATATTTTTATCCTGTGGATAATTTTGCCTCTTCTGGTGAATATTCAGCTGGAGTTACCCTCTTCTAGCACTGAAAAGGTAGATCTGTTTTGTGTTTTCATTTGCAATTAATTTGTGTGGAAAATGGTCAGCTCTGTGCTGGACTTATTATTTTACTGTGGCTTTTTAATCTTCTTCTCAATAGACAGGTACTCTGGAAAGTTTGTCTTGCAGAAGAAACTATCAAGTATGTTAAATACGTAAATAAACTCAAAGTTTTCTATTCTTAACAATATAGCTTTATTTCCACTGCTTTTTACCTTTAAAAAAGAATTTTGTAAAATAGTTTCCAAATTTCACTATGATCAGACACTACATATTTGAACTTGATTAGCTTTTCTTTCTTATGTATTCTGAAAGAACTCTTTTTGACAGAAATAATTGCAGGATTCTTTTTTTTTCCCCCTCCCAACAGAGCATATTTCCTATCACTTGTGACTTGGGACATTTTTCTATTGGGTAATCAGCTTGAAGAAGTTTGTGCTCATGTTTCAAGTTCTATATAAACTTAAAAATATTTCAGTATTCTTGCTTACCTGGTGATTTTTCTTCTAGCTAATCACCTGCAGTAGCTGTAATGTAATCACACTTTGCATATGCTGGCTCCTTCCTCTGTAACTGGTGTAAACACCCAATTGTTTTGGCCAGAAACAGGCTTTATTTCGGTGTGTCAGATGATGAAAGGCATGAAGAGGCTTCGAGCAGGTGAACATGTGTTGGTGCTTGTGTGTGGGAAGGTACTGCTAGCAATCGTTAGGGGCGAGGAATTAGCCAGCAGTAGTTTGTGCGCTGCCGTAGGTGGGAAGAGTCAGCCTACTGAAATATGAGAAAGGGAGTGGAAGGGAATAATCCAGCAGTTGTCTTTGAGCTGGAGGTTATGATAAGGTGGGTGGAAGAGAGAGAAGAAGAATGGGGGAAGAATTAAAAAAAAAGAAAAAAGAAAAGAAAAAAAAATAAAGAGTGCAGATGTTGCAGATGAAGAAAAAGAAGTCCAAGGAATAAAGAAAGGGCAGAAGTAGAGATACTACAGGAACTGCCTATAGCATGAGCCATAGCCAAAGAAAAGACAGAATAAAGAAGTCGTCTATTCTTCTAAGAGATCAAGTGCAACCAGGTGAAAACTGCAGGACAACGTGTACTATTAGCTAGCATTGCCTTTGTGTTAGAATATGTGTTGAGTTGTGAAACTGTCTGAGATAAATTATGTTGAACAGCCTACAGTGATTTGATGCAAACAAGAGATTAGACATCAGGTAAAGTGTATCAACAGGAAAAAATGAAAAAAATAAAACCTTAAAAAATAATTTTTTTTCCAATTCAAAATGTCATATCCTTCCAAGACATTCCTACACAAGAAAAACACCATGAAATACTCCAGACTGTCACCTTTTTAAATACTGGCAGCTCCTCAACTATTTCCTGTGTGAACACTGAGTGCACGGTAAACACAAAGAAGCCCCTTTCACTCATCCAAGTGGACCAAGTGATCATGAAGATGTGTGCTATGTATGTTTATTTGAGAAGCTGGAATCGTGTGGCTGTAAAATCACAGCCAGCTTTCTGCATGTCATCTTTCTTGTCCAAGGTGGCAATCCCTCCACAACATAAATTACCAAGAGTTGGCCTCCCTCTGAGCGTGCTAATGGGGTGTAGGTGCAACTCTTTGAATAACAGCTCTAATGTAATGAAATAATGCAGGTGTTTGAATTGCTAAAGTACTCACAGAGGAGCTGCATTTGCCAAGAATAGGCAGAGGTACATGAACACATACTTTGTGATTGCATGAATGAATACCTGGTAGAGACCCTTTTAATAATTTACCACTTGCATCCATGCAACAAAGTGTCTTACACTGGGAATAGCAACCAAGCATGAAAAGTCAAAAAGAAATAAAGCCTGCTCAAGAAAGGTTAGTTGTCTAGGAGAAAAGCTTTGTTTCTATCTGTATGTTGCTGAGCACTCTTCACAGGCTGTAGGTAAAGAGAGATTGTTAGGGACTTGTCCAGTTATCAAAAAATTCAGCTGCTCTGTAGTTTCAAAAGTGCCAATGCTTCATTCACCACAAAATGCAGGAAGAGGAACTCAGCTTGCCAGAGCCATCTACCACTCCAAATTCTCACGGTGCTCACAAATATATTCCAGGGAATCATTCTTAAATCTTAATGACAAGAAGGAAGAAAAGCTGAATCATTTTAGAGCCTGTAGGGAAATACACAGATTTTATCCTCTAGGATGCTGGTTTTTGTTCAGCCCAGGCTATCAGAGAAAGATGGTTGTTTCTGTTGAATAAATTAGGCATCCAGTAGTTTATATTAAGTGAATTTGGTAGTCTCAGATGAATGTATAGAAATGGATGTTCCCCACAAAGTCTTGCTTCTCAGAGGCAGCTCCTGAAGAGACAAAGAACAGCAGCAACCTCTGTAAATATGTGCAGGGATGTCTGCAGGTCTGAGGTTCAGAAGGCAGAACAATCTGCCTTGTTGCCTGTATTTGCTTTATGCAGAAGTGGCTACTTAGATATTCGACCACTGGGTGTTATTATGTCTTTTTGTTTTCCTTAAGTATTAAGTTTCTTCTCCTTCATCCCCATTTATTTTCCTGTTGTGAAACAACAGTGCAGTAAGGTCAGACACATTTTGGCAATCCCAGTAGAATCAGTGCCCTCATTCATAAACTGTGATTATTGTCCTGGGGAAATGAGACTGAGTTATATTTGTGCACATAAACAGTGACTAAAGCAAAGTTTAAGAAATGCATTAAAATAAAAAAAAAAGAGTGATAGAGGGTTTTTATTTTGCTCTTGGCTTTGAAACTAGTAGAATGAAATTACTCCATTTAAAAACAAAAACTGCATAATGATATTTCTATCTCAAAATAAATCCTACACTAATAAGGACCACTGGTAGTATAGTTAGAGAGGTCAAAACTTCCTAACCTCCATAGTCCAAAAAAAAAAAAAATTAAAACAACAAGAGAATTTAAAGTTCCTTTTGGAAATAAAAGAGAAGAAGGACCAGGAGGAGGAGGGGGAGAAACAAAAGAGAAACTCTGTCTTTCAGTTCCAATAGTTCTTGATGTTTAAAATCTCTGAAGTTTTCTTATGTGTTATGAAAAGCTACAAATTTATCTTTTGCCATTTTCCCAAGGGAAGCTGACCCAAATCCACCAGCAGCAGTTGAAAAGGTTTTTCCAAGCTTTATCAAATGGCCCCAACAGAGACCAGCTTAAAATTAAAAGCTTCCCCTACCAGAGGGAATATATGTGACTTTAATAACTGAAATGTGTTTTTACTTTCTATTACAGGGGTCAAAAGGTTTCTAAACAAACCAAATTTATCAATTATTTAGAGCTGATTTCTTCTGAAGTGGTATTTCTAAGATATTATTTGGTGGATAAATTCAATGTTCTAAGGCCAGCAGCAGCATTTTATTCATAACAAATTTTTCCTAAACTGAATTTGCTGGGGCAACTTAATTTCCACTATCGTGTTTGCACTGTGGAAATATCAACTGAAGTGTTATAAGGCCTAACTAGTGGTCTTTTCAAAGAGAAATTCCATATAAGCATGCTTATTCAGCACCACCCTGCTTGCCATTTATTGCTTAAGAAATGAACCGGTACTTTGTGTCTGCAGTAGAATTTCTTTAGCTGCTGAAATATCCTTAAAAACCACAAGGTACCTTTAAAGTCAGGAAACAATATCTTAAACTACATTCTCACCCTTGCAGCAAAAGAAAATAACTGTCAGAAGTTTTGTTAAAGACTTTTTAAAATGAAAGAAAATACCTACACACACATGTGAGTAAATGCACATTTTCTTAGCCTTCTTCGAGAAGGGAGCACTTCAGTTAGGTTGTTGCGGAAGGGAATTAACAGTAAATTTTGAAAGAGACCATTCTTAATGCCTAATAGGGTCCACTGACTATGTAAATACTCTGTTTGTTATACATTAGCTAAACATACATTGGGTTTCTGCCCAAAGTCTGCCATTTGGTGCAGGGAGAAGATGTTATAGAACAGTTCATAAATTCATGTGGAGCCCTGTTAAATGAAACCAACCATCCAAGAGCTGACATTTTGCCATCTTTAAAATAGCTGCCTCTCTTGCAGTAAAACGTCAGGTTTATTTATGCGGGCAAATATGAAGTAGTAATGCAATCAAGGTGCTATGGAGGGTTGTTTTTTTTTTTTTTTTAAGAGAAAGAATCTAACTATTAATAAATAAAAATGTCTTGAATAGCTGCTCCTTACTTATACTTGAAAAAATTTTCTTTCTGAAAAGTCACATTGAGTAAAAGCATCATTTTGTGACCACTGAAAATGATTCCTTTTTCTTAGCAATACATGCTTCCAGACATATGAACTATTGCTACAAATAAAGAACAAACAGGTGAAAGCTCTTCTCTCTTCTGTCTCCCTTTGCCTTTGGGGCAGAAGAATTCTTCTCAAGGATAAGAGATTGGCAAAAAATGATCAAAGTGAGCCAAATTTGATCGAGGGCTGGCTAATAAGGTGTTGAAGAGCTTTTTACCTCTAGGGGCCTGACTCTGCTTCTGTTTTGTTTCTGGCTCAGATTATTACTCAGGTTTGGAGGTGGCTTGAGGATGCTGTCAGATGAGGGCTTGAGGTTTGGTCTGGGGACCCTGTGCCCTGAAAAGGCCAGATTTTTGAATGGAACTTGAATGGAACGCCTTACTGAGACTGAACATGTTTCTGAGTACACAAAATGGATAATGTGACGTTTGGGTCATGGTCAACAAGGAACTGGAAAGATATTCTGCACCCCAAGTATTTGCGTGTCTGTGTGGCCTTCCCCTGCCCAAGGTTAGAAGGTGTTGAATTCACAGTTAATTTTTAGCCCACTGCTGACAGTGATTGAAAGCTACACCACGGTGGCTATTTAGAAGCTTGCATGAAATTGAGAGGATGAGCACCAAAATCACCACACTGCTGTCCTTAATGACTGTTAGATTTGTTTTCAATTCTTTATCTGCACTGGCTTTGCCTTGCTGGGGTCTTTGTCACCAGAGGAAGAAAAGAAGGAAACAGCAGGTATGACTATGAAAATGTAAATGTGATAATGAGGAAAGCCTGGCAGATTAGCATAAAAACCTAATGTTGCTGAAAGGAGTCTTTTAAGCGTTGGATGGTGGTACAACTTCAGATCACTCCCTGGATATTTCAGACTTCCTTCTGGAGCATAGGATGAGAAGAGTAATTTGAATTTGCTCCTTCAGGGTAATGAGGTCCTTAGGCAACCTCAATGTCAGAATAAAAAGACCACTAAATTTTGCTTTGGAAGGTGCTCTATGAAGTAGTTGGAGGCTTATTTGAAAGGGGAAAGATCTTCAGTCATTTCCTTACACTGTTTCTAATGTCCTAAATACTACCATAGTCTTGCAACCTCTGGTAAGGCCAGATGAGATCTGAAAATCCAGAGTGGTGGCATTGGTTCAGAAATTATTTGTAATGCAATAATGGGGAAATGAACTTGTTCTGCTCTCTCCAGCTTTGCTCCTACCCTGTGAAGCCAATAGATTGGGAATTCTTCTCAGCACATGGAGCTGCTTTACATGTGTGCAAGGGACACCATCTCAGCTTGTATATATTTATGTAGTCAAGACCTACTGGTTTAACTTTTGTTTATGCTGTTCCTTACAGTTCCAGCACTGTTAAAAGTAAAGAATTTACTTCTAAATAAAAGGTAAAAAAGGGAAAAAAAGGAAGGAAAAGAAAAAAACCTAATCTGTCCAAACTGAGTAACCCAAGCATACCCTTACAGACAAAAAATGGGTGAAAGACAGCATAGGGAAGTTGATCTTGAATTCATTTGTTCCAGACCTCAGATCAGATGTGCTCAGCTTCATCCTTCGACCTCATAAAACCAACTCTACTCTACTCTTCAAAAAAGAGCTGGATATTTCCAGCTACAGCTGAGAAACTGAACTCTACTTGCAGAAGATATATTGCCACCAGGGTTTACAGTAACATTTTTGCCTGCTTAGCCCTGATAGTTTACCTATCACATCTGTCAGATTCTTCAGAGGAAAAAAAAAAACAAAAGCCCTCACTAGCTTGTTTTTTTCCAGTGTCTGGTACAAACTGGCTTGGGGAAAATATATTAACGCCTATATTTAAATTATTCAGTTGGTTTCTTCTTTTCTCTCAAGAAGGTAAGCTGGGGCTTTCCCCCTTCCTCCTCCTCCTCCTCCCTCCTCCCATTTTTTGTGAAGATTCTCACAGAATCATGGGTGAAACCTCAGGCATAATTAAACAAATTGGCATTGCAAATCTCAGCAGAAAGAATGTTCCTTTTGTGAAAAAACTCCCACCAGAAATGATGTAGTTCCTACCCAAGTTCTTTCTCCATAGGTCTAAAAATACGACAAACCAGTTAGTTACTCATATGCTGCTCATAATAATGTCATAATTGAACTATCTATAAATGGCATTATGCAAAGGAACATTGAACAAATGCAGCTGAACGCTCTTATATTGGAATCTTTTCTTTCTCACAATTAAATGTCATTATGAGAGATTTTACTCTATTTTATATTTAATCAGGACTTGTAAAGTCTCAATATAAACAACATTTTTATTTGATCAGAGTTCATTATGAGAAGCAGCTACTGTATAGAAAATGCCTGAAATTACACCCTGGACTGGAAGTCTGAATTTACTAAATGGAAGGGAAAAAAAAATGGCTGCCTTTTCAACCAAGCATACCTTTGCAATCTGGTGCATTTCCTTATGTGGCCTTGCTCAGGCTTATAAACCATTGGAATCAATTTCTTTTAAAAACACGTTTTTCAGAAACTTATTACGCACTTTAGAGATATATTATATACCTTCAGCAGCAAAAGAAGAAAAATTACAGGTGCAAAAGCAGCCCATTTTTCTAGCAGCTGAAAATGATGCCGTGTACTAGTCACAGGGGAACAGTAAAAATTACACTCCGACAGCAACAGGGCAGAAGCCCACAAAGCCACAGCAGCGCAAGTGGCACGGCCAGGCAGCGCTCTAATAAATCAAGATAATTCTCTGCCTGCCTTGAACTTAGACCCGACTACAATTCACTGGTACGGCAGGAAAAAAAAAGTCTGCTAGTGAAATTCAGCTTTACTGGGGGGACGTGATTAGTCACTGACCAGATTGAGCCTCGATTGCATCTAAATGGTCCACTTTATGAACCATTTATCTTCTGCTCAGACCATTTTCATTACACCAAAAACTGATGCTGAGCTACCAGCTGTAAGATACAGCCTGGTGAAAATTAATAACCACCCCCACCCCCCCCCCCTCTCTCTT
>VWZU01014902.1:69643-181506 GCA_013397095.1 Sterrhoptilus dennistouni | reverse complement strand
TTTTTCTTTTTTTTTTTTTCCTTCTGCAGGACTCCTGCATATGTGAGTAGGAGCATTTATCCCTGTTTTGTTGCTATTTGCATCCCAGCATCCCTGGCAGTCTTTCAATTTTCTCAAGTCTCTTAGCCTTTGCCCCCTGTTTCGCTTTCGCAACACAAACAATCCATCCTGTGCATTTAAAATTCTCTTAGCGCCCTGACATCAGGATATAGCCTTAGAGCAGGGAGCAGTTTACACAGAAAGGGCTCTTATTAATTCCTCTGTCCTGCCTTCCTGCTAAAATATAGGGATCTTGAGATTACTGCTGGGTCCCTTAAAGACCATTTAGAGCAGTGCAATTTTAAAAAGGAGACCTTTATTAATACCTGCTTAGGCTACTGACTGTGGGGAGGGCAGAGGAGGTCTGGCTGTGATGGAAGATAGTCTCTTAGTGAAACAGAACCACGTGACTGATAATTCATGAACAGCCTATTGAGCCTTCTGTAGCTGCCGAGATATATGCTGATATGATTACAATAACATACAATGAAATTATGGAGTATTAATGGTGCTTAACCACTGTCAGGAATTAAGCAGAATTAACACGAGTCTTTCTCTGAACAGACATAGTTTTGATAGGGCTGATTAAGGATTTGGCTATCTAAGGAAACTCATTATAGTATTAATTAGGATACAATGAGCACCAAACTGTGTTGTTTTGGCAGATTTCTGCATGGTGCCACACAATTGGTGAGAGGCTTAAAGCCCATCACATGAACCCTGAAGTTTTTGGAATCAATACAACTTCTTTCTAAATGATTGATTTTTAAGCTTTTTATCTTCTCTTTGCCTTGTAGAGTTTTGAAAATTCCCTCATAATCATAAAGATGGCAAATATTTTGGGCTATTTTATCCACAATAACCAGATAGAAGATATTTAGGTTTCTCTGTGGAAATGTCTGGAACTATCAGACTTGGCCCAAATTTAAAGTGTCAGATAATTTTTGCCTGACTCAAACTAAAGCCTAGAATTCTAGCTTTTAAGATGTACTAACTTACTTGTAATACTATTGTGAACATCTAAGGTCTCCTTTTATCACACTAACGTGATTTGTCTGAAATAACTTTAGTAGTGTTTTACTTAAAATAAGCTAACATTAATTAGTGCTTCCTTTTAAAAATGTTCCTATCTGTAGTTTGTTACATACTTTTCAGACTAGGGAAATCTTGTCAAAACAAGAAATACTTTCAGAAATAAAAGAACAAAAAATTAAAGGCTTGGGGGAAAAAAACCCGATTCCTCCTTAGCTGTTTATTCAAATTTGATAAAGTTTTTCTCTAATACAGAAAAAGAAAGTCTTTTGAGTAATGTAATTGTTGATCACTGGTGCTTATCCTGTACTAGCGAGCATCCCCGTAGGGACCAGAATGTAAAAAACAGAGATGCATGCAGTTTCACACCATGAAACTCAGGTGTCCATGAGTTATAGTGCAGTATTTAGTATCAGAATGCTTGTTTTAAAACAGAAGCCATCGAGCAGTAAACCTAACTACCTTTGGAAAGAACTTTCCCATAATTATTAACTAGTAAGGAAAAGTCCAATTGGCTTGAGTAACCCCTGAGGCAATCCCAAGGACTTGTTGCGCTCACTGGCACCCAATGGAGAGGGTGGGTGCAATGGGGGAAGGGGGGGAGGGCCGGTGGGGGTGCTCCACCTCAGGGGAAAAGTAACCAGCAGATCCATTGCTGCCCTCTCCTGGAGGTGTCCTGGGAGAAAATGGCCAGGAGACAGGGGTTGGAGACTGGGCGACAGAAGACATGCTGAATCAGCACATCTCACAGGAGATCTAGGCCACTTGTTTCATTCTGGTTTCCAGGGGTGCTGGGCTGGAAATTCAGTATCTTCAGAAACAGCAGGGAAAAGAGTTTCCTATCTCTATGTATCTTCCTTGACTGGAGTTTCAAGCACAAATTCACCACCTTTTAATGTTCAAAAAGCGGCGCATCTGGCAAATACAAGTGAGCCCACTTTATTCATCTGCCGAGGGTGAGCCTACTGACACCTTGTAACTCTCTGAGAGCCAGTAGTGCCTGAGACTATATCCAGCTCTTGGGCAGAGGGTCCAGGGGAAGACAGATGGCATTGACTCTCTGAGGGGCAAGGTTTTTCTTGGGGGGCTGACCAATATTTAAAGGTTTTGATTAAACTTTGGAAAGGAAGAATGGCAGATATTCTCTCATTGAGGCTGAGGCTAGGGCTGATAAACTGGTCATCAGTACCTCATCCAGCTGTTACAGCAGGAGTTAAAGGCTGGGATTCTTTCACCAAGATAAGATCTCAGGTGCACACAGGATCCTTGAGCGATTGATTAACCTCGTAACCAATCCAAGAAGCTGGCTCGTTCAAACACAACAAATTTACTGATTTTTGAATGGCGGGTATTTATGCATTTATTTAAAACATGACTCAGGGGAAGAATGTAAAAAATATAATTGTTTTCTCAGACTATTAGAACTAAATCTGGGAAAGAGAACAATTCCCAGTTTGCACCAAGACGAAGAAACATTTTACTTCCATGAGTGCATCAGTCTTTAGACAGGGAAATATTAAGGGGCTGCATGTGTTCCTTGCAATTCTAATTCCAGCCACATATTCAGTGAAAATATTATTGCTCCAATGGTGTTAATATTTCACACAATACATTTTATTATGCCGTCTAGTGGTCTAAGAGGGGAAAGTACAGTGGAAGTTTCCATTTTGTTCAAATTATTAACTCTACTGAGAACTCCATATAACCAAAATTGCAAAGTATCCAAAAGCTCAGTGTGTAGAATGAACTCAAAGAAAGCAACTCTCCACATGTGGCTTTGTGTGTGAAAGAATTTCCATGGTGAGATGACTAATCCTCGAGTAATATGTCACAACTATAATTACTCTAATAATATTGTAATTAATTAGGAAATATTCTCCACCTTCTATCTCTTCATTCACCTTCCATTGCACTGAGTCAAATAAACTGCAGTTACAGAGTATTTTTGATCCAAAACCCACTACAAGGACAAAATGATTCGGTAGTATCTAAACAATAAGAAAAAAAATAATAGTTTTCTTCTGAAAACAGCAAATATTGAAACAAAAATTGTGTTTTTACAAAAGAGAGTAGAGGAAGCAAGCATTGCTGGACTGTATCATCCATCTGAATGAACATTCATTAGCTTTACTATCTAGGTCTTGTATAGAATGTGAGAACCATTAGGACCTGTTAATGAATACCTGTTCCTGTTTTCATAGTGATCCTGAGTGCCTCACCAACCTCAGGAAATGCTTCTGTTTTCACTCTTGGGGCAAAGAAAGTCTCAGGAAAAGTGAGATGTAGAAGATCAGAAGATGGAGTCTTGTCTGGACATCTGAATACTGAACCAGTTTTTGTCTTTCAGCTGGAGTAATGTAAACCCTTGAAGTCTTAGAAACAGATCTCAAGAGCTGAGTTGAAAGAACATGTTTTCCCTAATGGGAAAATTACTTAAAGCAAACTTTTGCCCAGTAAAATTGGCAATCCTTTTTCTTTTCTGTAAATTAAAAAAAAAAAAAAAAAAAAAAAAAGGAATTGAAACACCTAGGAAAAAAATCCCTAGGAGCAGTACTGAAGCAGATACTCATAATTAATTATTGTGTTCACCTAGATGCTGACAGGACGCAAAACAAATGAAGCAGAAAAGCTGCTTCTCCTAGAACTAGGGTACAATATATCTTAATACTTAGGCACAAGAAATTGGAAGATGGGAGGACTGCAACAGAGTGAAGAGCTGACAAACACAGTCATGAATGAGAAAGGCTGCGTTGGTTAAGACGAGATAAGTGAGGAAACTGACTGTGAGGTCCTCAAGGAGCTAGGAGGCTTTCCTTAAGGTGAGATACTTGCTCAGGACTGTTGTGAGACCCTTGTAATTCAGATGGTAATCTAGAATAAACCTTCCCCAAGGGCATCTATCACATGCCCTTGCAGGTATTGAAAGAACTGACATCACAGACAAATTTTCAAATATGTAAATACAGGCAAATAAATAAAGGAAAAGCTGATTACAGAAAGACACCTGATAGCTTTTGTCTGAGATTCAAGTTAAAAGGTATAAATTATTCCCATAGCATGATTGCACGATAAAGTAAAAAACTCCTCAAGGAGAATGTTATATATTTCATTTATTATACTATTATATATACATATATATACATATATATACATTATATATACATATATTATATCATTCTTATCTTTACAACTGAAATACATCTTTTCTTGGGGACTGTACCATCATTTATTTTAAATCAATGTTTAAAATTAAATGGTAATCCTCAAGAGAGTGAAGACTCTTCAGTTACCAGCCCTTCCAATTCAAAATCTTTCTTTCATGTTTCTATTTAATACTCAATCCAGGGTTTGAAATTAATTAAAAGATATCCTTTCTCTAATCTTTTGATTATTAGCTTCAAAGTTGTTTTTTTTTCTCTTTTCTTTCTATTTTTTCTCTTTTCTTAAATAAATTTATAATAACTTAATCTTTAAGCAGTTCTATTGGGTTTGCACGGCCAGGTTTTGGTACTGGCAGGACTACAGGGGTAGTTACAGGGCTTCTGTGAGAAGCTGCCAGAAGGTTCCCCTGTATTTGATGGGGCTAATGCC
Source organism: Sterrhoptilus dennistouni (assembly GCA_013397095.1). NCBI lineage: Eukaryota > Metazoa > Chordata > Aves > Passeriformes > Zosteropidae > Sterrhoptilus > Sterrhoptilus dennistouni. The sequence goes on along the minus strand of VWZU01014902.1, from coordinate 176,844 downwards.
AGCTGGCTGCAAGACCAAGCTGCTGCTGGCCAAAGCTGAGCCTATCAGTGACACTGGTTGTGCCTCTGGATTTAAGGGGAGGGGAAAGTTACTGTGCAACAGCATTCAGAGAAGAGGGGAGTGAGAATACATGAGAATAGCAACCCTGCAAGCACCAAGTTCAGTGAAGGAGGGGGACAAGGTGCTCCAGGTGCCAGAGCAGAGTTTCCCCTGCAGCCTGTGGTGGGGAGACCATGGCGAGTCAGGCATGTAGCCCTTGGAAGTCCATGGTGGAGTAGGTATCCTCCTCTGCAGCCTGTGGAGAACCTCAGTTACAGCAAAGGTGGATGCCTAAAGGAAGCTATGACCCCATGGAAAGCCCATGCTGGAGCAGGATCCTGGTGGGACCTGTGGCTCCATGGAGAGAAGAGCCCACACTGTAGCAGGTTTGTTTATCCCCCATGGAGGACACGTACTGCAGACCCACAATTTGTTCCTGAAGGACTGCACCCTGTGGAAAGGGACCCATGCTGGAGATGCTAATGATGAACTGCAGCCTGTGGGAAGGACTCACATTGGGGAAGTTTATGGAAAATTGCCTTCTAGGGGAAGGACACCATACTGGAGCAAGAGAAGAGCATGAATCCTTCCTCCTCAGAAGAAGGAGCAGCAGAGACAATATGTGATGAACTGACAACAGCTGCCATTCCCCATCCCTCGGTGCCACTGGGGGAAGAGAAAGAGAATGTGGGGGATAAAGGTGAGCCTGGGGAGAAGGGAGGAGTGAGGGGACAGTGTGCATAAGATTTAGGTTTATTTCTCGTTATCTTACTCTGATTTGCTAATTAATGAATTAAACTAATTCCCCTGAGATGAGTCCATTTTGGCCTTTATGGTAACTGGTGAGGGAACTCTCCTTGTCCTTATCTTTTCGCATGAGCCTTTTGTAGTATTTCCTCTCCCCATCCTCTTCCCTAAAGAGAGGTGTGATAGAGTGGCTTTGGTGTGTACCTGGCATCTGGCCAGGAACAACCTACCAGAGTAATATATTGAAATTGTTATTAAATGTACAGATTGCATTATCTTCTGACCAATAATTGAAGGAGAAGGGTTTGGTGGGGGAAAATTATAGGTTCTTGCTTAGGAACAGTCACCAGTAACTAGTCTATTTATGGTGCTAATTGTAGTTTCCCTCCATCAAAATCAAATATAAGGAAAAACTGCTAAAAGGATGCCACATTTAATGTCACTCAGTGACTTGTTTTGCTGCATCTTTGGACACAGATTTGCCACATGATATTCAAGAGCTATTTCGCTTGTATAAGGTACCTTTTTCTCAAGGTCTTCATACAAACTGAGTACTCCACTGTGGGGGAATGCAGCCACCCCCTCACAGTTTGCAGAGGTCAGGTCTGGCCTACATATGGAGCTGAGAAATCTGCACTACAAATGTTTGTCATCCATTCATGTTTTCATCTCCTATTAGCATCCTGACCCTCTCATAGCATGCTTGACCTGGTGTTTTGCTTGCATGAGTTACCTGGGAGAAATACAGGACTTCAGCACCTTGAACCAGCAATGCAATGCATTTCATCACCTTCACAGAAGATTTCGAAAAGAAAAGAAGAAATAAGATTCATGACTGATGAAAATATATTCAAAATCAGTGGATCCACGAAACACAAAGTATGTTACGTCTGTGTTCTAGATCATTTCAGCTGTGACACTTTCACAGGCTTTGGTCCATAGAGAAAGAGCCTCAAAGTACTAATATCCCCAAACTCAGCTTCATGCTGCCCCACTCTTACACATTCATGAGGTCTCACTGTCATTCAAAAGGTCCACAAGCACACTCATCTTTGATTGCAGAAGTAGGGATTTACTGAATATTGTCTGTACAGGATTAGTAAAAATGCACCCCCCCTACTCAAATATGGATTTAAACCCTGCACCAGAGCTCTCTACTGAAAAGAGAACTACAACACTCAGGGCATCTTACTGTGGACTCAGCCTCTCATTTGGATAGAATTTCCTAAATATCGTAGCTCTTTCTAGACGTGGCTACCTTTAAACAGCTCTACAGCTAGCAATGTGGACTGAGAAGTACAGATGTTGGAAGTCTTAATTCCAAAAACCTACTTTGAGCCTGCTCCTACATTTTTGTGGGAGGCATAGTAGCGTATATCTTTTCTTATAAAGACAAAGTGAGGAGAGTGTGGCTGCAGGAATGCATGTATTTTCCAAAGGAAGGGGAGAAAAAAAGCTATGCAAAAATGCAAGAGTCTGCTAATGAGGTCACACTTCACTCAGTGCAATGGAAAATACAATTTTCTGATACTTAAAGGAAATTGTTAATATAATAAGACTTTTATCAAAGATTAGTTTGAAATGGAAGTTGCTAATAAGAGGATAGAAAGTAACTAGAACAGTAAGGGAAACATATCGTAACAGCAACTTTCACATAATTTGAAGACTTTTGTTCTTTCATGTCACATTAGTGACTTTCATATACCTTTTTGCAATTTTCATATGGTATTAGTGGCATTTGCGTCTTAGGAGCAACTTTTCATATATGCTCTCTGAGAGACTTTTGGCATGTGCTGGCAGCTTTCATATTTTATTTAGGATTTTAACTTACTGTCAAATGTTCCACTCCACAAAGATGAAAAGGAAGTCATTGATGCTGCATTTCTTAAACTTCTTAATAATAGGGTAGATAACAATAGCTGCAGTTTGAGGAAATGAAAATCCCACACCTTTGTTGCATTTTGGGGAGCAGCCTGTGTGGTCCCTGAAACCTGCAGCTATGCAAATAGAAAATTATATTTTATGGTTAATTAAAATTTCTTATAGGAAGGTGCCCCCCAAAGCTCTCCCCAAAAATTAATAGAAAAGGAATCAGAAAGTTGGTGGTTGTTTTTCCTCCCTTGAGCAGACTATTCATCCCACTGTAAGACCATGGAGAGGATGAATGATGGAATATTTGACTGATGTAATTTATGGTGCTCCATATGACAGCCTATTTCAGAGTGCTTGAGGTTTTTACAGTCTCTGGTAGTAGTACCTGCTGCTGAAACAAGAGATTACTCTCCTTGGACAGACAGTAATTTAATAGTACAACTGTGTAGCTAGCCACCTCCTACTGTATTTCACCACCCACTCCAGTCAGCTTTTGATAGATAGGCCTCAGCACTTGGAATATGAAGCACTATGTATCCTGCTCGCGGTCTTAGGAGATACATCAAGGGTGAAAAACTGGAAAGAAAATAAATAAATAAAAGTATTAAAAAATTCAAGTAAACACTGGTTCTCAGTTTTGTTGTTTTTATTGGAACTGTACTCTGAAAGGAAGAAGTGTCCACTTGTATATTGCTACCTTTTCAGGCATACGGTCAACACTCACAAGGTTTCTGGTCTTGGTTTTTTGTTTTCTTGTTTGTTTCTTTGTTTTGAATATTTGAACACAAAATTATCTCAGTTCTCAATGAAGTTACATTTTAAAAATCAATCTAAAAATATAATTGTGCCTTTTCACTAATATATAAAATGCTGCTTACCCTGTGTATAAAAGCAAAGTGGACTGGAATCTGTCAGGATAAAAAAGGATTTTTTTTTCTCCAAGAGCCACAGTCCAAAACTGCAACTCTCACACTTTGATGCACTCACAGGCATTCAGTGTGTCCCTCCTAGTCTGTGTAGCAAAGTGATCAGGGTCCTCACAGAAGACTGCAGAAAGGTTTTACTAACAGAGCTCAAGGTATCAGCAGCACCGTGGGGTTTCCCTACCTGTAGCTGGGGTGGCTGAATGAGACTTGCATCATCTTTTCAGGCACTGTGTCAGAGGGTGAAACCAGCAGTGGGCTGTATTTAAGGTGCTGGGCAGAGCCTGGCCAGGCTTAGGGAACAGCTGTGTGTCAAGGAGTGCCAGGTAACCTGGAGGTGCCTCCAATAGCTGTTCCCAACTAGTTTCTCCATTTCTCCTCTTTTCCTTCTGTCCAGAGAGGCCCAAGGCTGAGCTCCTGCAAAAGGGTGGCAGTGGGAGCAGGAATAACCCTACTGGATCACTTGTCTCTTCCACTAAAAAGGTTTCAAAGCCCATAACTCCAAGTTACAGGTAAGATCATGGCACTATTGGAGACATGCCATTGTACAGGTGAAAATCTTTGAATTAACCAGATAACAGAAAACGAGAGGAGCCTCTGTAGCTGCTGATGCAGCTATGACATGGCAAGGAATATGTCTCCTGTTCTCTGTTGGAATAACCATCCCAAATGATTTAAAAAGTCTGGGGAGATTTCCCACATATTGAGTCCAGCACCAGCTAAATGGTGACTTCCTAAATGTCCACCTCCTCCTTCTTGGACAGAGAAAGCTTTCATTTGGACAGCTAATATATAATCCCCCAGTTTTCAGTCTGTTTTATGCCACGTAGGCATGTAAGGTACTTGTACCCTTTTTCCTAGGACCATTGGTTCTGAGCCTCATGACTGAAAGCAAACCAGTTGTGAGGTGGAATGGTCATCTGTCTGATGTTCCACTGTTCCTGGCTGTGCTAATAGCAAACACACTTTTCTCTAACTACTACTTCATGTTCCTTTTTCACTTCTTGAAATTACTTAATTCTAGCCTTTCCAGCCACACTACAAAAAAAAAAAAAAAAAAAAAAAAAAAAAGCTTTTAGAATAGCCAGGGGAGTTCTCCCAGTGCAAATAGTTCCATGAATATTTATTCATGGTAGGATTTGCTTTGCTTTTTGTGAGCATTTCTGTGAATAAATTCTTGCTCTAGATCTAACTAGATATTTGTGATTTAGCAAAAAGCCATGTAAATCAATGGATTTTATTTGCAAGAGTCTCTGTGAATCCTTCTTCTCTCTTCTCTCTCCCCTCCTTCTCCCACTTTAGTTTTGTCTCTTGGCTCCATATTCAAAAGGAAAGGAACAAATATGCTTTTTCACTTCTTGCACACACACGTATCAGCAATTGATTAAGAATGGGACAGGTCAGAGTAAAAAAATCTTGGACAGCTGCCGGTATAATTTGCTACTAATAAGGAGGGGAAGGAACATCCAGCAACATTTATTCTCTGAGGATGCCATCCAGCATCTGCCAATCACTTCTGCAAGGATCTGAGCGCTGGCAGGCCCCACTGAACTCAGGCGGGCTGGAGGGTTCCCCCGTGTGCTCAGCAGCTGGCAAGATCAATCCTTCTGTGCACGGCTGCAGGAGCAGAGCTCGGCTCTCTGCCACAGGGGAGGCCGTGCTATCAAACAACTCTCACTGAATAAAATCTGGGTTAAGTCTTCAGCCTGCTGTGGTCATAGTGCTGTGATGTCCTTGCGAGGGGAACTGGCTTTAGGCTAAGAAGAGCACCTAATCTAGGCACAAGGCAAACCAGGAGCTTTTCTTCACAGGCTCCCTCTCTGCTTATTAGAAGTGTGCACGTCCTCAGTGCTGCAGCCAGGTCTACTGGAGCTGGCAAGTGTGCTGCAAGCTTTCTGCTAATAAAGCCCCTGCTGCAACTCTGAGACCTTAGATCCTGTTTACAATCTCCCAAAAGTTTTTTTTTCACTTTCCCTTGGTCTAACCAACCTATATTATGTCTGGTAGTGCATCTCCCCCTGTGTTACTTTCTAGAAGCCTAGGTTTTCCATGCTCCCTTTTTGCCCTGTCCAGCCTGTATCATGCTTTTCATTACTGCTGTCCTTTCAGATGCCCTTGAACCCTCAGAAGATTTTTAAATTCATTTCTACCTCACTAATCCACCACTCTTTTCACCTCCATGTAAACGTGCTCTTAAATACCTCCCCCTGTGCCCCTGACCCTGATTTCCAGGTTTCTAATTACTGTATTTTCTTTGTTTCTTTTGCAGCTCTTAAAGAAACAAAATCCAAGCCAAAATGCTCTTTCTCCTGCCTTCAACTCTTCATCTTCTGCCTGCAGGGAAGAGCCCCAGAACTGTGTTGATGCTGTATTTTCAATATCATATTCACTGTTACTTCAGGAGAGAACTAATAAAAGTGTAAATTTGAAACAATTTAAACTTGATCTATTTAGTCACTGAATTCTGACAGAGCTTTTTGGATTTGGACTATCCTGTTCAAAGAGAGTTTTCTGGAATACTCTCTAGCAATTTTAAGGGAGATCAAATGCTGTTCTTTGAGAGTAATGTCCTTGCTACAGATTTTCACTTTGTATTTTAGATCAACTTTCCCCTCAAAAAACCTCTGCTTATTCACACAATTACTGGTTTTGAAAACTGAACCCTATTTGTAGCCACAGGGCAGGCTTGCTGCAGGCACCAGCAAAACAATAAATACCTTATATTTCCTGACCAGCAGCTCTTGAGTCTGACTTGACATGATAAACAGCAGGGTCTAGATGGCAAGTCATATCTCCTAAATTTGCCCTGTCTAGGCAAGCAGATAACATTTGTGCTCGCTTTAGGTATTTTAAATTATTTTTTCACTGTGCTAACTTTCTTCTTTCATAGGATCCTTGGAGAGCTGGGATGGTTTTCACCTCACCTGGATGTCCTTGAGAGAGGATGCAAATTTGACTGGGCCAAATTCAGCATGGTAGTCCAACAACAACAACAAAAAAGGTTTTGTTTGTGGCATCAAGATAGCACAGGTTTCTCAACACTAGGCCCCCTATTTTCACATTCTTAAATGGGATTTCAAGGTGAAATGCCACCCTCTACTCATGTCAGCACTTCTGATCAGCGTGCAAGCCCCACAGGCTGGATCTTAACTGCTGTTTATGGGCAAGGATTGAGGCTGGGTATTAACTATGTGAAGTGACACCCAAGTAGCAATGAGAAAAATATTCATGTGAATTCTATGAATATTTGTGGCATGTCATATTCCATGACAGCTATTTGAGCTCAGGAATGCTGTAATGGGCTGTGACATGATGTCACTGACACTGCATTGGTTGTACCAGGGAAATACTACTCTGTTGGCCAGAGACATAAATGCAATATTAAGAAATGCCTTTTGATCCTACCCACCTCCATTTTAGGGTGCTAGCAGTTTTCTCAAAATTCTCTATTTTGAAATTAATTTGAAATCCATTCTGTAATAGACTGTTCAGGATAATTCCTAATGTTCTGAATAATATGCATTGACATCAGATGTTGCTGCTTATAATTTTTATTATGATGATAAAAATGCATATTAAAAATGGATCTCTTCTTTCATCTTAATTCAAATATGGAGAAATAAAATTTAGAAAATGTCCATAAATCTTAGAAACTACCCACTTTTTTTGCAAAAAATTGAGCCTCTCAGATTATCTGCCAGTTATCCTTCTTTCTTTCCATCTCCTGCAATCTTTCCTGTGCCTGCTTTCTGCTACCAGTTCAGGTAAGACAGGAATGCCCAATAAAATACTTCTGTGGTGTTTGAAGCAATATGCCTTTAGAAGGTTCACAGTTTCTGCACATCTTCAGCTTCCGAGACTTTCTAGATCCTGCTAGTAAGTCTTGGTTCTCATTCCTGTACTTGTTTTTTAACCCCCCAGGTTTAAAGAGCAAAATATATTTTTTCTTTATTATTACATGGACAAAGAAAATTGTATAAAATCCTCAACAAGCAGCTGCTCTGCAAGGACATTATGAGTGTCCATGGTACTGCTGCAGCACGAGCATCTGTCACTCAAGAAAATGTCATCTTGCCCAACCAAATCCCTTGTGCAATCAGAGTGAAGAAAGCACTTGTTTAGAAAGGTTTATGGGCTGACGTCTGTTTGAATGAGTAACATCTGGGCGAGGATGGGTAGGATGCACATTCCTGTTTGGCCAAGCCACTGCATCTTAATAGCAAAAGGGGTTCTTTAACTGAAAGGAAAACCCAAAACAAAGTCTTGAAACAAATGTCACCATTTCCACATTTTTAAACCATATTATTTTCTAAGTCTCAGTTGGGAATAAATCCAGCTTTCACAAAAAAGCATCGATAATTTTTTAGGCATCATGGTTTATCATTTGCAATAACATCACAGCAGATATTTGAGACAAACATCATGTTATTGTTCTTGGACATGTTAATCAAATCAGCTCTTCAGGGAAAAAAACCCCAAACCCTGCCTATTAAAAACAATAGCTTGCACAGAAATGGGAGCTGAACAAGGCTTTCTTTTGTGTGGAAACAAAACCACTGGATTCAGGAATTACTTATGATATCAAGTTATGATATGTACCTAACTGTCAGACTATAAAGCACAAATATTATTAGATAATGTGAAAATTATGGGTGTTACAGAATGAAGATTTTTTAATTTTAAATGGCTTGAGAAAATCTCACCAATGCAAGTCTAATACTCATATAAATCTACTGATTTTACCATTGTAAATCAAATTCTACCTCCTTAAGTAGGACTAATCAGCACTAATTAAGGAAGTTTTCTTACTTTGCTTTCAAGTTTAAAGATTACCTTTTCAATCCTTATTATATATACAGCAGTTTCTTTGCTAGCATGTGCCACCGTAGGTTAAAAAGTACTCAGCAGAGTGATTTGTCTGTTTCATATTTTGGCTTTGTTGTTGAAAATTTTTCATTTGCTTTTGCTTTGAAGTGCAGAGCAGCACCCTTTCACTCACCCACCTTTTTTTTGAAGGCAAAATGTAAATCACAAGAATTTATTTTCTTTGCTAAAAAACATTTCTTCATGGAGTTTTTATCTCCTTTAGATATAACTTTTTAAAAGATACAAATTAAATCAGACTTTTAGCAGTTTTCCTAGAGGAATTTCAGCCTCATTTACAGAGACAATGCTATGCTTTTCTCCATTCTTTCAAAGAATTAACAGAAAAATGGAAAATGGGAGTGAGACTGATTGCTAGATCACTAGTAGGTGATCTAATAGATCTGTTGATGCTTCTATATTTGAAGATGTGTCAAGGTGGCATATGTATACCTGGATATATGTGCGACACTCTCCACACATCACACATACAGATATAGAACACTTTTGCCCCAAGAAATCTTTTACTTTAAAATAAACCCCATACTTTTCACCAAAAGTTTTTTGCAATTCCATGCTAAAGATTATGAGGTGCTTTTTCTGCAGAGCTCTGATCAGCAGATTTGATATATGGGTACAGATCAATTTTTTCTTATGGCAAATCTATATGTTATTCTACTTCTTCATTTGGTACTATTTGCTGAGTGGCTGTTACTTGGGAGCAAAGGTCAGTATCTTGCTGTTGGAGCAGCCGAGTAATCTTTTACTCCTCATAAGGGTAGTCAGAGATATTAAATCACAGTTGACGTACCTGAAGCACAGCAACTTCATCCATATTTTATCTGCTGTAAATTTAATACCACAGCACTTTTTAGGGTGATGTATTTATTAACTGGCTGTGGATGAGCAGTACAGAAATTCAGTTTGTTCAGGAAAATAAAATGAAGACACTCTGACAAGTTTATGAAGTAAGCACAATAGCTATTTATTACTTTTTAAACATGCAGTGCACCTAAATGTTTTTAGCAGTGTTTGCCCAAATAAATGAATAAAGCTTCCCAAATCATCTCTGTTTACTTTTCTTTTGAATTTTAATAAAGTTTTGCCATATTTTGAAAAGCACATGCTAGCTTCCTTCATAATAAAATGCATTCTTTATGGAAATAAACATAGCTAAGTGTTCAGATAAGCTGGAGAGGGGCATTGTGGGAAGAGAAACAAATCATTCACAGCATACTGCATATTAATCCCATCTTTTCAATTTTTGGTTCTAATTTATTTTGTTCTTTACATTCTACTACCACCAAAATAAATGAAGCCATGAATACAATAAGTTTTTTAATGCAAGTACCCGCCTTCTACTGGCTTCTATTGCATTTGAATAGCACTTATTATTTTTATTCAGTGTTACTCTTTGTATTTCTCATGGTAAATAATTCACATGACTTTTTTTTTTCTTGTAACCAAGATATCCTTATGTTTTCACACAATTGGGAAAAAAATCATTCTAGATATTTTCATCCTTCATTAACTGTGACTTCAATTTTTTTATAATACGGCAAAGAAAGATATTTAGATGTTGAGAAGGCTGCCAAATAAAAGACAACTGTGACCTTAATGTCTCAGTGTATGAAAGTGCTCATGATTTAATTTGTGATCATTGAAACCTGATGACCAACTCAGTCTGGAAATACTCAGATTTTGCCTACAGCCACGCCAGAAACATGCCATGTGTGGTGTGTTGGGTTTGCAGACCACAGTTACATCAGAGGAATGGCACTGGCAGATCTTGAGAAGCTCAAGAACTGCGTTCTCCAAGTGACAGAAGACTGTGTGTATTTTCTCCTCCAACTCCGAAGGGACATCCTCTGCAAATCAAATGTCTGTGGCTATATATGCGCTTTAGATGTCATTTCTGAAGAGAGAGATCCTGTTTTTCTAGGGTTGTTAATAAAAGGATGAGTCAAATGACTAAATTACTACAGCAGCTCTTTACCACTCTTTTGGCTGTGGTATTTGTTTTCTTCGGATAGTCCATGAAAAAATAGCTACACAACAATGTAGCTTCTTGTTCTTTACCTGCTGCATCATCAAAAATTTGGTTATTCAGGCTCTTGGAGATAAGAGACCGAGCAACAACATCTCTCTCTTAAACTCTGCCCATGCTGAGGTTGGTAATTAGGTAATAAGTCCTTATTTGTGCCGAAAAGACAACAACAGAAAGAGAAATCCACAGTAAGGGATGCTTCAGACTGAATCTCCAATTTACCTCAGGAAGTCTGGACTACTTTTCATTTTTCTGCCTCCAGGTTTGTGCAGAAAAAGTCTCATCTGCATTCCTTTATGGTGATGATATTGTGTTGGTCTCCATTCCTTTCACAGATCCTCACTGCAGGATCACCTCCTCTCTCTTGCTGTTCAGTGCTTACTGCAGTTTATTCCCCAAGGACCCTTATTATTAAATATAATCTCTCATTCCCACTTTCCTTTTATTTCAAATTCTCTGACCCATTTACTCTCTTCTTGAATTCTCCTTAAATTTCTCACAGTTTTTTTCTGGTCTATGTCCCGAGTAGAATTTAGCAGCCCACTGGCAGCACACTGAGGCCAAAAAGAGAATGCTCTTTGGTTTCGAGGAGTTTTGGATTACCAGCTAAACTTCCATGACCACTTGTCTTCTCTGTTGCAAAGCTCCACATGAGTATTATGCTACAGAAAGCATCACAGCAGAGAAGCTGGGTGGCTCTGCAGGCTCAGAGTGGAAGGCTATAACCATATATTCATCTGCCAGTCAGAGAAGGGAAACCCTGGGGCAAAACTTGCACAAAATAATCCCCATTATTCAGACTGCAAAGGAGGAAAACCAGAAGAATTTTGCATTTAGGACTGACATACCAGCAAAGAGTGCTGGCACAGAATAATACTACTATATAATAATAGCAATAATATTTGTACATAATTTATCATTATACACTACAAACTCAGCTCAAATCTCAATACCATGCCATTCTCTTCCAGCTCCATATCCTCCTCCTCTACTCTTTTTTATTGGCTTACATGTGCTGTGGAAATTAGTTTTATTCTAATTTGGAGCCTTTGAGGAAAGGCTGAAAAAGCATGTACTAGTCCATAGTCATTAAAAAACTCAAATGACAGTATTTCATCCTGCTTTTGAGGCTAAAATATTAGGCTTTGAAACATGAATCACACGGCTTAGTTGAGGCTGTGAAGAAGCTTAGGATCACAGCGTTAGTTAAAAATAAGCTTTAATACATAAAGCTGAGGAAAAGGAAACATAGCGAATACCTCAGAAGTCAAAGCACAGCTATGGAGCAGCTCTGAGTTTGTGTATACTCTACTGCTCTGTTCTTAACCCAGATACTGAGCCACCAAAGGGGAAGGTGGAGTATCTGGCATATTTTAGAGGGAAGTGATGGGTGGGATGTAAGGAAAACAGTGTGTAATAGGTCATAAAGAGTTAACTGTTTGCAGTGTCTTTCCGTTTGCAGAATACCAAATTGCTTCATGGTATCTCACCATTCTTTTTTTAAAATATTTTTTTTTCTTTCCCGTGCCTTGTGAATCCCATATTGGCAAACAAAACTGAATGCTACAAAACATCCAAGTGGTCCATACTGAAATGCTCCTTGCAGTGTCCTAAGCTGCCAGTTGCCCTGAATCTTCTATGGTTTAAATACAATCCAAAACCAATTCCCACAGTGGCACACATCAGCTTACATATAGTGAAAAAAAAAAGAGGATGGAAAACATATCTTCAGTATTAGCTTAGGAAACCTTAGGAAAGGTGCTATCAGTGTTTCTTCTCACAGGACCAAGTCTCCTCTCTGCTCCAGACAGATCCTGGGCTACCCATGGCTTGCAGAACTGTGAGTTTTGTTAGGGTCCTCCTGTCTCCTTTCCCCCTGAACAGCTCTGTCCCTCCTTCTTGCTATTGGCCATTGCAGGAGTCCTGCGAAAAGGCTCTTATGAGTCTGCACAAGGGAAAGCCATGAAAACTACACTCTGGAGAACTGAATTTCAAAAGCTCAGTTAATTCCCCAGAGGAAGCCTAAGGTAAAACAATAATCATCACCTTGTTCCCCTCCCACCTGTCTGAGCACAAGTTCCTGATTATCTGGCTGGCTGCAGTGAGCAGAGGTTATGCTGCTGCTGCTTCGACCTCCTTCTCAGCCAGTGCCACTCAGCTCCTTATCAAAACAGCATGAAGCCACCTGATTCTAGGGCTGCATTTAAAAATAGTATCCATTTATCTTTTTCTTTCTTTTTAAAGCAAACTTCTGCAATATACATTGATATTTATAGCTTAGATCCAGGCAGCACAGCTGTAATTTAGGGAGAATACCTGAGGTGCAATACTGATCATTTCTGCAATAGGCAGCCCATTGTTCATAATATTAAGGCACCAGAAAAATGGTAGCAAAAGAAGCATGTAAGTATCCAGCTTGCTGATCTCAATTCCATTTGTACTCCTCTGCTCTGAGTGAGTTCCTACAGGGAGGAGAGGGGGCTTAAAGCCATAGTCCTCAGACAATAGCACTCTCAGGATGGTTAATTATAGTACAAAGCCCTAAGAAACTTAAGTGGATTTTGCATGGCTTTATGGAAAGTGGAAAGTATTCTCTTTACCATTTGCCAAACCACACACATATTACAGAATAACAGATAGAGTTTCAGGGCTTTCACAAAACCAGGTTACACATCAATTTAATTTATTTCACTTGGTGCATGACAGGGTGACATAAAAAGCTCTTGACCACATCCAACACACCCTATATAGCAGACACCTGGTACGGTCTCTAAATGTTTTCTTTGATGCCAGGTCATACTAAGTTTTTAATATCCACAGCAGAAAGGGAAACAAATGTTTTGTGAAAGTCTTTCCAACAGCACTCCTCAAGGGAAAACCTTCCCCAGCCATGTGTCCAAACACCCTGCCACATGGAACAGGAGAGAAAATTACTATCTTGACCCACCAGCTCGTATTTGCGTTCTTGCCAGCCACTAAGGTTATGCCTGTGGTCTCTCATCTGAAGGGGAACCACAGAGGAGACTATAAGCTGGGGTGTTATTTTCATTTCATTCTTTCTTTTTAGAGTTTAGTTGGTGACATGGTGAAAATTAGGGTTCTGAGCATTATGGTTTAAAGATTTACAGTGGAATGGAAGAGAGGGAAAAGAAGGTGAAAAAGATAATACGTAGAGACATGGTTTATCGCCAGCCACAGTGTTTTAGGAAGGTCAGAGCTGCTGAGTAAACCATGCAGCCTTCATTAATGAACTGCTAAAACTATTAAAGAGTTCCCTGTTGTCATCAAAGACATGCTACCTGAGACCTTATTTCAGCTTAGATATATGTGCAACAGATGTATGTACTGATGGGGAAAATGTGATGAAGAGACTCAAATCACTATCCTGAAAAGACTTACACATGTGCTTGGTTTCATAAAACCCCTCTTCTTTGGGCTTATTTAGCCTCTAAGAGGAAGGTTCAAGGGGGGACCTTGTTGCTCTCCACAGTTGCCTGAAAGGAGGGTGTAGCCAAGTGGGGGTCAGACTCTTCTGTCAAGTGACAAGTGATAGGATGAGAGTAAATGACTGCAAGTTTCACGGGAAGGTTTAGGTTGGATATTAGAAATATTTCTTCCCTGAAATGATTGAAACAGGTCACCTGGAGAAGTAGCTAGGTCACTGTCTCTGGGGGTATTTAAAAGATGTGCAGATTGGGAACACGGCACTTGGCACATGGCTTAGTGGTGGACTTGGCAGTGCCAGGTTAATGGCTCGACTTCATGATCTCAAAGGTCTTTTCCAACCTAAATGATTCTATGATTCTATAAATAATCCTAATGAAATAGTTTAGCCAAAAGGGCTAGTTAGTGAATAAAGGTAAACACTGCATATGAATCCTTTCAAGACCATTGCTTAGTTGTGATAGGGAGGATGTATCTGATGGGAGACAGCCAACACGGAGTGCAGAAGCTAAACTACAAAATCTATCTTTTAGGATATATTGAGTTTACTGAAAATCTGGGACCAATACTTAACAGGCTATGGCAGACTGTAAGTGCCCAAGGATTTGCTAACTAGATAGGCTTCTTATTGCTCCCAAAATAGACACAGGTTCCTGTACATGTAAATAGAACAGTTATTTTGGTTAAATAGAGCTTAACTGTTTCTGATACAGTCGTTTATTTGTCAAGTCTGCTTTATGTTAATTTAATTATAAGAAAATTGAAAAGTGTGATACATAGCTAAGCCCTTAAGGCTGGTTAATCTATTTGGATTGTAACAAATATAATTTTTATTAGCTCAGCCTATTTGGATGGTAACGAGTCTAACCTTTCAGTAGACATTACAGACTCTGAATTATAGTCCATTTTGTGTAAAACCAGCATTTAGTTCAACAAAAGAAAAGATCTTTTTTCTGCCATTGTGTTAAGGAGTTGCTGTATTAATGGGGATGTCATAGGAACCCAGAAGTAAGGGTTCCCTCCTTTCTGAATGTGCATGGAAAAGTGCCCAGGTAAGTCATAGGGCAATAGTAAATCAGAATCGGAAGGCTTTTTTTTTCTTTTTTTCTGAAAATGACTATAAAGAAAAATATTGTTATGGACGTGAAGAAAGAAAGCAACCAACCACTGTCGAAGTAAAATCTTTTTCTGCACAATTGTGAGAAAAGCAAATAAATCAAATCGAAACCCCTAGCCAAATGAAATCCGTCTGAAATAAACAAACTAAACCAAGATAAACAGGCAAACAAAAAATACAAACAGACATTGCCTTAATTTCTAGGAAAAAAATCCATGTTTGAAACTCACTAATCATTTTAGATTGCTTCAGGTGAAAATGTCCTTATTTTTACTCTGAGTTTTCACATTTTAAATAAAATGAAAAATGCCCTGCAAAAGTTGAGGTTCTTGTCATACTACCATTGTGTAACTGCTGACTCCCTTATAGAAGTAGAAGCAGGGCTCTCTTTATGTTTCAGAATACTTATTGAAACTCAGAAGTGTTAAAATTAAAAAAAATCCCAAAACACTATAAAACCCTCTCAGAATGTCCCAGTGGAGAAAAAACACAACCCAACTTGTGAAACTTGTGGAAGTGCATGTTTTCACTACAAGTTCTTTGTGAGACTTGGTTGGGGTATTATTCTGAACCTGAGCAGCTGTAGCCTAAACTGCTGTTCTCATTAACCTGGTGTTGCCATGCTGATATGGAGAGGGAATGTGCAAGAGGGACATTCACTTTTCATTTTAGCATATTTCAAGCATCTATATGATGATATTGTATTGTATAAATAAAATATTCTTTCACACTCTGAAGCATTTTTTGCATTTCTCATGACAAAGATAATGATGGAGTATATGAGTGTTGATCAACTATTTCTAACTGGAACCAGAAAAGTATCTTAGCAATGCTGATGGAAAAATGTTAGACCCTTTACTATTGAGCATAAACCTTTCCAGCTATGTGATTTCTTTTTTTGTCAGAGAAATTTTAAAACAATATAAACCAAAAACCAAATGAAAAATAGATGTTTCTATCAAGGCAGTTTTTTGGTAAGAGGGAGAGGAGCTCACAGTTTTTGTAGGGAGTTCTGACTTTTCTTGCTCTGTATGCCACGGTGACAGGTGTAAGAAATCTGTACCCCACTGTAAAACAGAATAACTGACATCTGAAGTGGTTTTTAAACTTTCTTAAATTTTGAAAATTTCAGGGGAATTTATGCCTCGTTGAGATAACAGAGAGCTTTCTAAATATATGAATGATTTGAGTTTTCAAAAACTCTTAAAAGGGAATGTTCATTTAACTGAATTTTAAGGTCAACAAATATGCAAGAATTAATTGAGGGTGAAAGAGTAAACATTAGTGGACAGAAATGCTGTTATATTTGAGCAGTTCTGATAACTGTATTTTTCATGAGAATAGTTATTTTTAAAAATGGATGACCAAGAAGGTGCAGATTTTAGAATGACAACCGTGATGTGAAAATGGTTTCTGCTGGGTTCCTCCTCAGGCCGTGGAAAGGATTCAGGAAGAGAAGGTGAAAATGATATTGAGATAGTGAAGAAAAGTGCTGGAAAAGGTGTCTGAGGTCAGATGTCAACAGCAGTGGAGAAGGAAAACCTTACATCACAGACACAATGTATTTCCATCATTTATTTTTTTCTCAACAGCAGATAGCAAGAAATGCAGCCCCATTTACAAACAACATGACTTTAGTGATACCCCACATAACCAATGCCCTCTCACCCTCTAGGTTCCAAGGGAAAAAAAATCAGAAGAAACTATTGAAGCTTCTCCCCACGTGTCATAAGGTAACTTGGCAAAGCATCAACTTTCTCTGCCTATCTTATTTTAAAATAAGCTCCAGGCTCTGCTCAGGATACTACTCTGTGAAAAACCTACATTGTTCAACCAAGAACAAAACGATAGCACAAATTTTCAATCTGTGAATGGACTATACTTATTTCTCCAGTCCTGTTCAGTACTTTTATGTCAGATTTGGGCTTTTTATTTTGGAAACATGAACTTTTTATGATAAACAGCAGAGCTTTGCAGTGTGGTATTATTTCCTGGAAATTTGGAGGAAGCTTCCCTGCTTCTTCTTTCCTCTTTTTATTACATTACTTCTAGTCTGAAATAGAGTTTTATTTATAATTCTGTCAAAGTCATAAACAGTGAGCGAAGTATGAAGTCTTTTAGTACAATAGATGTCTCCAATCAATGGGACACTATCAAAAATGTTGTACTCTGCGCTCCATAAAGCCTAAAGAGAAATTTCCATGAAAAATCATGATCCAGTAAGCTCATTTCCTACTTTGCTATGAACAACTGTCTTACATAAAGCAATATTTACACATTTCTTTCCTTAGGTTGTAAAACCATTCTCTCTATCCAGTGTATATACTGTTACATATGCAGTAACTGCAATATATGCAATACAGCTATGACACCTGTAATCCTACACACAAGCACTTTTATTCCCAGTATTTTCACAAGACAATATTTAGCTACTCAAATTTTTACAGGGTTTTATTTTTGTGGTATCAGCCCACTCAACATGGAGCTGCCTCACCTCAGGAAGATTTTAGCAGTGTTGTTAATAACCAAGAATTCACTTAGCAAAGCAATTGTGCTGAAGCAGACAATTTTGTAATACCAAATTTTATCTATCAAACCAAATTATTACTTTGAGTTAAGGAAAGTTAATTCATAGTTGTACATTCTGTGGCAGGCTGCCTCTCTGCCTCTTGGAAGATAGAGGAAGAATTAGCTCTCTGCTTACACTTTGGTGTATTTGTATGTGTTATGGCCAGATAAGTTCTTTGTAATGTTGTGAAACAAACTACTATTGATACTCCAGACAACCCTAAAATCCAAGATCTGAGACCACTGTTTGTCACTGAATGTCAGCATGGTGCTAAGCTCTCTATGTAGGCAGGATTTAGAGTTTTATATTATGGCTCTGAGCCTCCAAATCTACCTGGTCTCTTCTCTGTGTGATTTCTGTTGAATAAGCCATGCTGTTTGTGTGCCCACTGTGGGGGTGGGGTGAATGAGCAGTACTGTTTGCTGCTCATCTCAGAAACTCTGCTGGAACAGCTTTCTAATTAACATGTTCACAAAAGCTGGCTGCAGACATGTTGTCTAAGAATTATGGGTGGCTGATATACATTCATGAAAGAGAAAGCAGCTATTAAAAAGAATATTGACAAATATTCATGCATGTTTGAGTGCTGGCAAGTGGGTTTCTTAATTAATAATCCTTACTTAGTTTTCATTATTTCATTAGGACTTCACAAACGTCATAAGGAAAGAATTTGCTATGAATCCACAACCTGAAACTTTTCCTTGGATTTGTTTTTTTTTTGTGCCTTGTTCCTTCAGGACACATTTACCCCAACCTTTTCACTCTCTCTGTCATGTTTTCTCTTTATTTCTCAAGTACCTAAGTAAAATAATGAGCTGGCTTAACTACTAAGTCAGCAAAAATTTTGCACTTTCCCAGCTGGATCAACACCTGCCAGCAGGGTGAGGAATCTCAGGCAAACATTGCTAGAGGTAAAAAGAAACACAGTTGTGATGGTGATGTTGGAAAAAAATCATGTACTTTGATTCTCTGGTAGCCTCCCCACACAGAAAACTCCTCTTTTAGCTTCTTCATCTTTTGAGAAAATCTCCCTCTTTTGGGAAAAATTCCTCTTTTGGGAAGCTGCTGTAATACTTGGATGCTCATATGCTCACAAAATACATTTGTGCTCATTAAATAGGTCCCTCAGACCATTTGGGTGTAAAACCTTGAATAATGAATGAAGGAGGACAGACTAGGAAATGAAAATTTGTGATATAAAAACATAAGTCTGGGATGTAAAGAAAGCACTTGTTTATTGCCCTGTCATCATGCTGACAAACATGATACATGTACATGTATCAAATATCTAAAGGAAGAGACCATGATAGTCCATATGATCAATAAACTGTTCAATGTCTAAACACAGTCTTTGAGGTACTGTTAAAGTGGGTGCCTGGAGATTATACCTGCAATGATTGCTGCATTTACCCGTGTATTGCTCACTTAGAGGTCATGCTGTAAGATATATTAGGTGGAGAATCAAGAAAAGCTGTTCTATTGGATGGCCCACCTGAGGTCATAATTTTAGGAGACCAACCATCGTTGATACCAGTCCTAAAACAGGGGTGCTTAGATCAGCCAGTCACCTGCATGGGTCAAAGGAGTGGCTGGTGAAGAGACAATTCTGATTCAGCTCTCACTGGGGTCTTACACACCTGAAGTCAGTATTTGCGGCATCAAAAAATCTCAGCACAGACATGGCATTATCTTGGTGATTCCTACTTTTGGAAAAAGCCAAACAAATCAAGCTCAAAGGAGCACTGTGATTTGTATGTGTATCTTGATAAAAGGAACTGGCTGGTCACTTTCTAGGGATTGAAGGAAAAGTTGTTGCAGGTATTGCAGTTCATACAGGGTTGCCTTGGCAGTGTGTGTTGCGCACTCATCATGGAGTAAAATAGTTCATCATTTCAAATGAAGATTTTCAGACCATCACTGGTATCTTGTGGAATTACAAGGAAAACCTCCTTTTCTAGGGTTGATGTAGATATTGTGGAAAACCCTGTCAAAAGGTGGCATGTAATGGTATATGGAACCTTGGAAACCAGCACATTGCGTTAAAGCCTCGTGATTGCCACTTTAGTAACAAAAATCTTGAGTCTAAATCTGCCAAAGAGGGCTAGATGACAAGAGGAAATTTCCCAGCTGTCACAAGACTGAGAGATGGTGCAATAGCCTGATGTATGTTAGACATAGAGATACTGAGAGCCAGTGCAAGTTTCCCTGCTCTCTCAAGGAGTATTTGGAATCATTCAGTGGAAAACAAATCAACCTTAAATTGCTAGGGCAGGTAGCTATCTGAGCCCAGGAACTCCTGGTTCTAGATTTTTAGGCAATTTCTGAGCAGATGGAGTAAAAGATGAGCTGAGCTGAATAAGCAGCTATGAAACACTGGACTCTGGTGAGCTTACTCAGGCAATAGGGCTGATGCTAAGTAGGTATTTGAAGAACTCAGCAGAGTTTTATTCAGTTTTAAAGTCAAACGAAACCAATTCATATGCATGTTTTGAAACAAGTGTACTCAGTGTCAGTGTACTCAGTATGCCAGTGTCCTACAGCTGGGGCAAGATTCCCCAGTCACCATGATCTAAGGCTTGTCTCAGGAGACCACATTGACTATTATCCTTTCTAGCCTCAGAACTTTACACATGTCAGATACTGATCTCTTCTTCATATTGGCTAGACCTTCTTAAGTTGCCATATTCAGAAGAACTCCATTTTGTTTAGCAGTGCTAGTGGTGAGACTTCAGCCCTCAGCAAAGGTAGGAAGCTGTTCTGCTCCCAGATGGTGGCTCTTAGAAATGCAAATAATAAAGATTTCCCAAAACTGAGCATGGCATCCAAAGTGACTCTCATCAAAGTTATAAAAGCTATGTGAGGCATTTGTGGGAAGGATCAGAAAAAAGCCAAACCCAAAACCAAAGACCTTGTTGAAGTCCAGGGAAGGATATGAGGGGGGAATCTTAATCTGATCCTATAAATAGAAAGAAGTGAAATGTATCAAAGGATTTGCTGAAGTCCTTCTTTTAGGAATTTAATATTTATATAATGAAATGTTACTCTGAAACTGAAAATTTTTGAAGATTCAGATGTTTGGAAGCTGTTATAAAGTTTACTTGACCATACCCTTAAGACAGCTTGTGATGTTTCTTCTGGAACAAAATCTAAGTGAAACAGATCTACTTCAGTGAGATGTTATGAGGAAAAGTACAAGATATCTGTGGGGAGGGGTTGAGGGCTTGTGTCAGTCATTTGAAGAAGAATGAAAACAGCCAGTGACAAAGCACTGGAAATAGTAATTTTAAGAGGGCTCAGAATATAATATTGGAATATATGAGTGAACTAGAAAAGA
This sequence comes from Sterrhoptilus dennistouni, assembly GCA_013397095.1. Classification (NCBI taxonomy): domain Eukaryota; kingdom Metazoa; phylum Chordata; class Aves; order Passeriformes; family Zosteropidae; genus Sterrhoptilus; species Sterrhoptilus dennistouni. The sequence goes on along the minus strand of VWZU01014902.1, from coordinate 155,889 downwards.
AGGGATGAGGTATAATTGTACAAATTGCCAAGTCATGTACTTGAGGACTAATAACAAGAATCTCTGTTATAGGCTGACAATTCAGCATTTTGAAATGACAGGGGATGGAAATACATGGGATATAATACAGTGGATCACAGAAAACCTGTAAACCTCAGATTGACTTGGCTGAGAAAAGTACAAACCAAATCCCCAAATATATCACATGGGGTATTTTCAGGAGGGATTGAGAAAAAATAGTACTTTTCTACATTTGGGACTCCATCTAAAAATTCCATACAGTTTGATTTAATTATGCTCAACAAAGAAGAACACGTGGCTATTCGGAGGACCAGAAACCATGTTTTTGCAGGAGACCTGCAGTGGCTTAGTCTCATAAGGTAAAGGCTACTGGAGAATGTTTTTGTTTCGTAAATAAAGTTCAATATATGCTTAAAACCAAAAAGGAGAAATTCTTCTTAAGCAACAAGGAAGAGGACATCATATGCACGAGAAGAAAATTGGATAAGATGGTCATGGATATATGGTATCAATAGGCTGCAAAAGAAGAAGGCAGTTTCTAACAGCCATGAGGAGACAAGAGTGGAGGAAGACTCTTAGGCCTAAGATTCTCTGGGAGGGATGTATGCTCCTCGTTCAAAGGTAGCTGGAGTGCCTCCGTGTGCACTGCATTTTGCCATATACTTTACACACATTGTAAATCAGAAGGGTTGTTTAAAAAAGAAAGTGGAATTAAAAGCACTTTTAGAAAAAAAAATACATTTAATTTGAAAAGATGTCAAATGTTATGTCAATTTTCAAAACTGGTCTATGCTTTTCATAATAAATAGTTCAAACCTGCACTTCAAATGTAAAGTTAATGCTAGCTAGGTAGAAACAAACAGGTGTTGAGCTACAGTCAGTACCTTTAAGTACCTTTAGAAGACAAAGGAAACAAAATTTATCACCAGCATTTTTATCTAGTGTGGGAATCTTTAATATGGTTTATCTCTTTGTGGAAACTGAAGCTGGCCAATATGCACAGAAAATCTTAGGTAGACAAATGTTTCTGGTGTACATTTAGGCACATATACTTGAATACTTATGAAAAACTTGGGAATAGAAAAAGCCCTCCAGGTCTCTATGCACCTGAATATTTAAAGTGTGATTCCTTGACACAGGATATGGTGTTTCCTTTTAGCTGTACCACATAAGCAAAACAATGAATACTAATAATGAAATAAACAGCAGATACAGTATAAAGTAGATTTTTCTTTTTGGGACCCTCATTTATACTAGATAATTTGCAATTAATACTTCATGAAAATTGCCTGTTTTGTATGCATGAGCAGACAAAAAGCTTCCTAAGAGCATCATTGTTTCCTTAACGAAAGATACAATGCCAGTGACATTATCAGTATTATACACTTGAACCACAGTTGGTGGAGACGACATCTTCTATAGTGCGCTGTCATGCATTTAGGACTAAATCTTATTGCAGCAAGTGGATGTTTTGCCACTGTATTCAAAAGGATACAGATTTGGCCCTCATTACTTGCCTCCATTTCTCCATCTAATTAAAGCATTTGAATGCTGACAGGTCACTGGAATGAATGCCCAATTAATTACTGATTTGTTCATCATTGACACATCCTGGATGCTATGAGTTTATACTGTAGAGGCAAAATGATTCCTCCTTGGATATGAGCTGTGCTCTAAACAATCAGACATATTTTCATGGCACAAATAAAAGCGCAAATACATGAATTTTAAAAAGTATGTTAAATTTGTACATTAAAAATGTATTGGGGATATCAGAAGATCTTTTCCTGTTACATGTGCCACATACATATAAGTGCTAAATACAAGGTGCATATTGTACAGTAAGTTGACTTTTCTGCCAGTTAAATGAAAAAATATGCAAATTATAAAGAATGTCAGAGCACTAAAGAAGCATCTGCTAACCAAAGTAAAAAGTAATGATAATGATGGTAAATAAGGAAAGACAAAAGTAAGTATTGTTTGAGATGAATTTTCACCCAGCTGTGCGTTATTATAAAGGAGTTATGAAAGAAGACTACCCTTTTAGATGACTATCTCAAACAGGTTCAGAAAGCAATTTTTAAGTGTTGAAAGTCATTCTTGTAGCAATTGTTTCCTTCATTTGTGTTATTCAGAAGCTCTCTGAATGCATCCTCTCATCAGGAAAACAGGCTGCTGGAAGGAAAAGCGTTTTTTTGGAGTAGTTCAGCATTACCAAATATGGTTTTGTTTCTATCAGGAGCAACTGCCACAACATAAACCAACAAGGATATTCTTCTTTGCAAGGCAACTCTTACCCCAAGGCTGTCCTCTTAGAGGTGTCCCTGGCAATGCAAACAGAAAAGCTCTGAGGGCCCTGAAGCAATCAGAGGAGCTGCTCAGTATTGCAGGTTTTAAGCAGCCAACATCTCCTATCACATCTTCCAAGAAGCTGGGCAGATGACCTCGGAGATGAGAGAGAGGACAGCAACAGTCCCCTGGAATTGTCTCAGTTACCTCAAATCTTTGAGTTTGACTGACTTAAATGAAATTCAAAGTATACAACATCCAGGTTAACAGAAGCAACACTTCAGCTGGCATCGTGACAGGCACAATTTACAACCATTTAGAAGTTTGCAGATTTATTTGTGTGGTGAATCGATGTCAGGATGCCTTTAGTTATTTATATGTGTGGTGATTGTGTTATTCTTGTTACACAACGCCAAGACCTTGACTAATGTGAGCAGTATGTGAGTGAATGCAATGCTGACTTTGGTGCTTGTTCTAGAGACTAGTGGTCAACAATCACCACTAAGAAGTAGAAATTAGATAAACCACATGGCTAAATGATCGGAACATTCCAACTTTTCTGTTTTCTGTTTTTAACTTCACATTCCTTGTGTGTTCTTAGCTTTTTTCATATCCTATAACAAGCTGACTGCCAGGAATGGTATATTGTCTATGGATATGCACATTATCTCCTTCTCATCTGCCCCCTTGTATCCTTCCTTTTCTAGAAAGTTTAATTATCATTTAGGAAAAATCTTGCTAAGAAATAAAAGCTATCTAAACTTTCTCTCTGTCAGCCTAGGAGATCTTTCCCTTCATGTGAAAATATAACAGCCATTTACTGCCATTCAAAATACATTTCCTGTTCTTCCACTCTCCATAATATCCAAGGAGTAGAAGATTTTCTTGTTGTCACATGATCACAGGATGGTTGAGGTTGGAAAAAAACTGAGATTAGCTCAGTTGGTCAGAGCATGGTGATAATCAAAGTAGTGTCCATAAGGGCGAGATCTGGACTTGATGATCCCTGGAAATGTCTTCCAAATCAGAATATTCTGTGATCTGGGAGTCATCTCATTTTACCATTCCTGCTCAGGCTAGGTCACACACTTCAATGATTGAGACTCCTGAGCAGCCTATTTTAGTCCTCAGTCACTCTCATGGTAACAAAGTGTTTCTTGATGTTCAGACAGAGACTGCTTCCTTTGAGTTTGTGCCTGGTGCCTCTTGTTCTTGTTCACTGGGAACCACTTTAGAAAGTTTGATTGCATCTTCCTCAAACCCTCCTTTGAAGTATTTATGTACATGGATGAGATCCCACCTCATCCATGGGTGAGAAGGCTCTCTTCTTCAGATTGAACAGTCCCATCTCTCACTTTCTCCTTATATGAAAAGTCCTTAATCTCAGCAGGAGTGGTCTCGCCATAGCTGATCACCTCCCCTGAATTGTAAACATGGTACCTCATGCACCTTGGGATATCCAACACTTCATTACTCTGGTAGATATCAATTTTAGGTGAGCTTTGGCTCTCCTAACATCATCGCTGCACACTCAAAGTTTATAAATTCCTCCTTTGTGTCACATCCCTCCTTCCACCTCCTATATTCTACCCTTTTTTAAAAACTGAAACTCAGTCACATGCTCCCTGTTTAGCCAGTCTAGTCTCCTGATATCCCTACTTATTTTTCTGAGTGAAAAGATGATCCATATTTGTGATTGGAGGAGGTATTCAAAGCTTTCCAGAGCTTCTTCACAATTCAGAGATGCTGCCCATGTGATCCCATGTAGCAGTTACCTGGGTGAAATGCATTCTGATTATCTGAGGAGCAGAGTCTATGTTCTGCTGCTTCCTACCTTAGGATGTTGTGCTCCACAATTTCATGGTCACTAACTACAGTCAAAGTTTTTGTTGATAATCATGTCCCCAAGAAGTTCTTTGATGTCAAGAGTAGATCTAGTTGAGGTTTAAAAGACCCCATCATGGCCTGTGACTGGCATTAATACTTGTGACATTATATGTTAAAATCTTACATGCACAATAACAAACCAGTATTCCCAAAATTCCTGAGACAGGCCCAGTCTCCTCACTAGAAGAAGAGTAGAGGCATGATGATATCCTAGTGCTAATATCATTGTTAATTCCTCCCTGCCTTTACTCTCCTTTTTATTAAAAATAGACAGGAAAAATATGAGATGAAAGAATTAAATGGGAATTTACTAGATTCTTAAGATTATTTTGATTCTCATAAACAGTTTCTTTCTTGCATGTATAGACTTAGGAAAAAAGTCTGGGGAAGTTAAGGAAAATTTTTGCATCCACTGACATTCTAGTTGAAGTTAGAGTAAATCAGTATTATTTTGTGACCATTTTTTTTCCTAACTAATTTCCTCTCTTCTCAGCAGGTGAAATCTACTGCCAGTTAGAGACTCACAGTCAGTTCAGCATCCATTCTGATGCAAACTGAAAAAGGCAAGTCTCTTGCTGGCTGGGGACAATGAAGTCATTAATCAAAATCACTCTACATCTCTACTGATGATGAAAGAAAAAAGTCTGTCTACTATCAGGGTGCAAACTAGAATCACTAGGCTAAGACTTCAGAAAAGGAGGCAATTTGGAACAAGTTCTAGAGAAAATGATAGGAGGAGAAGCACATCTCCAAACTTCAGGATCCTGGGGCTGACCTTTGGATTTATGGTAATTTAAAGTTGTTTCAAGGCTACCTTGAGGTGTTGCTGATTCCTAAGAGCCACAAGAAGTCCTTCTGATAATGGTAGGCTATACCTGGGGCACAGAAACTTGCAGTAAATTCCTCTCCAGTAGTCATACCATCCAAACATCTTTGAAGTGGAACTTGCAGTGAGGGAAAGGAAAAAAGCCATTACTACAGGATTTCTGTACATCAGAGAAATCCTCAAAGAGATGCCTAAGCTGACTTTAAGGCTGCTTTGTGCTGCTAGTATTGCACGGAACAGGATGAATTCCCCCATGAATCTGTCTTATAAATATTCTGAGGAGATAATCTTGAATTCTTCAAAGTGTTTTAATGTGGAAATATTTCAAAAGGCATGTGAAATTCTACACACATGTTATTGGTCTAGTCCTGTCAGTCTGGGATTGGTCAATGGGAATTTACAGCCGAATACCTTTGAAAATGCCAGTGAGACCAATAGCTAGTGATCAACTAGGAATCATCTGCATGCAAGTAGCATAGGGAAGCAAGAACACTAATAAAGAGGTTTAGGTGCATTACTGCTTCTTCTGTTGCTACACCTCTGACTTATACCAATCTCCTTAATGGTTTTTGTGTAAGTAAAACCACCAACTTTTCTAGGTGAGCTTTTTTGTTATGTTTTCTGTCTGCTGGCCTGTTGTAAATAGGACACAGAGTAATACTCAAGGCTTACTGGAGAGTCTCATCAATTTTTGCAGAACTTAGGTTTCCTTTGATTAAACAAACAAACAAACAGCTCCTCTCTAATCTTCAGAAAAAAAAGTCTTAACCCCCTGCCCCAGACTGGCAGACTGCTGAGAAGTTATTTCTCCACTGTGTTAGCCCTGAAGAATTATGACAGTTTTCATGCTAAACTATGAATTATTTCAGGTCTAGTTCCCTTTAATGGGGGCTTGGGTTGGGGGTGAAATGATAAAAATATATGAACTCCTTTACAGTATTGCTGGAAGAAGGTCCTATCTATACTTTTCAGCCTATATTCTGATTAATGTATAAATGGTTAATTCATAAAATGATATATGTCTTATCAAACAACAAAATAACATGCTCAGTTCGACAAGGCCAAAGGAAAAAAAATGACGAATATGTACATGAAACCAGGAGTATTCTCCAAAAGGGCAGTAAATTCTCAATGGATTACTCCTTAGCAGAGCTATACTGAAACAAAAACAATGCATCAAATCCAGTCTTGGGGATGAGTCCTGAAATGCACTGATCTCATTGAAGCCACTGGGATATGCAAGGGCCCACTATCTCTTAAGATCTGGCCTTGAATTTCAAATCAAGTCTTTCATTTTATTTGCAAGCGCTAATGCCAAAAAACCAAGTAAAAAGAAAATGATGTTTCTGTCCCTCAGGTTTTTCTTAAAAAGATTACCTCAGGCTTGACACTTTTATCCTTGGGATAGGATACCAGAGGCCACAAGAAAAGTGAAATCTGAACCAAAATACTCAAGAAATTGAAAGGATAAATTATGAACACAATAGTTAAAGTAATGCCACTGAAAATATGCATGTGTAGCATGTGGCTAAATGACCACACCACCTCTGTTCTTTAGATCAGAAATTTAATCTGTGCTTTAAGGATCCCACCAAAGGATTTAAGTAACTGAAAACACATCTTGCTTCAAACTGGACCTCTCCTAATCTGTAGTTTTTGATTTTTTCACTCATTGATGATTTCATAGAACCATAGAGTGGCCTGGGTTGGAAGGGACTTTGAAGATCATCTAGTTCCAATTCCGTACCTGGGTGCCCCATTTGTGGAAGTGTTTCAGGTTAGGTTGGTTGGAGCTCTTAGCAACCTGGTCTAGTGAAAGGGGGCAACCTGGTCTATGGCAGGGGGTTGGAACCAGATGATTTCTAAGATCTCCTCCAACCCAGGCCATTTTGTGATTTCAGGATTTTATTTTGATCTGATGTTTCCTCATGGTTGGGCTGCGACAACCTTTGGAAAGATATCAAGCCATATTAAGACAGATGAATTTCATCTGGATACAGTAGAGACATTCTAATATTTTAAAGAATTAATGCAGATTCGTAATTGGTAATATATTTTGACAGCTTTTAGAGCAAAATTTTGAACATAACTTGCCCTGATACTTTCTGGTCACACAGCTAATGATCCTTTGACCGCAAGGCTAAATGATCAATATAGTCATACCTTTGCTTCCCAGCTGTTTTTCGATCCACTAAAAGGCTTATCTCTTATGTGGTTACTAAAAGTTTATTTAATACCTTTTCATAGAGTGACTTCACCAAAATCCATCTGAAAAACTATATACATTGCATCAAAAAAAACCCCTTCTACACAATATTTCATTAACTACTATAAATAAATTCATTGTTTTAGAGAGAGAGGTCACCAGTAATTCACTACATCAACTGGAAAAAAGCCTACTCTAAACAGAGCTAGAAATCATAGGCTTGTCATAATTCAAGCTTATAAAATCTTATCTTTCTGTCTTATGAAGTTTTCCTTTCCTAAGTTTAGTGAGGGCATCCCAGTCACCATTGCTTGCATCATCAGGCACAAATAGAGCGGGTCTTCCTTGTACCACCTTGATGAAAGCTGTGCAAGTCCTCTGTGCTACAATTTGTGACTTCTGCTCCAAAACAGTGGGCAACATCATGTGACAAGACAGTGCTGGTATGTTTATACCAGGCTTCAGAGCTGAACACTCATAAATTCACATGCCAGTAAATAGGCAACAATAAATCTGATCTTGCTGAGCCAGGGGGCTATAAACTTTGTAAAAAGACAATAGGAAGCTTCACTGCAACTGATTGCAACAACACAGATACTATCTTTAGTTTTTTCTGTCTGTAAGTGTGGGAAATCCTGAGTTGTTAGCTCATTTAAGCAGATATGAATGTAAGGTTAATTGATCAGTGTGTCATATATGAGATGAGTGAATGGAAGAAATGAGAGTCAAGAATAGATAGGTGATATTTTTGTTCTTAATTTCTGTGTATAATTTTGGGACCAAACTAGAAAAACAATACAAGCATACCACTTATTCCCTTTACTATTTTTGTTCTGATCACTTCTTATACAATTCATATAAAAACATAGCACTATAGTTAAAAACAAACTTCTAAGCCACAGAAAAAAGTACAAAGCAAGATGTAATTACTTCTATCACAATAAATATTGCACAACAAACAGCAATATCAAAAACCAAAACACACACACAGTACTCTGCACAGTACTGAACAGGTACAGTCTTGTTAGGATGTAAGCTATTAATTTGGGGGTCTCATGGGACAAATTCAAATCCTGCCACTGCTGTTAGTCTGCCCCAGTCTGTCCTCCCAGCTGTGCCTTACTGTGTCACAGGATTTCTCCAAGGTGAAGTGCACGTCTGGGGCTGGTGGCCAAGCTGGTCATGCCTGTGGTGGCCACCCTGCTGGGATGCCTTTATCCTTCAGTGTACACACCACTGAAGTTCTATTTCTGTAACAAATGTAAGCTGAGTTCTCCTGTCTAAACCTCAGGGTCATTAAAGCAGGTATGGGATGACTGGCACATGACATTTGGCTCTTTTTTCTGTCTTCCTCCATCCAGCCAGTTCTAGGTTTGTTCTTGTGACTAGGCAGGGAATAGGCAGTGAAGTACATTGGTACTGAGTGCAAAGGAAGTGGGAAGGAGTGTGATAATTCCCTAACACCCAATTGCCAAAAGCAGGGTCCTATTAACATGACTAACTCAAGAGCCTCTTGCAGATTTGCAAGTCGTAGAACTGCTCCATGGAGCAGATTTTATGACCCCCATGTGTTCTTTCAGCAGAAGTGAGCAAGGCAGTGTCAGCAGTTGACAAGGCCCAAAGTATGACAAAAAACTCTCTCTACCTCTGTGTGGCTGTTTCTTACCTCTTGCTGTCCCTGTGCCTGGGAAAATGGGGAGAAAAAGTACATGTTCCAAAGCAAAGCAATCCCAAAATAGCTCTGCAGCCTATATCACTAAAGAGGAGGGAGTAACTCACAAGAATTATACTTTATAAACCAAACACCCCCACATTGTCTGTCTTGAAGGATTGTGTAAAGTCTGCATCAATACACAATGCTGAATCACAAGGGTCTAAGGAAGGATAAGATTTTGGATCCTAGAACAAACCAATGAGAACCTGTTGGAAATCTTTTGAATCTTTTAAAAAGAAACCTTCAACAAAACCCATTTCCATGGCTGAAAAAGAAAGAACAAGAACTGAAAAAGAAAGAACAAGGACTAAAAAAGAGATAAAGCTATTAAAATTGTAGCTGATTCATGACTTCGCTCCTTTTCCATCTTACCACTGAACTTTGTAGGTAATTCCTACTGCAATTGTCATTCTGTTTAAACAAATACATTTAAATATAAAAAGCACATACATCGGACAAATTACAATTATTGAGACCTAGGAATAGAATATAATCAATTGACATTTTCTAGGGTTGGTTGGCAGACTCCTAATGTTAATTCTATGTGTTGATTTATGATGCTAGAATTTAATCTTATCATGAGATAGGATTGCAGTCACTAGAGATGAAGAAAACTTATTCATTTATTTCACTGACAGATAAAGTTCAGCAGCTAAGGACAACAAGAAAAATATAAGCTGAAACTTTACAGATTTTCTAGCTTATACTCCTTTTTTGCATTATATCCTATTGTATTTTCTGTTTGTATCTGATTATTTTCTGTCAATATTCTTTCTCAGTTATTTTGGTCACTAAAATTGACACAAAAGAGAGAGTGAGAAATGGGAGATATTTCAAAACATAACCCTCATGATGTATGCGTTAAAAAAAAAAAAAAGACATCGTTCCATATAGTCTTTTTTGATAGACAAAATTAAGGATGATGAAGAAGAAAGATAACTGACATGGGAGAGCTAAAGCATGAACAGATACCTCAGATTTTTCATGCCCTGCTTGAGTACCTCACCAGTAGATTGGCTGGACAGAAAATCCATCTCATTGCTTTGTCTTTTGCCCGTCTGTAGAGCTCCTCTAGAGGCAGAGCTGCTGTCTGCCACACCTTATGGGCAGACATGATCAATGCTTTGTTCTCTAGAGGCTTACACAGTGGACGAACTGATGTGACTGACACTGGTTAAACTGTACCTTCCTGACTTTCAGAGTTTTAATAAAAATAGTAGATGTCATTTTCTTCCTTAGAAATGCATTTGATTTATTATGCTCTATGGGCATTTTTTTTTTAACACAAAGAGAATGAGTGGATTAGTTTATGTAATTTAATATAATTAATAGAAGATACTATAATGACTAAGACAAACAAGATTTTTGACAGTGAACTGAAATGCAGGAAAATTCTTGGGAAGTCAAAGTATACAGATCATGTTTATCAAACTTTTTTAGGGCATTCTCTCTGTCCAAATGTTCAGAATGCTCACTAGTGAGTAGTTTACACTGACTATGACATACGACAAAATTTTCCAAAAAAATCAGCATTTTTCTACCTCTATTTCCTGAAATTGTGATTAAAAGTTATAATTTTTAAATTACAGGAAAATATTGAAACTTTTTGCTTGAAAATTGCAAATTATTACATTCATAGGAATACCAAAGTAACCTTAATTTATTGGGCTAAAACTTCATTTAATCAAGTACCATTTTTCTTAAAGTGACCTAACCTGACCTCTATGTATTACTGGAGAAAAGTTTAGGTGTAGAACAATCCTTTCAAGACCTGAAAAATGAAAAAAGTGAGATTTAATGTCTAAAACTCTAAAGGATTTATCATCTGTTAATTTCTCTAACATCACTTTAGATACGTTTTTTTGGTCTTCCATCATCAATTGATTTCACTATTTCATTCAGTGAGTAAAAGGAGTGTTTTTGTCATCTATTTTATACTTGGCATTTAATATTTTCAGTGGGTGACCATTTGTTCTCCAGTTATAAAAAACAATATTCCCATTTTCCAAATGGACTTCTAGATGTCAGTCATATCTCCCCACTGCTAAAGAGTTTCAGACCATAGAGTTCTTCCTCATATAGAAAATACCCCATCCTACTAATCTTAATTTGCTCCTCTCTTACAGTTTTTACCTAAATTTTCTATAATCTGGGAAAATTCCAGTAAGCTAAACTGCACGTAATACAGTGCAGTTTAGCTTACTGGAACCAGATCAGATTTGTTTGTCTTCCTGGCTTCTTCTTGTCATTGAGTCAATATTTGCTGAGAAACACCACCAACTCCAACATAGTTTCCTGAGTGGTAGCAGTTAGCTTAGTCTGCATCACGTATACACTACTCTGCAGTCATTTACTGAACTTCATTTACTATTCACATGTGAATACTTTCTGGAATACTCTATCATTAGTATCAGTTTTCAGTGTCTTGAATTATTTCGTCTCACTCGTACATTTTGTCACCTGACTATTTGGACTCTGTTTGAGGTCATTAATTAACACACTGGACAATACTTATGCCAAGGGCATAAGAGAACCCTGCTGTTAATAGCTTTTCATTGTGAAAAGCAACTCTTTTTTCCTACCCAGGTTTTCATCACTTTTAACCAATTATTAATCCAAGAGATGGTCTCCCTTCTTATCCATGACAGTCTAATTTCTTAGAAATCTCTTCTAAGGGACTTTGTTGAATGCTTTTTCAAAATGTAAGTATGGAGGCATTGGGTCACAATGCTCCCTAGCGATTATGACTCCTCCAAGAACTTCCATTGATCTGTGAGACTGGACTCCCTTGACAGAAGCTCAGTTGGTTTTTCCCTGTAATATATCATATTTATCTAGATATCTATTATTTCTCTCCTTTGTTATAATTTCTCTAATATACCTGATACGGAAGTCAGACTCACTGTAGCTGCCTGAATCATTTGTGATGCCTCTTTCAAAGACTGAGAACTCATTAACTGACTTCTACTTCCCTGGCACTGAAACTCATAAAGAAATGTCTCACATAAACCTCAGCTGAAATAGCTCATTGTTTAATGTCTGTGTTTCTTGAGGAATCTCAGGAGAATGGTTGAAGACTTCAGCCTTCTTATCAAATTCCATGATAGCAATCCATTCCTGAGATCAAAATATTTGATAATTTTAAATTACTCAAAACGGACCAGTCTGGGTACAGCAAGGCCTGAACTTTTGATATAATAAATAGTAGCCCTGGCAGTATGATATGTGGTCAAGTCTAGTTTCTACTTTTTAGTCTAAAAACTTGTCTTTTGGAAATGACAGCTTCCACCTCACAGAGGACAGTAGTTGTCCTATTTACGTGTAGTAATTTAGAAGAAGATTTCTTTTGGTATGGCTGTGGTACTGTATCATACAGATACATGTGCAGGTATTCAGTTAGTACGTCTTTTTTTGTTATTGATGAGAAAGTAAGAAGAGAATGGTACAATAACCTCCCTTATATTTTCCTAAATATCATTGTAAATATAATATTGTACTATAACATTGTAACTAACTAACATTGTAATATAATATTGTCAATATAAATTGTACTAGTAAGGTTGTTTTTCAAGAGCATGTGCTTTTCACTTTTGCTAAATTCCTGTTTTGTTTAATGGATTTCCCAAATCAATGACTGCAAGCCTTTATTCCAGACTTTGAGGATACTAGAGGTAGATGTTGAGTGCATGGAAAATATGTAGTTTCAGAATTCTGTATTTGCCTTAATAGCCTGCTTGGGAAAACAGAAAACAAAACCCTTATGGTGGTCACCAAAGAAGAAGAGTAGAAGGGAAATGGGATGGTTGAAAAAAGACAGAGGACAAGAGTGAAAATGACCCCCATTTACCACAGGAAGCAAAATGAAAGATGAAAGGTGTTCAGCTAACAATATCTTTATTGGTTTACTGTTGAAAACCAGCAACATGTATATTTGCAGGGAACAATGCATTACAATATGAAAAATTAATATAAAACTACATTTAAATAACTAATGTGTTGGCACCAGAACTGATGCAGACCCAGGAGGAATGTGGTTCCCTTGTTAAAGTAAGTTCATTAGCATAAGAAGCACAAATATGAAGGGAAGGAAGGGAGGAGGTTTCCCATGTTAATAAATATTTACTTCATGGTTCCTGAATGACAGAAAAGCTAGGAAGGAGAAAGTTCCAGCAAGCATTCCAACCTTAACTGAAAATGAAATCAGAAGCTTGAATCTAAATTTTTAGCCCCTTGATTTTTCTTAGCATGAGTCACAAAACATAAATTCCCCCTAGTTTTGCCTGCAAAGTTTGATTATGCGATTAAATAGAATGGTTCCCACTATCCAGCCCTTCTTTTCCGGCATTGAGGTCAGAATATGTACTTGTTTCTTATGTAATTTTTTTTTCCACAATAAAAAGAAAAAAGTGGAAATATTGTTCTCAGTAATGCTACTGTATATTTTTATAGTTAATTTCATTCTAAAAGATCCCTTATGTTTTCTCTGAGAATATGAACCATTTCATCTGCCCCTAAAATACAGCTAGCTGTCAAACGCCTCTAACACTATACAACTCTAGGTAATAGCAAGCAATATTTTAAATTAAACAGGTAAAAGACAGGTAAGAAAGTGTGAGAGATGGAAAAGAATAAACTTTTTTCTTTTCAGCGACTGTTTGCAAGTGGCTAACCACTTGATTTAAGGTCTCTGCCACTGGAATGCTGTCACATATACTGACTAAAAGGAAAGAGAGAGAAATGGGGTCCAAATAGAATCAAACCAAGTTCCAAACAGAATCAAAGTATCAGCTTTTCTTTTGGAAGGATCCTCCATAGGACTGATCTAGTTATCTCCTGCTTCACTTAGGAGCTCTAAAGACAGTATGCTTAAAGGTAGGTAGCTCCACATTGCTTGCGAGGAGGGGAAGCCTCATTAGTTACTTTCTTTAAAATGCCACTGCTGAAAAAAATGAGTATGTATTAATAAGATTAGTTAAACTACACATTATACTTAAAGATGGCAGGGATTTGGTTTGCTTTGTGTAGCCGTTGCTGGACACACCACTCACATCATGCTCCCATGGCATTAGGTTGGCAACTGCTGTCTCATGTAAGGAAGCATCTGCCCTCTACCACAGAAAGATGATGCATATGTTCCACTGTGGACTTGCACCCTTTCAGAGTCTCTCTGAGCACAGCCATGGCTGTTTTGTGTGAGCAGGTTGGAAGCAATGAGCCAAACTCATGCTTTATGGACTTTCTAGCATTCACTCTGTATAAACTTGAATGGTGTAAATTAAAGTATGTCTTTTAGCCCTTGAGCTAACTGCTGTGAGGTAATTTAATAAAGTAACTTTAACAGGGAGTGGTAAAACACATTTTTGAGCTGAAAAGTAGAGAATTAGAAACATGGAAATGTGTGCAATCTGATTAGTGGCTCTGTGAGCTTCCACATGCGTGTTCAATAGAGAAATGGAAACTGTGTCTGCTTCTAAAATAAACATAAAGCCCCTTCAAAGTACAAGTCTAAGACAGATTTTCTCTTATAATGCCTTTTACTTCATAACTCCAGTGATTCCCAGCATCTGCTGTCTGTTTTTGAAGCCTACACTGACACAACAAATATCTAAGACCAGTTTTTGCTATCCAAAGTTCCCTACCATATGAGAGTCAGTAGCCTTTTAAGACAGCTATAGTGTGTGTCTTTTGAAACCCTTCTGCTGGTCTTGGGATTCATAACCTCTCTTATGAAGATGACCCTCGAGGTGTGCTGGCAATGGTGCCTCGTGCACCTACAGATGTTGAGAGGGATGTTTGGCTTGGTCACCTCTTAGGTAGGGTTGGCACTGGAAAAATAAATATCAGAATAAACACATGGAGAAATTTTCAGATGCCACTACTGCAGTTGTGAGCAATGTTAAAGCAATCTGAACAAGAGTGGGCTCCAACCCACATGCCTGTTCCCTGAAATAAGGAGGCTCCAGCTGCCATGAGAAATACACTCTTGGGAATAGACAGTGCCTGGGAGAGGTGAGTACCCAGACATACAAACCTTGCCACAGACACACCAATTGTCAAACATGAAAAAGGAAACCAAAGCAGATTCACAGATTAACCCTAATAACTGAAAAAGGGTATTACATACATCAAGGGCAAGTCCTACTCAGGAGTGTAGCTATACTCCAGGAAAAAAGGCACCACATCTTTAAATAACCAAGAGGTAGATAAAGAGCTGGAGCTGTGCCAAGGTAAAAGTTGTAAAACTGGATTGATTTTTGCTACAGCTTGCTAAGGGCTCCCTAGAGCAAGGATGCAATGCTCAAATATAATAATTGATAGCCTTAAAAAATATTTCTGATAAATGTGCAAATGTAACACAGAGCCCTGTCTGAGATGCAGCAAGCTTTTGTGTCCCAGCTAACCTGAATACTGGGGTGACCCAGATTTGCTGTTCTCTTCCCTGATTGCAGTCACATCCTTCAGTAGGAAAGAAAATGGGCCTGGGCTTTGAACAGGGTATTTTGCTAAATGCAGTTGTGGAAAAGTAATTACTCAAAAACCAGAACAGTGCATATGTAGGGGGAGGGCTCTGGGGGAGGAGGGAATTCACGTTCATTAATAGCACCCCAGCAATCCCTAAGGGAAGAGGAGTTAGTGCTAATCTAACCTCTTTTCAGCCTTCACCTTAGAATGGTGACCACCTCAAGCTCTGTGTATGTGTGTATAAATTGCTTAAGATTCAATTGAACACATTAAGTTTTAAAAAGGATTTAAGCGAAAATTTTCAATAGCTTCTGAAAGGGGATAATTTATTAACTCTGAGTAAATTAAAATCTCAAGCAGGGGTAAAGACTTTAGAGATTACTTTAACACATTTTATATGCTTTCAACAGAAGTGTTGCTTTAAATGGTCCAAAAATCAGCTAATTTTGTCCTATTTAGTAAATTACCTCCTAAGGCTGTAATGTTACAGATTACAATTGCTAGAAAAAGTTGTGCCTTATCAAACAGGAATAAACTGCATTTTTATAGGTTTAAATATAATGCTTTTTTTTTCCTTCTGTGTTCAAAATTCAGGCTGGTAAAATGCTGTGCTAAAATAATGCCAAGAAGGGAGTGTATCTTTTACATTCTTGTTAGGTCAGATGATAGTGCAACAGAATGTCATGGCTACATCTCCCATATACCATACTAGCAATTTAGAGTCTATTTTGTCTTTGAGATCAGACATATGATCAAATTACTCTGGTTAACTGTCTCAATAAATGCCTGTGCAAATGCTCTTAGCTCATGGCACACTGCGAGTAATTTGGCTTAGGTTAGCCCCTTTTCACTGTGGGCTAACGTATGTCACATTATCTCGTATTTGTAGTGGACAGTTACCGCAGCCTTGTTGATGTGCAATAACATGCTGTGCTGAGCCTATTTGATTATGGCTGAGTCTTGAATTTGTCTATGAAACCACTGGTTTCCAGGTTTAAGGTCTCTTTGGGGAGGATGGCAGGAAAAACATTGGCTCTGAACAAAAGCCATGTACATTCATCCTTTATACAGTCAACAGACTGCCTTTCAAGTAATTTCCTTTATGGTAAGAAATCACACTGCCTGCTCAGCAGAGGAGCTGGCTTGGCTTTAGGCAGCTCTATAGCTATCAGCAGCTGGGAAGCCAATGACTATGTTTCAAAACCAGAAATCAGTTTACATAGGGAAAAGGTTTAGAATTACAGTTCTTGCAAACCACAGAAGTCAGCTGTTCCATACATCACTTGTCTTAAGGTTGTTTCTGCTGGTCATGAGTATTTTTGTGGTAGTAAATTTAACAGTGAAAGAAGTGATATTGGAACTTGATGGTTCATTTTCAAAAGGTTGATTGGTCTCTGAGAGAATTTTTTCCTGGGCCACCTGCTAGTCTTTAATCTGCTCCTGGGAAGGATTTGAGGGATAGCAGAGATTTGAGAGGTGGTGGTGGGGACATGTTGGAACTAGCTAGTCCATCTCAAAAGAAAAGTGTGTAAATGAGTGTCACTCTGTGCCAGTTTGCCTTACTATGGAATTTTTCTCTTCTTTTCCTCTTTCCCATCCATAAATCTTGTCCATCTCCATGTTCTGTGGTGCATTGGGGTTGACCTGGCTGAAGTAAAAGAAGAAGAGCTCTGCTGAAGGCCATGGGAAAACCCTTTGTAGTTGTGGTGAGCCATAAACTCACTCCCAAGATTCCTCTATGCAGATTGTTAGCATAAAGTTCTCAGTTCTCCCTATTACTATTGGCTGCTTTTTGCCTCAGTAATTTTAATATTCCTAATCCTTCTTCCCTACTGGACCCTTCCCTCAACCCCACTTTAATTCTCCCCTATACTTAAGTGTATAAATAAACCTGTTCCACCCCGGACTCTGGTCTTTTCCAGTCCATCCCTTGTACTGTGCATGCCATTCTTTTGTTATTTTTCCATTATTACAGTTCTGTTACCAGATAACTGGATCAGACTTGACTCTCTCATCAAAGTCAACAGTAGCTGATTGTCCTGACAACGTGGCAGCTGGTCCAATTATCTGGGCCAGGAACAGGCAGCTGCAGTGGTGGTTTTATGTTCTTTGGCATCCTGGCTCTTGCTTTTGGGCAAAGGTTAGTCACTGTCTTCAGTTCTCACACATTGGACTCTCAAGGGTCTCATGGTTCCAGACAAATCCTGGAATGCCTTGAGGACTTTTAACCCCATAAAATCAAGAAGAAAATAGTGGCCACATTAAAATTACTAAATATAAAGAGATACTAGAACATACTTGACTGTATATTATAGAAGGCATGAACATTTAAGGCCCAACACCCTAATATTGGAGACTTGGAGACTTAGAGACTGAGTTTGCAGAATGCTTATGAGAGTCTTTCATATATTTTTTTACTGAATTTACTCTCCAATTCTAGCTAGGATTTAACTGCGTTAATACAAATTTAATACTCAACCTTTAAAATTATTCATTGACCACTTTTCACACTTGCTTTATGAAACAGTCAAAATATTTTTTCACTCCTCCTCTTAAATTTTTTTGGATCTGTAAATAGAAACATTTATTTTTATATTCTATCAACTATTAGAAGTCTTCAGGCTGGAACACATATTGCACACTGACTACAAGAAATACTGAAGCACAAAAATGTAAAAAAAACTTACTGTTTCAAGAGAGCCTACCATTTGTCTGCCCTCGTGTAAGAATCTTTCTTATGGTTGTGGTCACTAGGAATGTGTCTGACTAGCAAAAAAGAAAGGGTGAAATCTCTGTGGTTTCAGTTGGATCAAGGTTTCAACCAATTTGCTTCTTCCTATAAATGAACCTTTATGAGGAGTTCTAATGCTACTTTAGGCACTTTCAAAGCTGATGTAAGTTTGTCTTTTAGTATTTTTTCCCAGATGTTTGTGTATCTAACAATATCCCTAAATAGGTGCTGTTAATAACTCCAACAGTTTTGATTTTGTGAAAGTAGAATCTAACTTTAGAAAACCCTTAGATAATTTAGAGTGAAAGATTCACCAAATAAGTGATGCTTTATAAATCTTCCTGTCTAGATGGATGAATGAAATACAAGATTCTGTTTTTTTTTTTTTTTTACTTACCCAGGGATTGAGACTACATGAAAACCAAATGGATATTTTTAAGAACAATGGGATAAACCCCATCTAATTGCAATATTTTGAAATTTTTTTTGCTGCTTACTGAACGTATATAGCATATGAGTTTTTTTCTAGATGACCTGATTCTCAAATATCAAACACTGAGGAGTGGAAAGCAAGTCAAGAACTAAAGATAAATATTTTTTTTTAAAAATCTGCATTTATTTGAGCTATGGATGAATAAAATATAGGGCACATAAAAGTGACAGTACCTTCTAGGCTAGTAGATTCCACAATCTGGACTTTCACAGCTACAGTATTTTCTCATGCATGTGCTACACTAAGAATACTAAAATTATCTAGATTTAAAAGATGATGTTGACAGAGCATCTAAGTAATGATGAAATACTCAGATACGCATAAATGACATCTTCCAACAAAGTGTTTTGAAACTAAGTGCAAAAGCTTTCATTCTCTACTTGCATTGATGTGAATCAGAGGAAACTTTTTTGGGGTGAAAGCTTAACTATACAGATGCCCACAGTAAAACTGAAGAGAGAGTGATGGCAAGCTTGATTTGATAGAGCCTTAAACTCATGGGTGGAGTCACAAAATTATGTTTATTCACTTTTGTCTTCGAGAAATTATTAATAAAGACACAGATATTCAGGGTGCAGAGGTCTCTTGAATTCTTTCTACTGATGTCCTCTCTGATGGAGGCTGTGAAAACAAAAGCTAAAATTTGTGTTTCTTCATTAAAACAGACAAAGCCATGTCCAGATAAAGTCCATTGAAGTTTGCCTATGCTGATGTATTAAGAATGACAGGAACCGGTTCAGACATAGGAATTTCAATCCTCTGTTGTGCTGATTTTCCCATTATTCCCTGTTTTCAGACATATTTTCAGCAGACTTTGTACCATCAGACAATGCTATCATGCCAAACTCAATGGCCTGTCACATGTGTGGTCACTTCCATGGTATAGCAGTAACCAGTCTTGTTGGCTCCAGCACAACCCTCTGTGATGTCAGACTCTTTGAACTGAAACAAAGCAAAGCTTTAGGGTCATGAAGATATTGTATGGAGTCTAGAGGAGAGCTAGGGTCAAGAGCTATTACTTCACAGGCCCCACCTGCTCTAGACAGGATTAGTCTGAAGCAATGTGAAAGCCAATCAGTCGATGCCACACAGACTACTGCTTACAGTTCCTAGGAGAGGATATTTTTTATCTGTTTTCAGATTTTTAACTAAAATAGAGAATAATTTGATGGGCTGGAAAGTTAATGCAAATCATAGGAAAAATATATGTTCTGACTCTTTTAGTTTTATTTTAATACAGTTCCACTTCCTGTAAAACACAAGGCAAATGGCACTTAGATGGTAAAAAAGATGAGCAGGTTTGTTGTTATTGTAAGATGGCTGTAAAACAGTTATCCCTGAGAGAAAAAGGAGCAATCAGAAACTGGTCAGAGTCCCAGCTGAATGTAATGCTGTTTTGGAGCCATGTCCTTTACTAAATTTGCTCTTCCTACTTTTTTTTACAGAGGTTTTGACGCACATGGCATATCAGTGTAGTTATATGCACAATCACACTAATTCATGTTAGCTAACAAGCATGATGCAATTTGTGCATTTTTAATGCAGAATGCTTCTAATAACCATCATTAATAACATTGTCTTCAGTACAGGAGAGTAAAGATCTGCCTGTACTCTGTTACTTATGCCCAGGATAAGATTTCATCTCACTTAACCTTAGCTGTCAAGTTTAAGCCACTCACCACAGTCTTCCTTTGTAATCACTGGAGAGAGAGAGAATCTCCAAAGGGTGGTTCCTTCCACCTCTCTTCGATACCTGTCTATGGATGGGGTGAATCACCTTCTGGAGGTGCATATCTCTCTCCATGTCTACAGATGGAGTCAAGCTGACTTTAGATTACAGACATCCAACAGAGACTTCTAACTTAAAGACAGTGAAAGTGAAATGAATCCCACTTCAGCAAACTGTACTTTAAGTAGTTCTCTGCTTGGTGTAAAGAGGATTGAAAGAAGATTTCTCTAAGTGCAAGCATGATTTTGTTGCTGCTGCTACTGCTTTGCTTCCTGCTTTTGCCTCCCTGAGATGCTGACAGCTCTGATGTTAATAATGGAGCACCAGTTGGGCTTCAGCGATTTGCAGAAAAAAGGCAAGTTATGTAATTTTTTGAGGTAATAGCTGCAGTGGGAAAGAATTGGCCTGAAACTGTCTGAAGCTGAGAGAATCTTCCATGTTAAATAGTTTAATTTCAGGATATTATAACTATGACTTGAATAAAAGAAAAAAAATCGAACCAATTTCATGTGCTGTATTAAGTATCTGCATTTGTTCCTAATATTCTTAATTATGTCAATTTGAAAATTTCAGCACATCATTTTCAAGTGTGAATTTATGGAGAAAATTTGGCAATCTACTACTGCAAATTCATACTTTAGTTGAAAAAAGCAGCCCACATACCCTTGTGTGGTGATAAAATAACATTTCATGAATTAGACAAAGAATTTTTGATGTTGATAAATAGAATGGCTGCATGATCTATCACTTGATGATCTTCCAGCACTTATCCATGGCCTAGATTCATCTTTTTCCTCCTAAACTGCACAAGTCTGTGTATTTAAAAAAAAAAAAAAAAAAAGAAGCAGTTTCATGTGAGAAATTACTTCAGAAATATGAGAAAACTGGTCATGAAAGGAAAGACTCTTCATGAGGTTGCCAAGACTTGTAATTTAATCATGCATTTTGCAACAATCAAAAATTTTAGTGTCTTAGCTTCAAAAATCCTGTTATTACCTGATAATCGCTGTTTTTATTAAAGAAAAAGAAAAACATTCCTAATGGTATTGACTGCAGAGGAAAGTTCAAAAAATATGAGCTGTAAAAGCTTAAATCAAGAAGGTGGAAAGTGAAAAAGAGCAATTAATGTAACACTTCATAATTTTTGGAGGCCCAACTTGATTACTTTTCCCCCTCAACTAAAGTACAGATTTTCCATAGGATTTTCTTTTCAGGATCACAGTTGTTGATGAGGTTGAAGTAAGAGACAGGGCTGTGTGATAAATTCATGCTTACCCAAGGTGTCAAACTAAATGCAATGCACCCCTCTAGGTTCAGATAATTCCTAAGGCAGGGGTCTTGCAGGATGGATACACCTGAAAATGTTCCTGCCCATGGGAAAGGTGTTGGAATTAGATGGTTGGAAGGTCCCTTCTAATTTTGTAGTTCTATGATTTATGTGGGGTTTGCTCCATTTTGTAACAAGGTCTGAATCACAGTTTGCAGAAAACTAGAAGGGTAATGTGTCCTGAACTGAGGTGCTGCAAAGAAGTGAATGTCATACTAAATTAATGAAAACAAACAAAAAGTCTTCCTGAAAAAGGAAAATTATAAGGCATAAGTCTAAATTTAAATCCTTAAATGAAGTGCCTGAGGTAGGAGCCTAATTTCATAAGGCTTCCTGTCTAATCCATAGAAAGGATGAGGCAGTCCTGTAAAACACCTTAGTGAAGTCTCTGTGTTGAGCTGGATATTGAGAAAGCCTGCACTCCTGAAGGCATCTTCCAGCGTCCACCACATCCTTCTTCCTGGAGCATACATAATGCAGACCTCATATTGAGCAGTGCTCCTCGTTCCATTAATTTCATGTGTCACTGCTGTGGGACATGTGGTGGGAAAGAAGACGGAAAATGAACAATCTCAAGACTCTTGTGGATATGGATATGCTCTGCAATGCTATTTGCTCCAGAAGTCATTGAAGAAGGGCTTATTTTAGGCAAGTATTTGGAATTACAGGGTGTTAGGGGAAAGTGGAAGTTTGGAAAGCTCTGCTGTTCTGACTTCATACTTCACAGAACATGTATGAAGGAAAATACTAATGTTTAGACTAAATTCTTAACTGGCTAGTACCTTCATTTAGGGTTTTTAGTATGGGCTCTGATGGACCTCAGCAATCATCCAGGAATGTGAGGTAAAAACCTGCATTGCTCCAGTAAGACAGGTGCCCCTCACTTAGAGCCCTTAGTGGTTTGACCTGGGCTGGATGCCAGGTGCCCACTACCCCAGGTGCTCTATAACTTTCCTGCTCAACTGGGCAGGGAGAGAAAATATTAGGAAAAACTTCATGAGCTGAGATAAGGATGGGGAGAGAACACTCACGGGTTACTATCAGGGGCAAAACAGACTTGACTTGGGGAAATTAACTGCATTGATCATCAGTTAAAATCAGTAGGATAATGAGAAGTAAAACAAATCTTTAAAATACCTTCCTGACACTCCTCCTTCCTTCCTGGCCTTAACTTTATTCCCAATTCTCTACCTCCTCTTGCCCCACAGCTGTTCAAGGAGATGGGACATAGGGATTACAGTCAATTCATGTTGTTTCTGTCACTGCTTCCTCCCCATGGAGAAGAGTTCTATCCTGGCTCTGGCATAGGATCCTTCCCACATGAGACAGTTTCTCATGAACTACTTGAGTGTGGGTCCCCTTCCAGGCAGTGCAGTCCTCCAGGAACTTTATACTACTTCAGTGTGGGTTACCCACAGAGTCACAAATCCTATCAGGAAATCTGCCCTAGCATGGGTTCCTCTCTCCACAGGTCCACAGGTCCCCACCAGGAGCCTGCTCTGGTGTGGGCTTCCCATGGGGTCACAACCTGCTCCAGTGTGAATCTCCTCCATGGGATCCAGGTGGATCTTTGCACCACCATGGACCTCCAAGAACTGCAGAGGCACAGCTGCCTCACTATGATCTTCACCATGGGCTGCAGCAAAATCTCTGCCCCAGAACCTGGAGCACCTTCTCCCCCTCCTTCTGCACTGACTTTGGCAGTTTGAATTGAGACAGAATTGTGTCTCTCACGTATTCTCACTCCACTCTTCTCTAGCTGCAGTTCCTCTGGCATAGTAAGTGTTTTTCCTTCTTAAATATCTTATCAGAGAGCCACTGTTGATGGGCTTGGCCTTGGCAAGTGGCAGGTCCATCTTGGAGACAGCTGGAATTAGCTCTCTTAGACACAAGGGAAGCTTCTGGGAACATCTCAGAGGAGCCATCCCTGTAACTCCTTCAAGTACCAGAATCTCGTCATGCAAACCTAACACAAAGCCACAAAAAGCTGAATGCTCAGGAAGTTCATGAAACTCGTATGCCAAATGCAATTTTGAAAATGAACAGGAATTGTGATCACCCATCTTCCTGAGAGATTTTTCATGTTTTGCATAAAAAACAACTATAAAAGTTGCAAATACACTGCACTACAATGTAAATATATGTTCCTCTTAATTGCTGAACTTTGACACTTGTGCTACTGTGTATGTTTAGTGACGTCTATTCAATATCAGGTTGTTTTTACTGCAGTGAAGATCAGGCCCTGCATTCTGCAAAATATAATTTTGTTTTACCCAACAGAATTTAGTTTAGAAACAACTGGGTAACTTCAGTGACTGCTGTTTTTAGGTTAAGCAGTCCAAAATCTGTGCTCGATTGGAAAAGAAAGTTCAGGATTAACATGCTGTTTCTGCAAATCCATAATCAGAGCAGCTTTGTAGCAAATAGAAGATTAGGAAGCAAGCCATATCATGTACAGCATGACCCAAAACAGATGCACCTGCAAGGTAAAAAGCTGGGGGGATTCTGCTTAGTGAAATAATCACATCCCATTGACACATCCCATTGTGTGAGGTGGCTAACTTGCCAGTTTTTCAATTTTCTCCTAAAATATCCTTAGACCAACCTTCCTCCCTTCCTCCCTCCCTCCCTTCCTCCTTCCCTTCTTCCCTTCCTCCCTCTCTTCATCTCTCTCTCTCTCTCTCTCTCTCTGTGTCTCTCTCTCCCCCTCTCTCTCCTCCTGTCTTCTCTCCCTCCCTAAGCAAAAATTGGCCCAATGATTTGTTTAGGAATGAGATCACTTAAAAGGAGAATGGAAAGGATTCAGGTCACCAAACACATCTTTCTTGTGAGGTTCTAGGCTGCTCAAGGTGTCTCAGTTTGCTTATCTAACCAGGGGTATCCATTCCCTCTGGAGGCAGGCAAGGATGCCCTGTTCTGTCCAAACTGGCACAAGAACATTCAAATCTCCTTCAGAATGTTTCTATCTGGAATTGTTCCAGTATAGCTACTCTTCCTCTAGACAACCCACAACACCATACCTTATTCTGGAATAATTTTCATCCTAAATTGCCTGACACAGACAGCTTGGTTAACAATTTAATCAATGATTATCTCAAGACATTATTAAGAATCATTAACAATAGAAAGGAAAGGTTAATGGCCATCTATGTAGGGACCTACATAGAAATGTGTGAAATACATTTTGGGAACAAAAATTGCGACTTTCTATGTGAAAATTTCATTGGTTTAACTAAGAACAGGATTTAAAATCAATGTAGTTAAAACAGCAAAGTAGATAGTGCCAGCTCTTTTGAATCAATAAAAGGCTTCCAGAGCTTGGTTTAACTTATACTTCATTCAAATTAAACCAAAATAACCTGCCTGTAACCCAACATTAATGTGTTTACATAGAGTTTTTACTGAATTAATGAAACTGATTTTAAATTGATTTAAATTAAAGCAGTGCTAGAACTATGCACAAACTAGAGTTTAACTGGAAGATGATTTACTGAATATGGATAATGCAGGCAATGCTGGTGGATATGAGAGAAAGAAATCAGGACCTGGACATAATGGAAAAACCTGAATGGATATATCTAGGCAGTATTGTGCAATATCCAGATACTAAATAATAAACTAATAAAGGAAAGAATATTTAGATTGTAGCCAGTTCCCTACACAATATAAGGTCCCAACACATAAATATGCAACATTAGATACACAGGCAGATGGCATAAATATGGCAAAAAGAATGAAAGTTTAAAGTGGATGCATGGGGAAATGGTCTAAACTAGAAAAAAGGGCTCATGTCCTTAATGGCAAAGAAGCGAGAATGCCACTTGGAATACTGCTGTGGAAACAGATACAAGCAAATTCAGCCGAAATGATCTTACTACCCTACAATTCTCTTCCTCTTAACTTCTCAAAGGTATTCATGTGCTAACATTGTGGGGTGGAAAAATAATGCAAAGAGCTTTTTCTGGTATTGTTTGTGTTTACCTTTTTTTTAGACAAGAACTGTTTTACTGTCTAGAGTCCCTCAAAAAATGAAGATGTTCTCAGCACAAAATAAAAACTGGTCATGAAAAATATAAATGCTCTTTCAGCTTGAGAAGGGAAACACTTCATAATTTACACTATCTCTACTTGAAAAGAAAAGAATTTCACTACTCATGAGTTATTGGTTTCTCCTCTTCATTAAGCATTCCTTGTCTGTGTTTCTATCTATTTAGTGCATGTTTTTCACACTCCCTTGTCCCTTAGATACAAGGGATATATTTGAGACTTAGTGCACAAAGAACTTTCACTTTAATACACAGCAAATTAGAGGCACTGCACTAGCCTGTATATGTGCTGTATCAGAATATTAACCTCTAATGTGGGCCCTTCCTACTTGGATAATCCTTTGCCCACATTCCAACACTGTTTTCAAACGTTTGCAAACCAATTAATTTATCTCTCGGAGAGAGTGCTTTGCTGAATTTACCTGTAATGATGTATGTAAAAGAGGATACATTAAAATGAAATCTGAAGTGTTATTGTTGACAGGAAGCTGTCAAGTGATATGAATTGCATACAGCATATACAGAAATGTGTTTGCCCTATAACGTTTTCTGTGTCTCTAAACAAAGACAAAACCAGGTATAACTAGCCTGATACTGTTTAGTTATGTAACAGATTGAGGGTTTGGGTTTTAGTCACTGAAAATGTGATAAACAACATTGTGCATTAATGCAGAAAACAGATTGAGCTTTCTAATGGTACATCAAATAAGACTTTATTAGCATCTATTAGGTTCAACCCAAAGCCCGGGAAATAGCATTAATGAGCATCATATATCAGTCTGTCTGTTATTAGATAACATTATCCCTTAAAACTAGCAAGTCATATAGTACTTTACACTTTTTACCTTTATCTTTAGAATTAGCTGCTCACATCCTCTCCTGTTACACTGGCCTTACTATTAGTAATAGTGAACCAATTTATAAACCCATTAGTGACACTTTTTCCCGAAGATAAAAACAGTCAAAATTATCTGGCAGCAATTAATCTTAATGGCTGTATGCAGTAAACAGCAATGGGCTAATTCCAGCTCTGTCAGCCCCATCAAACAATCCCACATTAGGCAGCTTTTCACTGATCCATTAAGCATATTCAGAACAACAACAAATTCAATGCTGAAGGCATATGCACTAAACATTACAACAGTGATCTTCTGAAGCCATCATTATCTCTTAAATAGTACTTCCCCCATGTATTATCATTATGCTGTACATTAGAAATACTTTGATTAAACTCCCTTAATTCATAACAGCCAGCTGCAGACCATTTATGCAGTTAATCTCAACACAACAGCTATTGAGGAAATATAACAAATGAAGGCTGTAAACTGGAAGTCATTACTATAAAAGATACTGGTTTCCTAGCCCTCGTAGTGCAAAGTGCATGGCAAGATTGTACTTTAGAATGTCAGTAATGCAGACAGAAACATCTAATGGCTTTCCACATGTCCTGCAACATATGCAGCAGGAGTTGCAGCTGTAGAGATGTGTGCAGGAGTGACCTGACAAACTGCCAGCATGAGTGGCAAAAACATTCAGGAGCCCCATGCTCAAAGGACCAAAGTATCACGAGACCCAGTGCGCAAACTGCAGCCTCTCCATGGCTTTGCTGGCTTCATCTGGAGCTGTACATTGTAATTTGTATCTTTGAAAGAATAACTCTGATTTCTTCCTCTATGAA
This sequence comes from Sterrhoptilus dennistouni, assembly GCA_013397095.1. Classification (NCBI taxonomy): domain Eukaryota; kingdom Metazoa; phylum Chordata; class Aves; order Passeriformes; family Zosteropidae; genus Sterrhoptilus; species Sterrhoptilus dennistouni. The sequence goes on along the minus strand of VWZU01014902.1, from coordinate 128,480 downwards.
GCTCAAGTTAGTAGCAATGACACTTTGAAAGACTGCAGACCTTTAGTTTCCTTTCCTAGAAGTAATAGCTGTTTTGAGAATTTTTATTAGACTGTTTTCTCTTTAAGCTATAATGGATATGGTGTGGCAGGAAAATTTGCATAAAGCTTTCCATGGTGATGTAAACAAAACAATATTATCAGGATGGGAAGGAAAACAGTAGCTAATTTATATTTCCACTCTGACCTGAAATTCACATGAGGTATTCTCATTTAATAACATGAAAATGTTAAATAGATAAAAGTTGATTGTATTTTCTTAAGTTTTCATCAAATGTACTCCATAAAAAATATGTATTAGAAATTCACTCAGAGGGTTTCGTGCTGCATGTTTAGGAAAAATAGGAAGCTGAATTTCTGTTACTAATCTAGATTGTACCCTTTCTCAGTTAAAAAAATACCCCAAGAAATCTGTGGTATTTGGATACAAAAAAAACTTTCATAAATTCTTTACTTGTCAAGTGTAAAGAAACCATAAAAATATTGGTGAATAAGGTCTATGTGTTTTACAGTTCTTCACTACATATAAATAGTTTATTTGATTTTAAAGATATAAACCACAGACATAGTGTCTACCTTGAAATGATCAAATAAATAAAACTTCAATTTGCCATAAGCCTAGCTGCCAGTTCTGATCTTAGTTCCAGTTCATAAGTCCAACTCACTTGAAGGTGGAATGCAAAACCTCTGCAGCACCTTCAGGACCTGCACTAAGGATCAGGCAAAGGCACGCAAGAGACAACACCCTTTAGAGGGCCAGAAGGATCAACTTCCTGACGTTTGGATAAAATCAAGGTGAAAAGTCTCACTACAAGTCCGATTTCATACTGCCATTACTTTCTAAAGGTCATGCACTGCTGGAATATGGAAAGCTGTAGCTCTCCACCCATTTACATGGGGAGGCACACCTGCATACCACGGTCAATGTTGTATACTGCCTAAGCAACCAACACACGTAAAGAGTGAATTTTGCAAAGCTTAATCCATCCCAGACTTTAACACCTATCCTAGTATTCTCCCATTCAGAGGGAGAAGAATGGACTTGTGCTTCAGATACAGATTTCAAACACAGGCACTTCTCTTACCTCCACAGCAGCTTGCCTTATGATCTTAAGTAAGCTTGATTGCCTTTCATTATAATGTTGATAAGATGACTTTTCCATGTGGCAGAGCTGTTGCCAAGACAAATTGGTGATTGCTTGTATTTGATCAAAAAGTTAAACAGAAAATAATTTACATCATTTGCAATGCGGCATTCTAATTTTTGGCTATCAAGGCTGACACTTATGATCAGAGTTATAAAGGACTTTTAGCTATCAGCAAGTCTGTTTATAACACAGATCTACTCTGGACTGTTGCAAAACCAGCACTGGCTTGCAGCAGATCTGACCAGCTTCTGAGATGATGAAAATAAGCAGAAATGGCTGTGGTCCTCAAGAAGGCAAGTGTTGAGCTTGTAGAAGCTGTATCCCTACCTGCATCCTTCACTGCTATCACCACAGAAGGCAATCTGGTTTTTAGTAAGCAGCAGTTAATAGATAAGTCCCAGGAAACTGTTTCTCCATGTCAGTCTCAATCATGCTTTTCTGGAGGCTGGATGCCAATATTTGGAAGTAGATGAGGTGAGTTTTATAGCCTATTTCATGTGATCTGGAGATAACCTAAAACAAGCACCTGAAAACCAAAAATGGTGCCTTAACCCAGCAGAAAGTGAAAGCTGAGTAATTATAACTTTTTAGATTTTATTTATTTATTTATGTATTTATTGACACTGAAGCATTTCTAGGTACAAGAGCTTCAGACAACAAGGAATATGAAATATCCTGCTGAAAATCAAGATCTCAGCAGAGTCTGTGCACTTAGGAGCAAGGCATTCTCTGACTAAGGATTGATTTCTAAGAGTGAAAAATTTTAATTAGGTGCCTAAACACAGTTCAAGCTCCCTATTGAACAGAATTCTCAGTGTTTCAGATGTAATTCATGTTTCGTGTACATGAGCTACTAATTTGGGAAGAAGCAACTTTTCCCAAACATAAAAAAGAGACTGACTCACCATCCTCTCTGGCAGCCAGAAAGATCTGTGATATATGTGACAATTGTAATTTATAAAGTGTGCCTAGATCATTATATGTGACTATCTTTGTCCAGTTTCACATTTTGCTTCCTTCTCCAGCAGTGCATGTTTCTTAAAAGCAGTGGAAAATGCCATAAGCAACACACTTTCCATAATTTATTTAATTTTTTTCAAGATATAATGTGCTTGGATTTGAGCAAATCCAAGTAGGTAAGTTCTAAATTTCAGAACAAAGAAGAAGATTGTTCCACCTTTCTCTTCCAGAAAACAGAGCAACAGAATTTGTCCCCTCGCAAAGGGCCCAATTCTGAGTAGTACTGTGTAACAGATGCAGGTCACAACCAGTACAGGTAAAAATGACAGATTATTCTTAGTTGCTACTTGCTTACCCCAGTAAAAAAAAAAATCACTTACTCACAATTTTACCAGAAAACACTGTTGTTGTTTTTTTTTGGTTTGTTTTTTTTTTTCCCCCTCGGGTTTCATATGGCTGATTTCAGAAGAATATATGACTATGTATATACATTTCAAATGCGGTAACGGAGAACTACTCTGCTTACTTTCCAAGGACCATTTACTAATCTTGAATTTACCTAACCAAGCAGTGCAGCAGGGAGTTTATAAAAATTCCCATAATTCTGCCTAGCACACGATTCAAACACAGAGCTCTTACTGTACCAGTAGAATTTGTGACTAAAGAGGAAATATACTTCGTGAGCAGCTAGTAGGATATGGATTATGTTAACTGAAGATAAATTTTATACATGGATTTTATTTCAAATTGTGGACATTGTCTCTTCTTATTTTGACATTATGTGAACAGTCAGATGTGAAACTTGCTGTATAATGTGTCCTAGTTTTTCACACAGGGAATATAATATTGATGAGAACCACAAAATAGTTGGTCAAGCTATGACGTATTTTTCCTATTATTGCTGTATTTCAAAGGGGTCAAATGTGATTTCAAACCCAGGATATTATCCTCTTCCCTGTAAGCTAACTTTAGGTCACTCAACAGTGGTAAGGAACTTTGAAAATATTATATCAATTTTACTGATAAAATTCCCAGCTGACTACCTAATCCGGGGCTCCGATGAAGTGTGTATAAAAGTAGTCTGAACTGTTCATAGAATTATTGTTATCAATGGCACTAATTGATAGCATAAGCACAGAGTTATGAGTTAAAGGAGTGCATCTCTACTAAGGGACAACAGAGAAGTATATTTTTCAGGGTTTATTTTTTGACTTATTCAAGTTTGGCTTTGCACAAAAAATTATATTGTAAGAGTTAAGTGAGGCTCTGACAGAGAATCTGGAACTGTCCAGTTTTATGATTTTTTTTCCTAGTTCTTCAATACTTTTATACATTTGGAAGAATTTCAACGTAAAATATGTTTCTTTTTCCTTCAGTGAGACTATTAATGTGTGTAAATTTTAACCAGGTCCAAGTATTCTGCGTGCTGAAAAAATGTTAGGAAATCAAGTCTAATGAATGGTCAGGCAGTGCACAAAAGTAACTCTAGAAATCATAGAAACCATACTGATTTACAGAAGGCTGTACTAAAGAATGTAGGTTTTCCATCCCTAGGGATCAGATTATAAGCAATGAAATGGAGAAGTAGTTTTCAACCTTTTTGTATTTTGAGACAATCTCAAAATGTTTTTAGTGGAAAGGAATACCCTTGAAATATATTTAAACTTGCAGACGATAAAGTAGCTTTTTCAGGGACTACTGATAGGAAGCCCAAAGATACCCAAGGGGTCACAGGCTGTAAGCAAGAAATCACTGAAATTAATAATACCAAATTTTGTATCCTGTTCTAGCTTTGTTTCATAGGTTTGACATATTTCTTGAATCTGCCTTATTATTTATCTGGACTTACATTACTATGCTCCTTACATATCTAGAAATGCTAAAAAACCACAGAAAAGTAATTTTTTAGGAATTTCATTGCATCTCATCTAAGAGAAATTATATTTTATGAAGACAATAAAATAAAAAAAAACCCCAATGATTCCATTCATATATAATGTGTCAGTAATTTATAACCGATTTATCAATGACCATGCAGCTGCATTCACTGTAATTAAAAAAAAAAAAAAAAAAAAGCTCATATAATGCTCACATAGTCTCTGAAAGCATAGCATCTTAATAAAGGAAGAGGAAGCCACCAGAGTAATTAGAAAGGTATATTGTAGTGCATATAATGGCAGAAGGATGTTTGTATTATAGTCCAACACATCATTAAGGATACAATTGTTATTTAATGTGGCACAATCATCTTTCTACTCTTCATGAAATCCACTTAAGTAATTACTTTTCTTAGCTCATTGGCTCTATGAACTGACAGTTTAGCAAAGTGCTATGTCTAAAGAAATACTGAATCTCCATTTTTATAATACCCTACCTTTTTAGCCTGACTGTTACTGTTTACTTGGACTGTTGCTGCTTACCTGAAATGGCCATTTTGTCATGTGAAAACCTGATGAGGAGAGAGGGAATGAGGGGGGAAAACTGGAATGGGGAGGAGAGAGAGGAAAGAAATACCAAAAGCTTATAGGGCTGTCTTAAAATATGTAAATGATAAATGAAAAGCCTCACTTCCTTTTTCTCTACAGTTTTACCCCTTTCCCCATATCTTATCTTCTAAACATATATACATAAACATATGTCATATTAATTGCTTGTGCAATATTTAATCATTTTCATTTCAGTTAGCAGCAGAACAGTAGCTCAGTAGTGCAGAACCTTGAATTGCTATTAAGTTGTTTTTGGGAGGAATAGTTTTAAAAAGCAGTTTTTAAGGTTTAGGAGACTACCTTCTTATGAAAGTTAGTGATGAATATTAAGTAACATTATTTTTACCTTATAATCTTTTTGCATTTATTAATGCAATAATATAGGGGAGCAAACATAATTTATATACTCAAAGCTTATTTTCTTTTCCTGTCATGCATATTTTAATAGAAAGTTCAAGACCATTCTGCAGAGCAAGCCCAACATTTAGCTGACACCTCACTGAAGTGCAACATTTAAATTGCCCAACAGAATGCTTTTCCTTCTTTTTTGGCATTTTAAACTTTAAGCTCTCTTTCAGAGGAAGTTGTTGTCTTCGTGTTTGCTAGCACTACAAGAAGGTAAGTCTGAAATACCTTTATCTTATTTGGTAGATCTATGTTTGATGCTCTTTGTTTGAATAGAAGTGTCAGCTGTATTTTACCTTATTATATAAAAAAGTTTCAGAATTTAATTAAGGGTCAAGTACCCGCTGTAGATAAATGCAACAGCTAGAGCATATTTCTGATCTCTCTGAAGACTGCAATCATGAAAATTATTATCATTGAGTAAAACTGGTCTCAATGATGGTGACTGGGAGATGGAATCTGTGTTAGTCAGCCATAATTTACATAATAATGGGTTCTGAGTTTTCATCAGCACCTTTTGTTTTTACAGTGCTTACTGCTACAGTAAATTGTCAAAATGTCATTCCTATCCAATCAGCCAGAAAATATCAACAGTAAACAAGGCACAAGAAGAAATTCTCTGGTTTAAAGTATGGTGAAGGAGAGAGTAAAACAGGACACTGGAATAGTTGTAGAAGTCTTATTCTGTTATTTTCAACAACACTGCTGAACAACTTATGAAAAATTAGTTTTTAATGAAGCAATGCCACAGAGGGGAGTGATGTCATTAAAAGAATCTCAGCAAACAGTTAGATAACTGGTTTGTTTGTATTTATGCTTGCCATTACCTGTTTGTTTCCTCTTCCATGGGGCAATATATTTCACTCCTCCAGTCAAAATAGGATCAGCTGGAAAATTATAACGGTCTGAGTAACCTCAGATATACAAGTGCCCAAAAGCAACTTAATCAAGGAAAATGCTTGTCCTAATGAAAATGCTAGCCCAAATAAGTCTATTTTTTCTTTCTCTAACAAACACACAAAGCGTGATAGTATTTAAGCTGAAATGAATTCAGTGTAACTTTCTGCCACCCTCTAAAATTTACAGAAGTGCAAGGAGAGGAGGACCATGAATAAGTCTCAGTGTAGGCTTTATAGCCATCATACATATATACTATATTTGAATTAAAAGATTCACATTGTGTTTGAAATAAAAATGAATAAAGTGGCATCCTGCCAGAGAGAACCAGAAGCCACCTTTGTGTGGAACTGAAATAACTTGGCTCAAGTAGTACTTAATTTATTTTCAGAAAATGACAAGTTGTATAAATGTATCTTTAAAACAGAGAGGCAAGAACTTAAAAAAAATTTCTTTGCATTGTGGTTAATAAGGTTGACACAGTCATTGCCTGTATATAAACAGAACAAAACGTGATAAAAGTTCCTCAAGAAGGGCTTCCAGCACTGTGTTTTTAAAAATCTTCAAAAGATGTGATCACATAGTTGAGTCACCACAGAAAAGACTCACAGTACCTTCTTTTGGAAATGAATAAGAGTTTTAAAATCTATTGAAATGAAGTGTTGACATAAGGAAATATTTTGTAGAGCTTTCAGGTTTCTTTACCATTCACTTTATTTTACTTGGCTACTTTTAATTTTTTTTTCCACTTCTTCTCTTTGAAAATCCTGCATTGTCCAAGCCCTTTCGATTAAGCAGCTTGCCTGAATGAAAGCACTGTGATGAGGTGGCGGTGCATCAATAAACAGGGTGCCTCTCAAAGCGGGACAGAATGCTGAGAAATAGGGCTGATCAGCAGTAATTACTCTGACACTTCATGCAGTACAGGGAATTAACTCCTAGGACTTTGGGCCAAATGGAGAAGTAGTAGTTGATGTTCCACATTGTGAATGCCTCAGTGCCTGAACCCATTATGAGTTTAAACGGAGATGGGAATTCACTTATATACAGGGCTTTCTTCTTCCTTTCCTCCCACCCCCAGCTAGGAATGTGAAGCAGAGTGCAGAAAATAGAAATAATTCGAAGTGCTGAGCAGGCTGCATTTCTGTTTTTTTTCTAGGGCCTTTGCATTCATTTTTTATTAAATCACAAATAATTCAGTAAAGTGATGCCCATAACAAGCATGTTTATGGGAATGCACCGATCGTGTTGACGAAGACACCCCATATGCCAAGTTAAGGAAGTGGAATCGCTCTAAGGCAGACCTACAGAAACTAAGGTATACAAAAACACATAGCAGGAGGGGGGAAATACAGCTAAAAAGGCAACTAGTTAGCAGCTGCCACTATGACCTTTAACTGCATCCATGGTAACTGGGCTAAAGATGGAGTTCCATTTTATTATTCTCACACCCACAATGTTAAGCCTATGAATCCCATTGCAATTTAATGGCTGAAATCAGAAGGCAGATCTGTGTTCATTGGACCAGTGCCGACATCCTCTTAGCTAATGAGTGCAATAAACATTTTCATGCCAGGAAACCAATGCAAGTGGAAATATTATGCCATGCAGAAATCTATCCCCCAAACACAAAGAAATGGTCAGTAAAGCCAGTCCTTTATGTTCATTTGCATATACTGTAATTTTTCAGGGTTTAGACCACTTGTCTTTAAGCAGGAAGATATTTAACTCATATATTCTTTAATACTGTGCCATGCAACAGCATTCAATTTATATTAAGAATCGTGGGAAGAATTACATATTCCAGAGCTAATGACTATAGCTGCCTCCAATTATTTTCCTAAAGGAATGCTGTTTTCAAAAACTATTTTTGCTTTCATGCACCTAAAATATATTTCATCCATTTGCAGGCTGTGTTCAGTACCACCAGCTGTGCAAAAAACAGTAAACCAGCAAACTCTTTCAACAAGAAAGAAGGCTTTGTTCTAACTTTTGTTGCTGTTGTAATGTGACTCATAGAGTTTTCTTAAGCATCAGTGACAACAATGTCATATCTTTGCCATGTGAGCTGAAAGCAAGACATATATCATCCTCATTTGGGCTGAAGAACCAGAGCAACAACAACAGCGGTTAAAAGGATCTGTGCTGGATGCGACTTTGAAATCTCAAGCACTTCCACCTCTCAAATTCTGTGGTAACCTGTAAAGTCAAAAATGAGAGCTATGGAGTGGAGTTAAGAATTGATTTGTAAGCCTTTACCTAGGAAAAACAGAAGCAATGAGGAGTAGCCACAATTATTTTAAAAATCATAAATATAGCAATTTAGACACATTGGGCCATTGAGTCATTTATCTGTCTTACCTCCCAGCCTCTCTTAAAGAAGGAACATCATTCTAATAACAAAACAGACCAGGGTGAAGAAGAAAACTCTCACTGCATAAATGTGCAACTGGGAAATGAAGGTCACCAAAATCTCCTTGAACTCCTGGGTAAACCCACCATATTTGCTTCAAAGTGGTGCAGTCAAAGACATAAAACTGCATTAGTACACTCATAAAGAGTGTTATGTGAAATATCCCTGCCTCTCACAGTCAACTTCCTCCTCTATCTTAAAATACCCAGAATTTTATTTTTGTTATAATGTTAGCATGGCATAAGGAGAGAGGGCTTAATGACTTCCCTTGACAAGAACTGCATGTATTTTTTTTCTTATGGAATACTGCCAAATATCCTTTGTAATAAAAAGCTTGAACTATTTTGCTAACAGAAGCCGCTTGTTCTGGTAACTGTAAAGGTCAGACAGAAAATAATTTTGGTGTTTCTTATCTTTTAAAATAATGTCACTTTTTATCATTACGATAACATTTTTGGACAACAAAGAAAAGAGAAAACAGTAGATGTGATACCCCAGACCACCAGGTACACTATTTCTTAAAAGACATTAGGTTAAAAAAGCTGTTAGCCAATTATACCAAAGACTGGAAATGTCACAAAAGCCAATGAAATCTCCCTGGTAACATTCAGAAATAATATGCTTTGGATCATACAGTATATTAAATGACAACTGTCAATTTAAAAAAGAAGTCCTCCAAAATCTTTGATGTATGACAATTTAGAAGTTGAAACACACTGTTCTTACCATTTAATATCTTTGAGATAAAAAGCTTTTGACATGTTAACTAATGCAAAGGAAAAAGCGCTCCTCTCATTTCCCTAGCACAGTACTGGACTGCCCTGAGTAGCTTTTTGTGATAAATGTCTTAAGAAGCAAGGTGGTATGTATATATGTATATGGTTAGGTATATGCACTTATATTACATTACACAACAACAGAGACAGGTGAGATTTTTCTATCCTAAATATTATTATTTGGTACCGACAGTATTTATTCAAGTTAAAATGGGCATTTGAATAGGAACTGATTGTCAATATTATTTAATCCACTCTTCCATCTGGGACTGTAGTACAGCATGATTCACAGAAAGCTGTCAGTGTCTGAAGGTGCAGCCATTCCAGGATAAAAGGTCTTTGAACTGCATGTTAGTTGCCTTTTTATTGTTGTTGGTTTGTTTTCTCCACAAAATAAAAATAATCTTTTAGCTTCAGGCACCTGGATTGGGTGGCTCCCAGGCGGTTGAGGAAATCTCCCTGGGGCAGTGCTGGATGGCAGTTCTGGGCAGGTCACTTCGGCCCGGCTCTCAGAGTCATTGACCTTGCAGGGTGCTTCCTCCTACCCCAGGAGTTCATCTCAGCTGTTAATGCAGTGGCTCAAATCTCTGTGCCTTTGACAGGGTCTGTGGCGATAGGTTTTTTCCTGATTCTAGTCCCTCAAATGGCTTGATACCCCCCTCCCCCTCCTTCCTTGTGTAGTTGGTTTAGCACTCACTGCATCCCTTCGTACAGGTGTCACTCTCCCCTCTGATCCATGCCTTGTTCCTCCTACCCACCTGTCAATCCTACCCTGTGCCAAGCCCTCCCATTTTGGCAATCTCCTAATCTTCAACACCCCAGTGGCTGGTTCAAATTGTTCCCCACCCTTTGTGTTCTCCATTGGTCCTTGTACTGTAAACCCCACCTTATGATTCTCCCCTAAGTGTACCTAATTGGCTGAGGATTTGCACCCTCCCCTGAGACCCGCCCCCCCCCCCTTTATAAATCAGCGTAAGGTTGGTGTTGGGGTCCTCACCTTTGCCTTTCCTTTGTTAGGTGTGCTTTGTGTTTCTGTTAATAAATTTGATCCTCAGAGTGGTAAGTGGAGCCCGTCTCATAATTTTCTACCCCAATTGTCTGGTGAGTACCAAGGACACTCAGGAACCCCAGGGGAAGTGTCATGGCCCCCTTGCTTGTGATCCTGGACTAGGAGTGCAGTTGCAACGAGGGTCCCAATTGGAAATCTCCCATTTTAAGGATAATCTGAAGTTGAATCTATCAGGTGTAAACCCTTCTCCTGCCACTGAAGAAATGGGGCTCAGTAATGACACTCAGATAAGCCTGACCCTGGAAAAAATGCAGTGTTAGAGAGTCTAAACCATAGGTGATCAAATAATACAGAAGTTATTTCAGCAAAGATATTTAAAGTATGAATTTTATGTTTTCTAAATTAATATCCTGTAAAAGGGGAGATTAGGTAGCTAAATAAATAGGAAGCTTCTAGGTATGTTGGCTATGAATTTAATGAATTGCAAGTGTGTGCTAATTGTTAGGCACAGCATGGATATGGTTTTCTGGTCTGAAAAATATCATGCTGAAGGTCTACACTACTTAGTTGTTGGCAGACTATGTTTGAAGGTGATTCAAAGACAAAACTGCACCCCCCAAAAAAGGAAAAGTCATAAGCAGTGTAGACATCACCAACTGGCATCATTGGACTCTGGGGAAAAGATTAGTTCCTGAGCCTCATCTAATTACTGTTATGGACACAGACCAGGAACGCTGCAGAGTATTGCCTCAGATCACATCCAGATATTTCTCAATTATTCTGCTGAAGAGCAAACCACAAGTAAACCATACCACAACTGAGAAGCTTTATGAAAAAAATCAGTAAGTCCTTATGCTGTATTCACCAGAAACAGATGAAATAGCAGATGAAAGGATGGTAACACAGTTGTGAAGAAGGTAATAAACACGATTTGGGAAATCTTTCTGACCCCAAAAGCAAGAACAAAAGACAGACAACAGTCTTGCTGAAACTTGGGCTGCACAATATGTTTGAAGGTTTTGCTTTTGTGGACCATTGGGACATTGGGACTTCCTTCTGCTAGGCCAGTGAGCTGCACTGACAGAGGGGGCTGCAGCTCATGGGCACGGCAGGTACTGTAGGTGGGTGATACAAAACGACATTACTAACTGAAGACTTTGTGTTGACAAATGTGATATGGACCTAAGCTATGTATACCCTATTAGAGCCCATAAAGTGCAGAAAATTAATATAAGTGGCTGGAGGATCCAAGAAAAAAATGTATGAAAAGCACAGCTATTAACAAGGTGGCATTTTTAGTTTTTGCCACAGAAATTAATCTACATATATTGCAGAACTTTCAGAAAGTTGAAGAGGAAACATTGCTCAGTATGATATTGAAAGTTCAGGCTTAATAAACACTTCTGGTTTGAATCTGATAAAGAAAAACTATATGTTCAGGTATGTTTTATGGATGATTGATATTTTGTTCTTTGGTAAGGGTTATATTTAATTTCAGGTAAATATGAAGAGATGTTTTCTTTCCTTTATATTTTAAGTGCAAAACCCCCCAAACATTTTAAACAGCATATTTGCTTTTAATAGCCAAATATGTATCTAGATACTTAGAAAATGTGGTGAAACTTCAGAATTTATTCAGTAAAAATCACTTTGTCTCAGTGCTTACACCATTTTCTATGAGACAAGAGGAACCTTATTCCCGTTCAAGAAGAGGGAGATTTGAGCTTTCCTTCCCCAGCTCATGGGTGATACACACACACACACAAACACACACACGTAAAAGTTAAAGAAAGCAGACTTCTTTATGGTTTGGGCATGACATTTAAATTCTGCCATACTTGGTTGCCTTACAGCTGTTGATCCAGGTCATTCCAAATTCTGCAATACTTTTACATGCATCAAAATTAATGTCTTTAGGTGACTTAACCATTCAAGATTAAAAAAAAAAATCAGGCCTTCTGGTATCATGTAAAGATAATGAAGAGGATTTCCCATTAGCAATCAAAAAGAGTGTTGAACAAAAAAACCAAGTGATTAACATTCTGAAATCCACAGTACTGGATAACCAGCACTGAAGAATTCCTATGAGCAGCTGAGAAGTGTTCAGTGCCTTGATGACAATTCTGAACGAGTCCTAATACTTAATAAATGCTATAGAAGGTAACGAGGCAATATTACTTGTCAGACCACTTTCCCTACTGCTGTTCGTATGCAAAACATTGCAAAGGTAACACAGGATGTTTCTCCTCTGATTTCACAAGAACTAGTACCAGAGAAATAATTGCAAGTATTTTGTTAACAGTCCAGAAGTCAGAATAATACTACTCCTGGAAAAAATTATGGAAAAGTCAGCAATAAAAACAAAAAGAAAACACTGTGGAGGTAGAAAAGAATGCTTAGTAAACTAAGTAATTAGAAATAGGATATTTTAATACAACCCAATCCTTACTTAGATTTCTAGAAGTGAGGATAAAAACCACAGAATAGAATGATTGAAGAGATTGGCTTAAACTACAGAGGATTTGTGCTAGATAAGCAACCAATGTCTCAGAATGGGGTGATGTAGAAAATCCCCAACATGATGGTTGAATGGTCACTGAGGAAGAAGAAGAGTTGATCTTTCTGTTATGACCTGGGGAGGACAAATCTGGAGCATTGCATCAACTCTGCAGTCTTTATTTTCAGAAAGACTTAATGAAGCTACTGGAAAGGCTACACAGGAAATACAGAAATCTTCCAAAAATGGGAAAAATGCCTTCTGGTGAGAGATTTGGATCTTTCTGTTTATGAAGCAGAAGATTGAGAGGTGACTTGCTTATGGCATATATACCTTCTCAGGCAGAAAATAATGGATATGAAAGGACTCTGTAATCTAGTGGAGGAAGGCATAATAAGAACCAAAGGCTGGAGCCTGAAGCCAGATGAATTCAAATTGGAAATAAGGCACACACTTTTAATGCTGATAGCTATTAGCTATCAGAACACATTATAGAGGGAAGTGGTGGATTTTCCATCTCCTGAGATCCTCAAATCAAGATTAGATAACTCCCAGGAAGATATACTTTAGCTGCAGAGAAACTATTTGGCTCAAGGTAGGGATAGCTGTGTGAAAGATAAGTGCCTATGATCAAGAAGAAAGTAGATTAGATGATCTAAGAGTTCCTCTTTGCTTCTTGCACTATGAAAATTTGAAAACCCGCAGTATGTAGCTGGGAGTTAATCTGAACCTTCCACCCCAGATTTAGTCCAATCAGATTACTGGTGCATTGAAGCGAAATTCATACCCCATCCCTCACTCTTTTATATTCCTTTGCAGGGTTTACCCAGAGGGAAGTCAGATTTATTGCTGTTTGCTTTCCTTTAGTATGCTGCTAAGGCAATGCTGCTCCTTGTTGGAGAAATTAATGGAAAAGATCTGCAACCACTGTTTAGACTTTCATTCATGCTTCATTTCTAGAGGACCTCAAAAGAGATATCAATGTCTCTGGCACATACTTCTAGGATCGTGGCATGGCAAAATGCAGAAAAGTTGTGTTGACTATAACACCAATTAACTTTATTAATTATATGACTTTGTGTTTGCAGTCTTCACTCCCATGACACTGCAATTACTAGAAAATCCTTGCTTCACATATGAGCAAAGGCATCATAAGAAACAGTTTTGTAATTTGTGGCATCCACAGATAGATACAAAGAAGTTGGAAAATCATTATTAGATTAAATGACATCCTTTGTTAAAGTCCAGGTAGGGAAACAAGACAGGAAAATATTTTGTCTGATCCTGGCCTCCTGTATCAGACAACTGGGGTAAATAATTTGATTACAGGGCTTGTATTGCAAAATACCACAGACTAGTGGTGACACTGACAGGAAAAGTAGCCAGTAGGTACTGCAGAATTTCAGTTCTGGTAATAAGGGATGCATTTATTTATTTGTCTCAGATTTTAGGCTGAAATTTCTGGCTTCAAACATGATTTTATGATGGTGAGGGGAATAGAAAAAGGATGTGCAAGGCAATAGGTAGGAAAAAAATGGAGATAAGAAGATTGGCTTAACAGGGAAAAAGGGGAGAAGAAAAAGCCATCATATATTTGGAAACAAATAAAATGATCAGATGAAATTATGGTGCAAAAGGACAAGTTTATGAATAACATTTCCATGGATTCTTAAGGCATAAGTAATTTCATTTAACTTGGGCTGTCAATGTCTGAAGTTGTCACCATAGATTCCTTCTAATGCCAATGGAGAGAAAGAGATGCTTTTAAGACATGATTCAGCTGACCTGTTTTAGCCATCTACTTCAGGATGAGATGAATCATACCCTAAAAGTGCCCATTTCTCTCTATTGATTATGAAAAGAGTCCAGGGTGACAACTTCAGATGTAGACGTCTCCGTTATAGATTTTTGTACTTTGCTGGATGAATCCCTCTATTATAGCCTATAGATTCTGACATATCTTGACTTCTTTCCGTAATTTCTTATTGAAAAAAACATCTAGTATGGAAAAGTAGAGGAGATACACATACATTTTTATTGGTGCACTTTACTGTAGAATGGCTGGAAAATTGACATTATGTGTGTGAAATGTTGACATTTTGATGAAAAAAATCAACTACCAAAATATTTTACTTGAGAAAGAAAATATTTCTCTGGAAATACTGACATGTGGCCTCATGTCAATGACAGGTGAGTACTTCAGGCTTCCAACCTTCACTATAGGACACTGTTTCTGCCTGGTCTACATATTCCAGGATTCATCCTGATCCCTTCCATTGGTGATCCTGGTTGTGCTACTTGGGATCCTCATTCTAGTAACACCTCACAAGAACCCAGCTAAGCAGCCAGAGTCAGGCAGGAGAGATTGGAAGCATGAAGTAGTGAATTTACAAGTTCTGCAAGATGGCACACTTTTAACTGAAGTATGTAGAGTTGTGATACAATGATAGGAAATTAATGCTTTAAACAAGCACGTGGCATTTTTAAAAAAGAAATAAATTAGTTAAGAATCAATAAACCGACTTCTCAACATCCAGACTAATTATGCAGTCTTCAGAGAAAGCTGAATTATGGTTGTACACTTATTCCTTATTTTGTTACTGTATTTCAAGGCTCTTTATAATATTCTAAGTCCCCTTTGATAGACTTATAATGATATTTTATATTCCTGTGTTCCCTTTACCCTTTCCTTTCCCTTTTCTTATCTCTTTCCCTTCCCTTTTTTTTTTCTTGCTTCTTCTCTCAGCCTTTTGTTTTCTTCATTTCTCTCTTTTCAGAAACTGTGGATGGTGCTAATAAACTTACTACAAATTTTGCCAGTGTGTAATTAGTAAAGATTACTTCCCAGTATGGAGAAGAGCACAGAAAACCACAAACAAATTAGATCTGTTCTACAGGTTATCAAATCAAACTTAAGTGCAAAGATATGCATAAGTTAAGTTCAGAAATATCTTTGAAGATAAATCTTATGCATAATGTTTCTAGAGATAACATCATGTTCAACTTACAGAGGCTGCATTACTCATGTGCATAAAATAGTAACTGTGAATAGTTTAAACAAGTTTTGCTCTTCAAGAAGCCAGAGATTATGACTTGATTCCAGCTGGGGGGAATTGAAAGGTAGAAAACTTAATTTCAGTGTTTGCTTTAAAAGAAAATCTCAGTTTAAAAAAAGAGCGAAGGCTGAACAATTTCTGAGGTTTTGAGTTTTCTTCAGAGAGCTCTGCTGATGTTCCATTATTTGTCTATAAAACTAAGGCGGATAGAGAAATAGGCTACTCTTAGTTTTATTTGGAATTTAAATTCAAATGCTTATAACAGTATATTATATGATGCAAATAAAAAATAAACTTTAATGATACACGTTACACACAACCAAAAGCTCTAATGACATAGTCAAGAACTCAAAAAATTTGCCTTTTAAATATGCATAATATTTTGCATTTGATTATGTATTCACGTATTATTTATTTTTACAGATGTCACCTTGCATTTTCCCAAACCTTGATGCCCTCTAAATTCAGAACTGCCACAGCCTTCTCAGTTCAATATCTTCCTCATAAGCAGTCCTTTAACCCAGCCCCATTTTTACTCACTGTAGTGAGATATTTTGTCAATTCAGCATGAGATTCACTGTTCACAGTAAAAGTCTCATCTCAGAATTTTCAGTTAGGATTAGACGTCCTTAAGCTGTCCTGATCTTTGTTCTACCCATGAAGATCCACAGTTGGTGGTTTTTTTACACCTTTTCTGTGCTGGTTTTACTGGCTATGCCCATTGCCTGACTCCCTACCTCACAGGGTAAGGGCTCCTTATTTCCTAAATCCCCACCCCAATTCAGTGCTCAGTGGGAAGTGCCTGTGTGTGTGTGGTATGTTGAGGGAATGATTATTCTCCTATACATGGTCACATCTAGATACTGTGTTCAATTTTCGGAGCCCAAAGCAAGAAATACATAAATCAGTGTAATCCAGGGGCTAACAGCACATTTCCCATAAAGAATGAACATCTATGGCAGCGGGGTTTTGTTTAGCTTGGAGAGGTGGGTGCAGGGGGTCCCCAGAGCCAACTTTCAACATTTAAAAATAATCTATGCAGATGACAGAGATATTTCTATCACTGAGGTGCATGGCTAGAGAACAAGAGATAATGGACTTTGCTGGAATGGGAGGTGTTCTGACTGGTGAGAAAAATGGTTTTTAACTGAAGAAAATAAGTTACTAGATTATATTGCCCAGAGAGGTCATGGAATCCACCCTTAGATGTTTTCAAGACCTGACAGGACAAAGTCCTGAGCAACCTGGCTTCTGAATTTGGTGTCGAACTTGTTCTTAGTAGAAAGTTGAACCAGAGACCTCCTGAAGGCCCTTTAAACTTACACAAGTCAGTAATAGTTTGAAACCTCTGTTGAAAATATTTTCCCAGAAGTTCTTCACTTGTCCAAGTTAGAATGGGTTTGGATTTATATCAATCCTCTAAATATTTTTAAAACTTCAAGCCTTTGCTCTCAGGCACAGAATGCTTGGAACTCTTCAAAGGAGAGACTGCTAGAATTTTTTCAATGTATACAAAACAAGATTATCTCCCTGGACTCTTTGTTGGATACTACTGGGTCTAGAATATCTGAAGAAAGAAAGAAAGATGAAGTCTGAGTCTCAGACTCTTGGTGGTCTACCAGTAGTGCTACCAAAGATGTTGCTAATCCATCATGACTACACTGAAAGCTCAGCTCCCCACACCACCGGCTAAACATCACATGTTAAAACCAGGCAATTTGCCAGATACTAGTTCTTTCTTAGTGGGAATACCTTGGTTTGGCAAATGAAGAGGCAAACCAGAATACATTCTATTCTATCATCTGTTCTTAATGCACTATATTGCTTTTAAATTGAGTTGTATGGAATTAATAATTCAATGTATTGACCAGTTGTAAAAAATTATGCCTGATATCTGCTGTAATCTTATAACAGTATTTCTCATCTCCCTACTTGTCCCTCATCCCCTCTCCCCTCCCCAAATTCATTGCTGACCTGCCGTGAGGTTTTCCTCTGAGATTCTGTAGTATTTCAAAATATATATGACTTAGCTAAGAGATGATTGCTAAGGTCTAGCAAAGTTAATCAAAAATGAAAACAGTGCTACATGTGCGAGTACAGGACAGCCACCAACACAAAAAGAAAATCAGGTGCATTTTGTCATATTTTATGGTGAAGAAAGTGGAAGATAGAGCAGTGTCTATTGCTCTTCAGCTTGGAAGCTAGGGGTTTCTTGTAGAAAAATGTCTAGTAAAAAAATGGGGCTGTGGCGAACACTAAACTATAACGCGATGGGAAGTATCTCAAAAGTGGAATACACAGAGAAAAGAAAAGCTGAAATATAATCACTTGAAAGAGTATTTTCATAAATTAAATCCATCAGTATAGATACTGATGTGATCTTGTGTTTGAATGTTTATCAGAGTGTTGATTAAACTCATAAGTGATAAGTGAACTTTCTATGTGGAAAATTCTTTGGGAATTAAGAAGCTATGTGCACTCTAAGCCTGACAGCTGATGTCAAAATTTTCATTCCATATTTTCTAAAGAAGCCAAGAAAAACACAGCCAGTTTGTAAGATGTTCAGAATGGGCAGGCTTACAGGAGAAGAACTCAGATAGATGTACAGATTTATGTGCATCGATTTTCACATCTGGAAAAGGAGATGGACTTTCTTGTATTAGAAGAGGCAAGATGAAATGGCTGTAAAATCGTGAAAAGAGGAATGAAAATTGTAAGACCACCTTCAGAATATCCGCAGAATTTTTGTAAACTTCAGGATGTCACATTGCTGCAAGTATTCACTTGAAAGGCACTAAGACTTAATCATAAAACTATGTTTCTGGTCATTTTAGTCCATTTATATTAGGTATGTGATGGCCTCTCATAGATTTGTTTGTTTGAAATAAAATTCAGTAGGATTCTCCTTATCCACACAAATATCTTGTACATTTCTAACTCACCTCACTTGAGCTTGGAGGGTTGTTTCAGGGTAGCAGCTTCCACAGCCCTTCCTCACTGGATATTTCCAGGTGAATATTGGCGTTAGTTCTTGCAGTCCAGGAGTTTGGGGGCAGACGTAAGTGATGGCAGGCTTTGCCCTGAGCAAATTCTGTTCATGTAACCCTCTGCACCACTGTAGCCAGACCACTGTTTCCTGAGGCCTGGATAAAAATACTCTCTCTACCTCAACCACCCTAGGGGAATAAAAAAAACTCCAGCAAAGCAAAACTGAACTTTCCATACAGACCTTTTATTTTAAACAGCCAATGTTAAATTTCTGCCAAACTTGAAGGTGTTTTTGATTATGTAGCTTTCAACTACCATGGAATTAATATAGAAAAACTTGTGTTCTTCAGGGACCCCTGTCATACATCTGCAAAATAAAGTTCTTTTTATGTACCTACACATTAACATTGACATCCACTCCCTCATTTAATTAACAACATTTGAATGTCGTTTCCTTTCATGTAGTAATTGTATTTTTTATTCCTAAAATGATCTCCTGTTTTGTAGAGAGAAACAATTGGAAAATGTCAAGATTTGTACAGAAAAAACTCCAGTAACAATGAGGGGTTCCTTTTACCTTGTGGTTTTTGAAATCCAAATCTGGCTTTCCTAGCAAGTTTTGAAAAAAAAAATCTGATATGAGAAATGAGCCTCTAGATTTTGACTTGAGGGGAGAACTTTCTAAATTATTTGTTTCTTTCTTTCAGTGAGTTCAAAGCTAACATGCTGGGTCTGGGAACTCTCTTCTCTTTAGGACCCTGGTAGCAACTATAAATAGTTGTGGTTGTTAATGTAAGTACGCACACTGGGGAACCTAGAGCATGTATTATATGTCCACCAAAAAGTTCAATTCCAAAGAAGGAGAAGGTAAAAATGCATGAGAAATGCTTCACTTTAACAGCCAGATAAAAGATACATGGTGGAGGAACGCAATCCAGTGTTCACCTCCTACTTGAATTTCTTTAATAATGCCAATGACCTCATGAATATTAAAGTGAGTCCTGGGTTATGTGTCCTTATGTAAGCTATTCCTCTTCTATCCAGTAAATGGTGTCCATGCAGTTATTAAAAAGAAGAAAAGAGAGGAAAGTGAGGTTAGATCACAGGGGAAAGGTCAACCTCTTGGGAAGGGTCTCAGTACTCTTTGTTTGGTACTTCATCTAAAGAACGAAGAGCTATTCTGTAAATAGTTTGGGTTTTTTAAAATAAGGATTTAGGTATGTCAAAGGCAATCCTTTCATTTATGAAACATATGTGTGCACAGTAAGATAATATTGTAGTGATTTTTGTGGTTTTTTACTTTACTGAAAAATTTCTTAAATACTTTAACAGAGAGGTTGTAACTATTGTGTTACAGTATGCCTAGTCCTTTATAGTAATTTTTCTGGTGATTAAAATATTTATATAATTATCATAGTCAGTTAACTAATGTACTTTGCTGCTGGAAGAAAAATAAATTCTTGCTTAGATTTGGGATAAGATATTCGGACATTTCTCAAAAGAATCCTAGTAAAATAAATAATTTCTTCTGAACATTTTTTCTTCAATTGGTGAAATTACTTAATTAACAAGCTTATTTTTGTGTGAGATTTCCTAGAACTGGAATTTCTAAGAGTCATACGATAACTTTGAAGAATGGTTTTTCGAGGAAATTTGGAAAAGTAGCAGGAAGAAAAGACTTGTAACTGACATTTTTTACTAGTTTTATGCATCCAAATGAAGAAATACAAGTTCTGAATGGTTGTATGAGCAATATCAAAATGCATGTTATGCTGGAGGTTCATTTCCATTTCAAATTCTGGCACCTCTTCTAGCATATATTACCTTTTTCTCTCTCACCAGTCCCCAAATTCATTTGCCTTGAAAAGAAGATATTTTGCACTGTTTCTTGAAGAAAAGCAGTTTTGATCAATTAGGTCAGAAGCAGCTTCTTTTTGTTTTTGAAACAAAACCTGGGAAAAAAAAATTAAAAGCTTCTTACAGGTACTAGTTTATCCCTTTAATACCTCCATTAATATTAAATAAATCCTGCAAATACTGTATCTTGGTTATGGAAAATATATTAATTGGGTGTGAGTCAGGAATAAAATACAGGAACTCTCTTTTAATATTTCTTAAATCAAAAGCTTCTTGTTTTGAACAGCTAACCCATTTAGATTTTCCTTCCGCCTCTCCCTTCCAAACGCAAACTCCTTCAGCTGACTGCTGCACTCCAGTGCTGTCTGCAATAGGTTACAAGCAGTGAAATGCATTGCAGCCATCCTCATTTATACGTGTCCTGGTGTCAATGGTACTTCCACAAATGGCTGAAAAAATGCACAGTTTTTCTTAATGCTCAGAGCAAAATTTACCACTGAGCACCTCTGTAATCTGCAATGATAGGCTGAGATTTTTTTGGGGTATCTGACCCAAAGTGCCTTTCAAAAGCAAAAGAAAATCATCACACATGGGATCTTTTTCTGAGGCAGTATGTTTCCATCTAGATCATAAACATCTAATTGAAAATAATTATGTAAATTCAAGCAAAATAATTTTTGTTATACATAATTCCTAGGTCTTTTGGATAGCAGTGTATGTTTCAGACATTGGCTGGGCAGTAACAATCTATTTACTGATAAAGTAGAAAACATGTAACATTGGAAGAAAAGTATCCTAAAAGCCCAAAACTTCAAATGAGTTTTCTTAAAAGTACTGCCATGAATAGACCCACTAAAATCAATGAAACTACTCATGTGCATAAATTTCAGATTATGCAAAAGTCCTTGAAGACAGGAGATTTAGCTCTTAATTATTTTAGGTCACTGAAGGAAATGGAGGCCACAGTGTCTCCCAGAACAGGTGACAAATCTGCTTAGAAAGGTACTATGGAAGTGGCATAAGGAAAAGGTGTATAAAGCAGCCTTGTCCAGGAATACATAAGCACACTGATGCTGCCATAGGCTATTCATCTGGGAAATGGCTGATCTAGGTAATTATATTGCAAAATCTTTACAGGAGACATCCCATACAATTTTTAGAAGATACAGAGGGACTTAAGGTAGGTGACGGATGCATAATTCACTCCAAATAATTTGTTAGACAAACCTCATTTCCTTTTTTCTATTTGTAAATTCTATGACAGCAGTTTATGACTTAGATTTATTATTCAGAATTATTCCCTGAATGAAGGTGTAACATTTATGAGGACTTCATTACAACTACTTGATATTCAAGATTTGGCATTCAATATTGCCATGTTGGTTAGTTTGGGCAGAATATATCACATGTGTTTCTCTGAGTGCAAGTAACTCAGTCAGATCTTCTATTCTAAATCATCATATTTCCGAATTCAAAGATCACTTTCTATTCCTATTTTGCAGAAATCACAAGACATCTTACAAACATTCTGGCTAAAGGCACATATGTTCAAAATTAAAACATTATTGTTATGGATTTTTTTGTCCTATTATGTTCCTATTTATGTCCTATAATTTCTCTACTTCTCAGCTACAATACGAAGGTTTATAATTTAAAAAACTAAACTAACAGTGATAATTTTGTCCAGCAGCATAATCCCCCAGCTGGGATATTGTGGAATGTCCCATGCCTTATTCATCAGTCCTAATATATTAAGAATGAGACTTCCAATAGTGACACTAATAAAGACTTAAACCTTTAGCTGTCTAAAAGAAAGTCAGAGGAAATTTTTTAGAATTAAGAGCTCTCAAGAGCCTTTTCTTGTATGCTCATAATATGAAGGAAATTTCTATCTTGGTCCTGTTTCTGGAGAATTACTTCCCACATCATGGAACAAAACATTTTTGTGGTACTCCTGTTGCTGTAAAATGCTATGATAAATAGAAGATAGTAAAAAAGATGGTACAGAAAAAAAAAAAGAAAAGAAAAAGAGAAAACATCTTGAGATAGTTCCTAACTCCTGTTTTTCTTGAGGAGGAAGAAAATAGCTAAAGAATCATAAGAGAGATATATAGAGATATTACAGTGCTCTTAACAGAAGCAATATTTAGTAATTTCTTAGCCCTGGCTTGCAGTCAGTCATCCTAACCATCTGCTCAGAACTGAACTTTTTCTTCTTCTTCAGTGTAGTTGAACTATATCAACAGAAACCATTTTTTCAGGGAGAGTTAAATGTACCGCTACGAACAGTTTGATGAAAGACTGAATCTTTGTATTCCTGGAAAGTAAGTCTTTCTGTAACAAGCAGCTAATGTTTGAACACGTCAAAGCAAGCCTTTTAGAACAGGAGATAAGAGCACTCGAATGATTCTTGCAAAGTGGTAACTGGCTAACTGGCCCAAAAGCAAATGTTGTGTACGGTAATTTATTCTGTGAGTTACACTTTCCTCAGACTTGAAAAGATTTTTACCGTGACTCAGTACATTGGGTTTGACTCCCACTCTCATTCGGAAGAATCGGGTCTGAAATACAGACCCACTGTACAAGCAAACACTTTATTCCTACAGGAAATGTTATTGGCATAGGCAGTTGTAAAATAATGGCCAGATTCGTACTAGAAATGGCTTGTAACATGTCAGTGTGAGGTGGGGTATTTATTCATGGTTTTAATTTTAATTATGCTGTTAAATGCTACACTGCAGAAGCTTTAATGTTTAAGCAAATATATTGATCTAAAAGTACTATTATTGGTAAAAAATTCTTTGCTTTCAGAATTGGGGAATAATACACTGCAAGAAAGCCTTTATTGCTGGCATAAGTTACAGCTGTGCTAGAGGGGATAGCCACACTAACCTTGTGTCACTCTCTCAGCATGTGGCCTGTTCAAAGTAATTGTTTATGTGGACTTTCTACCATATGGAGTTATCAACATTTTCTTACAGAAATCGCAGCGCTGCTTTGTACTTCCAGAGTGAGAATATAGCAAGACAGACTTTTCTCTTTTTCTCCTTTGAAAAAGTAAAAAAAAGGAAAACAAAAAGAAAAAAAAAAAAAGGGCAGAAAAAAAAAAGAGTTCTCTTTCCCTAGTAATCCTCCTCCACTAGAAATGTGTGTTGTTATAAATACTAACATGTTCAAGTATAGACATTTATTAATACATTGTTAATTCTCATAATTTGGGTATCCTACTCCTCACTCTAAAATGCCTTAGACTGTGCTGGCAATGTCTTTTCACCCTGAGAAGAGGAATAACTCTTTCTCTGAGGGGTGCCCTATGGTTGTCACCGGGGCTGGACCCAGCTCTGCATGCAGTGAATGCCTGGGCGGAAAACGCTTCTTTAGCACACGCAGGATCCCGTGAGCCCAAACACACGGGGCATTCTTAGGTGGTATTAATATGTAAGAAGGTGGTTAGGACCCTGCCAGGCATGTTTGGGCACACTGCCCAAGGCCCTGGTGTGGGTTGCATGCAGGCACAATGCGCTCTTGTCTGCTCCTGGGAATGCATTTGAGCAAGTGAGTTAGACATACCTCTGGAAACTTGAGTAAGGCAAACTGTTCCGGTTCATGTTAGGAGGGGAAAGGAAATGAGTAAAGGGTATAAATCTTCGTTAGCCCAGCAAGAGCAAAGAGCATTCTTTCATGCATAATAAAGAGTAAAGGAAGTAAAAGGTAAGTAAGAGTAAAAGGAAATTTTGAGCCCTCCTCTGCAGTAAAAACACCATGAAAATCCCTCAAAAGACTCAAATGTGTGTAGATAAACAAAGGTACTTCAGAAGTCTTTCTGAGTTTGTGCACAAAGTTCCTAATAAAGCAATGTATTCTGAGAAAAGTGTCAGTATACTGAAGCTGAATTTTGCCCCTAAACCTGACAAATATTTTTCTGTTAAAGATCTAATTTGAAGAATATTTCCTTGGTCCATTCTGGGCCTCTGAAGTCTTCCACATTTACTGCTAAAGGAAAAGAGGCCTTGAAAACTTGAGCTGCATTTCCCCAAATCTAGGTTTCAAAAAGAGTTATTCTGTAGCAGTTCCAGCACAAAACACTCTCCCGAGGCTTTTATGCCAGCAAGCATAGAAATAGCTAGTCCTGCAAAGTCAGAGGGTTGGAATTCAAAAGTGGCTGCATTGCCTCCTGCCTGCCTCCCAGATGGGTTTGGAATGCATGCATATCCCTGTTCTGGAACATCACCTGTCCAGATTTCTGAAACGAGGTTTTGAAATTCCAGTTCATAGTAGATTGCTGAATACTTAATCTTATAATCAAGGTGGAATGAGATACCACATCAAAATACACAAGTCCATGCAAATAAGAAAATTTGTTTTTTGCATAATTATATTCTAGCCTTCTTGCTGTTTTCATACATCATTGATTACCTAAGTCCAATGAAATATTCCTTTTCCAAGGAAATAATGTGTATATATATATATATGATTCTTTAATCCCCGCAAACATAGTAGCAATAGTTGGGTTTTTATGGAGATAAGCATCTGATGGGAATTTGGTATTGCTGATGAAAGAATTCAGCTACTGGAACAAGTCTATCTTACAGATGATACAGCAAAATTACTCCAATGGCTAGGGGCACATTGGTGGCTCTAGGACAAAGATTCAGATCAGGAAAAGCCACATACAAATAAGTATGAAGATGGGAAGCATATGTGGCTGTATGGAAACTTAAAGCAGATGGTAGAACCACTTAAGAGTGGAAAGATCAAAGTTACAGATAAAACTAGTTAGATCAGAAAGCTCCAGCGAAAGGAGTAAGAGTAATAATGGACAATATATTGAACAAGCAATAAAGACAATGCCGCCACAGAAAAGACAAACACTGCACTAGTTTGTGTTAATTTGGAGCATCATGTCTGATACAAGGAAGATGGTTTTTCCACTCTGTTTGGTTCAGCTGAGCTTCATCCAGAGAGACGCATTTAGTTTGGGCTACCACAGTAAAAGGACTTAAGAGAAGGACATTGAAGATGGTAAAAGATTTTAAAAACAAAGCCTGGAAGGAAGCTTATGAGGTTGTGATGTGATCAGGCTAGAGAAGAGAATGCAAAAGGAAGGCAAAATAACTCTTGATAATTGGATAAAAGGGTGTTATTAATTGGAAAGGGACCAATTGTTCTCATTAGCCAATAGGGACAAAACAAGAAGTAATGTATTTCAGCTGCAATATAGATAAGAGGGTTAAATATCAGGAAAAACTTGATGACTGTAAGAAGAGTAAGGACATGTAGAAAACCATCGAGAAATTTTCCAGAATCACCTTCATGGCAGGATTTTAAGGCCAGACTTACTGTTGACCTATCAGCAATGTTTTAAGTTTAATGAAATCACTCTTGACACAATGCATTAGGGAAGGAGCAAAAAAGACCAGGCTGATGACCTGCATGGAGTATGCTTGCTGGTAAATAGCACTGTGGTTCTCTGACCCTGTGCAGTACAATGAGAGACTTATTTGCTACTGTTAATTTTTTTCCCCCTGTGTGTAATTCCGGTCTTCATCTGAAAGAGAAAATGCAGAGATACATTTTCCAGGCTTCAATTAATATTGATATGTATCCAACTTATGCATTTAGAGATGTGACCACATTTCCCATCCTCAGAGCAGCCGGTGACTGCTGTGCACTTAGGTGTCAGCTGGAAAAAGAAGTTTTCATACCTTCCAGACACAGGATGACTCTTGGGTCTAGTAGTGACTGGTTGTGCCTGACACCTTTCTGCGGCATGCTGCAGGCAAGGGCAAGGTTTGTCTTTAAAGCCCTTTCGAGCCTTCACCTCCATACTTTCCATTAACTAGTAAAAGCACAGTCTATACTCTAAGCATACATTTTCTTTTCATGGAGAAGGACAAATGCTAAAGCAAATTTCTTACAGGAACAAAAAGCCCCTATCCCTATACTACCTGCTGGATCAACACCCTTTCTGTATCTTTGGTGGTTAAAATATCATCTGCAAAATGAGCATTCGGACTAGTATCAAAATCCAGGATAAATGCCCTTTATATTAATGACAAACTTTATAAATTACTCTAAGAAATTCCTACATGTAAATTCAAATCAGAATAATACTTTCACCAAAATTCTGAGGTACAAATAAAAGCATCATTAACAGACACATTAACAGAAAGGGAGAGGGGGTATGTATTTCTTTTTGTTGTCTGCTGCATGGAAATACCAAGTGTCCTCAAACCACTGCTTAATGACATAGACTAGAAATGAAGTAGCTGAACGAACACCCTATATGAACCATTCCAGTGCCAGCAATAAATTCCCAGACTAAACAGTTTAAATTTGGCATTCTCATTTGTGATGCTGTACTTATGCTACACACACAAGATTTATTCTCTGAATTCAAAGTATTCTAGCAGATGAATTATTAGAAATATGAAATTTTGGCTTACAAACATATGTCTACAGTTAATTAATCTGATATTTAAAAAAAACCAACAACCTCTTCTTATAAAGAGAAATTTGTGGTGTTTTGAACAATAATAGCTACAGTCAGGGTCAGTCAGGTTTCCACTTTAATTTGTTCTTTCAGGAGACTAAATCATCCAAAGCTGACTGGAGCCTGACAACCAGCTCTCAGATGAGACGAGATGCTTATTTTAGTAACCAGTTGAAATAATTTCTTTTTGTATCAAATCTTCATGATTTTTTCCCTAAATTTCATCTATTTTAAAAAAGAAAAAGAAAATATTACTCCTTTGTAGCTAGAATGGTTTTCAATTAAAATTGGAATTTGTCCAAAAGCTAGCTCAAAGTGGTTTAGGTATCCTAACAAGAAAAATGGAAGAAGTATGAATGCTTAAAAATGGACTACAAAACAAACAGAAAAAGCTTCACAAGCATTTTGAAATGTGGACTTAATATGCATGTGTAGCAGCTGGATTGACACAATGGACCCTAACGGCTCCTTCAGGTTCCTTTCATACTGTGTTATTCACTCTGCAGTTAGAGTACCAAAGACAACATTTTGGGGAAAAAGCCTATATTTTTTCAAACAGCTGCATTTAGACAATGACACAAGTGATGTTATCATATGACTGTAACAATAGAAAAGTGCTCTTGTTTAATGGAAGTATTTAGTATCTGGATATAAGGTCGTCCATGGGTAGCATGGGATGCAAGTCAGAGAACTCTCTGGTGCAGGACTATGAAACATTTAGATGACCGATTCCATAACCAGAAATAATGTAGCTTTACCCTTTATTTCCTCACCTCCCAGTTTCCAAAGATCATTCAAATTTAAAATATGTTGCTTACAGAACTAAGCTCATTTTATGTTAGAAATAATGAAAGATGTTTTGGATTTATTGATCAATTTTATCTGATTTATGAAAACCACATTTGTCCACTCTTTTTTATTACAAGTGAGTGTACTGCACTGGGAATACTGAGCTAATGCCCTCGAGGAGGACCATGTGACTGCAATTATTTATGAATTAACATGTCACAGATTTGAAGCTCTGAGACAAACACATTTCCCAGCTGCACATTTGTGACTTCTGAGTTTGTAAATGAAACAGATGAAATAATGATTTGCTCTTCTTCTCTGTTCCTCTTATATATTGGCTAGTTTACTTGCTAGATATTTAAAGACAGGCACAAATCCTTACGAAGATATTTATCATTCACAGAGAGTGTAAATTAAACATGCCATTACTTTATCAGCTATGATAATAAATACTTGACGTCAGACTGGATTTCTCTACAAGTGATGTTACCATTGTTTTTAATATGTTGTATGCCTTTGGAGATGTAGAAATAATTTCTGAATGTTACTGTTGCTTAAAGACAACACAGTACAACCTTGCAAGAAAAGAGTGAACTGCTTTATAAGCCCAGTTATATGTGCTTAGTCAATGCTTTAATTTAATTTGTGCTCTGTGAGCCAAACAATAATTTGGTTGATATTATTAGATACATACTTGTTTGGTTTGTCCTGAAAACTTAAAAGTCAAACTGAAATCAAACTCATATGTCTTAATCGATAGCACAAACATAAAGGCAAGAAATAGATGTAGAATACATATGGTTTTGCTGTCAAATATAAACAAGTGTAGCTGATACACATACATACATATATTTGTTAGCTCACTATGTAAATTGAGATGAAAGCCCATTTTCAACCATGACCTGTGATAAACAAATGCATATAAATAAAGAATAACTCAAGATAACTCTAGAATAACATCAATTAAAACAATTACAACAACTTCTAGTCATCATGAAGTATTGTTTCAGTTCCATCTTAAAACAGGAAAAGCTCTCAATTGTTCTTAAATCAACTGGTAACTGATTCCACATTTGTGGAGCCTTGAAACAAAAAGCTTTTTATCTCTAGTTTGTATTCATTCTAGGGCATGGTAGTTCCACAGCATGAATAGAGTGTAATGTATAAGCTGCTCTAAGGGAAAGCAGCAGGTTGAAATAGTGGACACTGATTGACACAGTACTCTAATTGCTATTTTATATCCATATTTCAAAAATAAGATTTTACAAGAGAAACAAAAGTCATATCTAGAGTTGACATAATCAGCAAGTTGAAAGTGCCACATAGATGTATGAAATTTTACACAGCATTTGATAATATGTCAGATGTATGTGAGAAAGTACAGAAAAACCCCCCAAAAATATAAGTGAATATAATATAGAAAAAAAATTTGGAATTCTGATGATCAGACTGTGATATTAAATAGCATACTAGAACCGCCTCTTCATGCCTCCTTGAAGACAGCAGGGTATAGAGGAACTTAAAACTGCTATATATGTGTGTGTGTGCATGTCCAATGTGTTTTTTGTCTCCTTTAAACATATAAATAAACAATTTTATTTTTTTCTGTCCTTCAAACCCATTTGTTTTCTGGGTATTGATTTCCATGTTTTCCCTAGATAAGTCCCCAAGAGTTTGAAGAACTGCTAGGACTATGACATCAAAAGGGACAAAAGAAAAAGCTGTTTAATGACAGGAGGGTGGGATATTTGAATCATAGTCCTTATTTTTTTTTTTTCTCATAAGCAATTACAGGACTTAAATTCTTGACAAACACATGAGAAGAAGATAGTCAGCGCTTTGAGAAAGAGTTCTGAATACTGCCAGTTGCAAAGTTCCCTAGAAAATCTTCATGAAAAAGGGGGAGGGTATCACAATTTGATACTGCTAAAATTAAAACAAAGATAAAAGTGAGAAAGCTCCATGGCTGTTGTTCCTTTATAAATCACCATGACACAGTAAAAAAACAGATTAAAAAGTACTTTTTACCCTTCTCCCATCTTTTATAAAGGTCACATTCAGGGGATTTCTGTGCTTCCACTGAACCCCAAAAAAGAATACTCTGAGAATAGAAAAAGAAGGGTGGCATGACTAGAAAGGCGAGATGTCTGTGTGAGAAAGACTTTTTGGAAAAGAGCCTGTCGCCCACAAAGTGCTGCAGCTTGAAGTACTCAGAGCTGCGTCTGAGGCAAGCCATGGTTCCTGCAGGCAGGCAGAAGGGGAGGCCAATCTCATACCCCGAATGGTCGGCACTCTTGGTACCCATCCCTGGGGCGGGCAGGATACTGCCTGCTCACCCTTCAACAAGCTTTGGAATGAGTCGTGGCTTGGCCAGGGCCGTGCCACAGTTTGCTATTACTCAACATCAGCCACTTCCCTTGTATCAGCTGAGGAACAGCACAAAAAATCATACTTTTCCAGAGAGAGAACTGCTGGGATGGAGAAAAAGTGTCTATGGATGTGGATTTATGACCCTAGAGACTGCAAACCTGCTGGACCAGAGCTTTGCAAATGGAGTAAGAGGACATTATTACTCCAATACTTTTGTAGAGATAGCTCACTTTCCAAGCACTCTGATACCTCCCATGCTGCTTGTCTGTGACAATGCCCTTTTATTCTGGTTTCTTACTAGGGATGAGGATTTTGAAATCTAACGCCATGCCTGTCCAAGAGGTGAACTATGCTATTTTTAACTTCCCAGCACCTGAAAAGGCACAGAATGGACCTGTCCTGGAAGGCACAACTTGGTCAGCCCAGCTGCTTGAAGTAGCTAACACAGTCCTGTTTTATCCTTACTGTTATCCACTTACACAAAAATCTTGCATCTTCCTTTCTGAATGCAGAAAAGTTTCTAGAGGGAAAACCAAAACACCAAGATCAAAACCCTGGACCTAATGAAAGTAAAGACTGTATCCTGATTTTTGCCTTAAATATCAAGGAAACTTTTTATAGAGGCTCTGCATATCACTGATAATCACTGTCTGATATTTAAATCTTGCACAAGATAAAGGATTGACAAAAGTAGATAAAAGGCATATTATGTTTTGTTTTACTCCATTCTTTTGAAGTAAACAAATATGCATGCATTGCCTCATGCAGCGAACTAATAATTGCAGAAATAAAAACCATGGTCAGGTTTAGGTTTAGGCACATCTTTATGAAAATATATTGCCACAGTTAGATTCTGACTAGTGAGAACCTCTGATCAGAACCAAGTCATTCTCAGAATCACTGTGGGGAGTGTAGAGAGAGAAAACATCTGAGTTTAGAAAGGACAGACAGAAAAGTAGGAGGTTAATATTACAACCTCATGGGAATAGAAGGTTGTCTGTGAGTGAAATAATGATATTCGGTCTGCAGATTCTGTAGATCCAGAACACCTAAACTTTGCAAGGAAGAATACTGTTTGTTGGAACCTGTGCTTAATCTGGTTATATTATCCCTTAGTAGTTGGATAGCCCTCATGTCTTAAAGTCCAAAAAACCAAAATAAAAATAAATTAAATGAAAATAAAACAATTATTCGGAGAAAAGCTCCACAGTAGGGGAAAACTGGCAAAATATGAGTCGATTTTTGAGCTTAGCACACATAACCACGGTTAGCACACATAACCACACAAAACCTTTAAACTTTGCACCTTTGTGAAGATCAACTTTTATGAAGTCAGGAGTCAAAGAAATAGTCTGACTTGGTTGCAGCCCATCACCTAACAGTTGCCAGTTACAGAAAACTATTTTGTAGTAACAAAACAACCATGTAATTTATATCTCACTGGAAATTAGGACAGCTCTGCAGAAAACTTGAGCAGCTGCTGTGGTATTATAACTTTATAACATGGTCAGTAAATAACTTATCTCCGGTGGGTCTTAGAATGGCAGATGTAGCTGTCCCTGGGTTTGCTATTTAGTGCCTTTATTGTTCACACAGCTCCTTCCCTGGCTCTATCCTATTATTGCTGATAGAAACCAAATGACTCTGATACTCTTTGTCTGAGTAACTCTAGTAAGTTTGAATCCTTAATTAAACATGGTGAAGATTCACAATAGAAGGTAGCAAAAAAGTGAGAAGATTCTCTGAAATCTAAATTGGTTTTTTCTACTCACACAATAAGAAACAAGATTTTTTTTGTTGTTGCTGAAAACTCTGCATTTGTTTTTTAAGGAATCTTCTTCTGATACAGCTACCATATTACATTAAATAACCTGGAACTCACAACCAGATAAATCTTATTTTCAGTAACAGCTCTCTAACCTTGAAATTTCAGCCAAATTCTTTAGTTAAGATATTTGAAAGACAAATAATATGTCTTTTTTAAGATTCACAGCAGCAAAGGTTATGTTTAGAAGCAAATGAAATTTTTTGAAAGTGCACCTGGGCACCTCTAGCCATGAAACTAAGCCAAGAAGAATCATCTGTGACTGTGATTCAAAAGAAGGTTAAACACCTTTCTCAGAAGAAATCACAATTTTGTGTATGAAATGCCTAGTTTCTGTGAAAAGACACTGGCAGATATCTAATTCCCAAAGACAAAAATACATTAGTGGCTAAACAGCAGTCTGAAATTAGAACTAGAAACCCAACCAGAATGATAGCTAGGAACAGTTGAGAGAGAACCTCTGAAACTCCACTGTTAATCTGAGAGTGGACAAGAGAGGTGTATTACTGGAAGATGTTACAGGCAAGAGATGACTGCAGTGTCTCGATACTGTTGAACAACATGGGGTTTAGACAGAAAGAATCAGCCTGATGGAAGACAGCTGAGGTAGAAATAGGGTCCAAGCTATTCACTTGGTGTTTGCTGAGTAGTCCTAGTTAGGCTGAGTGATCTGCAGCATAGAATAGGGTCCCGAGGGTTTTAAGGGTTCTCCAAACTCATGAATCCTCCAGTTCTCTGCCTAATTTCAAGTACTTGAAAGAAAAGTGAAGGTTTGGAGAATAAGAAGAGAAACAAAATTCCTAAGAGTAAACTCTGTACTAGATAGGTTAACCTGCTTTTGAGGGAAATGAGTATCTCCATTGTTGGTTACAGATGAACTTGGGAGAAACTAAGCATCAGCACATCTCTCATATGCATGGAAGATGTGTCTTGGACTTTGTAAAGAAGAGAAACTTTACCGGGATTGTAAGCTTCTAAGAAGAAAAAAATCATGATTTGAAATCTTAGAAGAAGGAGGTTGTTTCTGCAACTACTTTATGGAATAAGAGTGGTGACAACTTGGTGAACCTAGGTAAAGATACTAGAGGGAAAGAGAATGAGTTAGCAAGTCAAGTGGAACAAAAGAGCCATTGGTCCATAGTTCTACCAGGGTAAAAATCAGTTAGTCAGGAAGATAAGAAGGACTAGGATCCATGGACTCTGGGTAGCATCTTATCTTGCTATGATGCAAGAATCAAATGATGAGAATCAAATCATGAGGACAGAGAGGCAGAAAAAGAATTTGACAAAATAAAACAAACAAACAAACAAAATGCCTGGTAAAGGAGGAACTAACTTCTCTTTTTCATCCACTTTTAGGTTGAGGCTGGGTTTTTTTGTTGTTGTTGTTTTGGTTTTGGTGGATTTTTGTTGTTTGTTTTTTGTTTGTTTTTTGGGGGGGGTTGTTTGTTTGGGTTTTTGGGGGTTGGGGGGTTTTTTTCAATTTTTTTCCTTTTTTTGTTGTTGTTGTTTTGTTGTTGTTGTTGTTGTTGTTGTTGTTGCTGGTTTACTTCTATTCATATCATAGTGCATACAGAAAGCCCAAGCTTAAATAGATTATTTGACAGATATTTTTCAATTTCTCTGCCAACTAACTTGCTATGAAAGATAATGGCCTGCTTGAAAAACTGCTTTTTCAGGCCTCCAACAGGAGCTCCTGTGAAATTGAGAGAGGTCAAAAGAAGTCAGCTGCCATTTTCACTCCCAGTTTTTATGGAAATGGGCAACAGATTGGTGAAGACATTGCAAAGGCTCTAAGGCAATCACTCTTTCAATTTGTCCAATATTAGTTTCAATAAGAACTGAGAAGAGAAACAATTGCCAGCAGCCCTTAGTTGATTTGTTAAGACTCACTCTTGTCCACTTCAAATCACCTTTGACATTTACGAGCTCAACTTTGCAAACATCATTTGAGTATTATTATTTTATCTGATGCCTCTGTTATGCCAGTGCCTAAGATGCCATCATGCTAACAGTGATGCATAGGTATCAAGAACACCACTGCTTCTTATGTTCCTTTTTTGTGCAAAGCAAGGAAGCTTTTGCTGTTGCACACACACTAAATACCTCTAGTGTTACAAATGCAAGGTATAGGAGTTTGTTAAAATTTATATGTATATATCCAAAATCAGTTTGGAACAAAAGGGAGATGTAATTTGGCAGACACTCACACTAACTAGCATACTGATAGCAAAATAGCTTTTCCCTGCACCTACATTCTCTTATACAGAAAACATTTTTTAGAACCCATAGGGCACACCAAGAAAGTAAAATAATATAATATTTTTATATTATATTTCAATAATATTAAAATAAATATAGGTTTGTACTCTTTGCAGCGTGCCACAGGTTGCATGCCCACAGTTCTGCAGAGTCACAAGAACAAGAAGTAAGGTAAAACCATGCCAAACAAGATAATGGTATTGACAAATATTCCTAGGACACAAATGCTCAATGTGATTTACTCAGTACGAGTCCAGTGCATGCAATTTAGGTGTTGGAAAAAAACATCTATTTGGGTCATAGGGTTTGAGATAGTGTCCAAAAAAGAGAAAAGATTTTATCACTCTGGGAAGGGGGATTTTCAGTAACTCATGTAGATTCTTAAAAGATGGCCCTTTGCCTTAAGACGAAATTGTACAGTAAGTGCATTCTGCCTGTGGTCTCCTGTAAGGCTGAAATTATGGGACTGTCAAAGAAAAGGAAAATTAATTGGAATACAAATGATAGAAAAGTGGCATGGGGAATGCTGAGGGCTACTTTTGGAGACCAGAACAACTGTGTGGGTTTGAAAACATACACTGTATCTGCAATAAATTCTGTGTCAGGATACAGGGACAATCAGGATGTTTTTTGCCATGTGGGACCCCAGGCAGGCTATGGCACATGCAGTCTAAATAAAATTTAAAAATAAGAAATAAATGGAAGGAAGGAAAGTTATTATTTGCCTGAGAGTTCACACATATCTGTGGGAGAATAATAATGTTTTTAGGAATGCTCCTATGTGAGGGAAAGCTTGATGATAATAGAGTTAAGCTGGACTGAGCAAAATTTCTGTAGTATCCTGTTTGTAGATCCTTTTTGAAATCTTGCTTGCCTCATAAGTTCCTAGTAACAATAACCTTCAGGGACTCTGAAAATGCACTCTTGGAATTATTCTAACATTGGTTCCTACTTGTGTGTTTGAAGAAATATTTAAAAGTTTACTAAAATACTGTAATGTAAAGAGTAAATAAATATGAAATTTGTAGAGCTAATATTAAAAAAAAGAGGTGAAATCCTTCCCCCTCCTTTTTTACTTGGGTACAGACTAACACATATTCTAAAGAACAAACCATCAAATATCCTCTCTATGTAAGCCACCTCTCATTGGTTGTAAGTAAGCTACAAAATTTCTATTGACTGCACTGTGGAAGGATCAATGCCACTGACACCTTGATATTTGCTCCCACTTTCCATTTACTTTTCACTTGTGACTTTAAAATATAAGTGACAATGAAGCATTGTCTCTATGGTATATAAATGGGAGCTTATTTCCTGCATTTACTCTGGTTTTCCTAAGGGAAAGGGGATTTATAGTTAATAACAAATCCCGTTCCACATTTGGATTATTCCTGTGTATAGTAAAAACTCCTTGAATTTCAAATAATGCCAATTTCCATCTCAGCTGGAGAGGCGGTGGGGACCATGGTGCATGTTTTTTATCTCGGAACTGTAAGTGCTATGGTAGAGGACTTGGCCACGTGTCACCAAGGCTAGTGATAAGCAAACGCTTGCAGAGAGGCCCTTGCTCCCTAATCTTCACAGACCTGTCACCCCACACTACAACAGTCTCCACAGCAGGTAAGCTGCCGTGATCAGCACAAGGCACAGCAGGTCCCGCTGTCCTGCTCTTTGCTGCCTGGGCTCTTCTGTGCAAAAGTAGCATGGAAAT
This sequence comes from Sterrhoptilus dennistouni, assembly GCA_013397095.1. NCBI lineage: Eukaryota > Metazoa > Chordata > Aves > Passeriformes > Zosteropidae > Sterrhoptilus > Sterrhoptilus dennistouni. The sequence goes on along the minus strand of VWZU01014902.1, from coordinate 92,500 downwards.
GTTCACCAACCTTGCTTGCTATCAGTAATGGATGGGAATATGGAAAATGATCTAATTTATTACCAAGTCTGTCTCTAACACTGTTTTATCAGTTGGCAGCAACTTGCAGAAGGAGCCCAGCAGATAATACTAAATCTACACTCCAACATTACATAACTAAAATCTTCATAGGAAGAGAGAGAGAAATAAATAGAAACACAACCTTCATTTTTTTAAAAATACATTTCTCATGAAAGCTTTTTGTTTTTTAATAAAGGAAAATTAACAAGAGGATCATACTGAAACTGGAGCGAACAGAGGTTGTTAAAACTATGAAAAACTGAGATAGCAGCAGAGGTATTGTTTAGTTTTTCTACCGCTATATTCCCTCTATTCAATTGTTTTGCCAGGTTTCTTTCTGGGACATCCATTATTACACTATCCTAATATACATTTAATCCTAGTACAACTAATTATATTTTCCCTTTAACTAGTATCTTACTCTCTGCCAACAGAATTAAACTTAATGAAATATATCAATATTGAAGACACAAATGATCGCAGTTGCTTTGCCTACAAAATAATTATAACCACTAAAGATCACTCATGTAATGTTCCAGTGATAATGTCTAGAGAAAGGGAACAGCACAGTAGTGATATTCAAGCAGGAACCCAGCACCCCCTAAACCCTGGATCCACTGATAACTTCAGCTGGAACAATTGACAGAGGGGAGATGAATCATTCCCTTTGACAAGAACAAAACCATATTAAAATGTAATAGTTTATTAAACAACTGACTTCAGAAGTTAAATTACTAAATTGCATCTCCATGGGTTTTAAGAAGTACTGTCTGATCACAATAATGGATTGCCTACAAACTTTTATCTTAGCCATCGCCTCCAGAGTTGCTGTATTTAATTATTTAAACATTGTATTAATGAAACATGTTATACTGGTAAGAAAACCACTTTTATCACAGCACATGAAAGAAGAAGAATATGTGGTTTACACTGCACAACTGCATTTGCACTCCCATTGCAAATAGCAAAAAGCATCCTCTCCTTAATCCTCCATTTCCAGCTGCTACACAGAACTAATTTAATGGCTGCCATTGCTCTTGATTCTGACCTGTTAAAAAAAAAAAAAAAAAAATAGAAACTATTTAAAACATTTTGATGCACCTGTTGTGCTCCATTATGACCCACTGTGATTTCAATTTATGTCACATGAGAACATGCCACTGAAGCACCAGATTGGACCACGTGCAAAAACCCTAGCAGTGCTGGAAATTGATGCCACAGTGCATTTTACAATGCATATCTGTTCACATAAGGCATTGAACACATAAATTAAGATTAAAAAGAAAAGGAAAAAGAAATTAGTCATGGTACGAATGAGGTTAGAACCATTCTGATTTGTACATGTGTCCTTTTGAAGCTGGAAACCTTTGCTGCAGAACGAAGACCTCTGTATTTTGAGCTGTTGAAAACTGAGTTGCAGTAGCAGGTTACCAACTTTTTTTGGTGGATCAGCCACAAGAGGGAAGTAAAACAGAAGTAGGTTTCAGGTGTTTGCTAACATTAGAGTGATACTGTAAACTAAGAAAACTTGGAAAAAAATCCATATTCTGGATCTGGTAGGACCTAAAGATGAATGCTTCTGCTTATCTCTGCCCAGTGTTGAAGTCTCTCTCTCAGGTTCTTTTCTGGTCGTATCTTCTCCAGCTGCCATTCTGTCTTTCTCCTTAACCAACTGTCCCAAGAGGGATAAAAGAATTTGGCAAAGTGCTCTGGAGCATGTGAAAGACTAAAACTTAGGTACTTAAATGGAAAATGCAGAAATGAACAAAGTATTAATCATATGAGCTTACAGTTAAGCACCTTTGAGAGCCCTTAAGAAGAGAGACTTGGCTTGGAAATCTGCACTATGAACACACTCATTGAATAATCATGTTTTGTGGAAAAAGAATTCAAATGCACTGCAGAATCCTGTACAGAAGAATCCAGCAATGCTTTTTCTTCTCACAAAGCACAAGAAAAAAATACACCTTTTCGAAGCACATTTTGCAGACTTGCAACTTCTTCATTGGAAAAGAGAAAACAATAATATTTCTCTTTATTCCTCTTCCTTACAGTTGTATTGCAAATGTCAATAATTACAAAATCCTTCGAGAGCTGCTTGGAGAGCATTTAAAATGCTAAAAATATTTAAAAGACATTCCTTAACTGCTTAAACAGTGCCTTAAAAATCCAACTGCTATTACGTAGTAACCCTTTACAGCCAGAAGAGCTGATGCACTGTGGATTAAACCAAATAAAAGACCTTTTTCTCAAAGAAGAAAAACCATAACCGCAACCTGAGTTCTGCTTGCAACCAGTGACATTTCCAGTGATGTACTGTCTACTTTTGACTACTGTCCTTAAAAACAGATGTGAGCTATTTGGAGAGCAGATGTCAGAAGAGAATGAGAATGACCAGAGAGCAAGACCTCTGAATGAAGTGGTTATTCTACCTAAAAGTGAAGAAGAATGAGAGAGAAATGATAGCAGCTCAAAGATATGTAAGGGAAAGTGAATAATCTGTATGACAAGCCCAATGTGGATAGGACAAGAAATAATAGCTTTGAGTCATAGCAAGAGGGATTTGGGTTAAACATTAGGAAAAAAAATGTAATTGTAAGGAAAGTTAAGCACTAGTGAAGAACACTCACCTCACCTGAGGAGACTGAGGGATCTCCACCCCTGGGAGATTACAAGAACAAGTCATGCAGGTATCTTTCAGGCACATTCAAGCTCCTGGTATTTACATGGACTGACTGGTGAAGAAAGTCCTTTTTCCTATGTTTCTATGTTGTGCTGTATAATACATACTGATAGTGAGAAATGGTTTGTTCGTGTGAGAGCTACAGAGACCAGACACTTAATGTGTGGAAGCCATTAATGAAAAGCAAGGTTAATGGACCTTCCAAAAATATTCACCCTAATTTCAGGGGGGGGGGTGTGATATCCTATTGCTGAGGGAATCCTGTTCAACTGACAGGAAAAGGACCAGGAAATTAATTCTCCCTGGAAATTTCCTTCTGTGAAGTAGCCAAGGCTGCATCATAGGATGACTTTCCCAGGATTGTTCTCCTATATATAAGCATCTGCTAGGAAGTAGCTCAGTGCAGACTGAATAGATGGCATGCTAGTGAATTTGTGCTCCAGGAGGACAGGAAGGAACCTGAAATCTCAGAGGACGGGTTCTGCTGTGCTGTGACAGACCAGTTATTGAGAGTTTCCACTGAGGTCTTCTCTCTGGCTTGAAAGACAAACAGTGCTTTGAGTTCTTCTGCAGACTGAAGCAGAGATTGAGGGGCTGGAAAATGGCCAAGAAAAAGGAATTTTGCAGGGAAAGCATGCCTTATGGAAGACTTGTACTCAGTCAAGACTTCTACTTATCTTTAATGCCCTGCACCTGCCACATGGCATGGAGTATGTGTTATAGTTTCTCTCTTTCTATGGATAAGCCTGTGCTAGAGGAAGAATTTCAACTAAGATTTACTTATTCCTTCCAGGAAAATTGTGGTTTGCCTGGAAGATCAATGAAGTCAGGCTGCCATGGCTGTGAGGGTAGGTGGTCCCTGTATGATGTAAAACATTTTTCTAGGATCACTGATTCTATAGATCATGGTACTATACAGGTAGCCTGTGCATAGCAAGTGGCTGTTTATCCTGGATTTCTGGGTGGCAGCTCATTGCTCTATATTTATTAATTGTGAATGTCCTGAAATACTGAGCAAATTGTTACTGTCCTTGAGTTTTGCTTTGAACAGGAAAACGTATCAGTCTTTTTGCAGGGCTATGGAATCAAATTTTTTCAATGTATAATGGCTTTTCACACAATGTGACTATCAAAGGCAGCTTTGGGCACTGTGGAGAGAAAACCCAGACAAAAATGTAGGTTAGGATCTCTGAAAACCAACATGTATAAATATATCTGGAGCTGAGAAACTGGTGAGGACCAGCAGAGGATTAGGAGAAAATGAGCTTTTTGAGGAAAGTAGTGTGAAGGATATTCTGTTGTCTCTGGTTGTATTCTACTTCTCTGAAGGTAGAATACAACCAGAGAGTCAAAGGAAACTGTGCAGATATTGGAGGAAATCTGCATCTCTACTCAAGGAAATTAGGTAAGATTGTCCTATTGTAGGGTTGCAAACAAAATTGACAGACTTTCCATGGTCTTGACTCAGGAAGGTGCATTTATTACAATACTAATTTCAGGAAGAGCTCCCTGTTAAGAGCATCTTGGTTTCCAATGCACTTTCTGAAACTTGAAGAGCAAACTAACATGAGATCCACTCCATCGACATGGAGTAATGAATGTTGGTGTCATGAACCCCATCCGGTAACCACACCTGTGGTTCTGGTCTCTTTCCTCTTGCTTCTTTGATTGCACCTTCTTAGATAACCTGAAGAAAAGATGAGAAGGATTCACAGACAGAAGAAAAAGGGTGAGGAGAAGATCTCTCTTTCAATCAGAAAATGCACAAGTGATACAGAGAAGAGGCAAATTTCACACAGGTGTTTGCGCATCTCTGGTTCAAGTGGATCCTCAAACACTCATGTTCCCATAGACTGGCAGCCTTTGAGGAGTGGCCAAAACAAGTGCAGTGTAACCTTTAATACAAACCTGGTAGATAGATTGAACAAAATTTTGTCCCCTTAATCATATGAGGAGCTAGAGCAAAAAGTTTCCCTTCACTAGATTTTTTTTATTTTAACACACATAATCAATTCTATCTCCCAAGGATTTTTGTCTCTGCTTTGTTTTGGGACCCTTCTCAGGACTGTTTCTCTCATTTCCTCCTATTCTCATAGTTCACTTCCTCCTTCACTGAAGCAAAAACCAGTTCATCTTAAACAACATACAACCCCTGCTTTTCCCACTAGAAAACTGCACACTGCATTCATCATGGGCTCTGGTTACACATTTGGGGGCAGGATTTACTTAAATGCCTTTTAACATAACGGGTAGGGAGGGCAGGGTTTTGGAAGATTAGGATCCTGTTTGTCAGTGTACCACAATACTGCTGCTTGAGTCGTGACTGCAAGAGAACTAGGAGTCACCCAGCAATGAGGATCTGAGGCCATTTTATTGATAGTTGCCTATGGAGCATGTTGTTCTTTGTGTTCCAGGGAGTAAATAGCACTTTGGGCATCTGCTGACGGCCAGTCCTTCATTCGGGAGAATGGAGGTGTGATATTACACTTCTGCTTTATCCAACTTGTCCTCCAAGTGGTAAATATGTGTGTGGGGGTATGCACATATGTAAAGAAAACTTAAAATAATATTTGAAGGACTTATAAAATCCAAGGTTCCATAATCTTACTTACTAAAGACAAAAAGAAAAAGAAATCAAAAAAACCCTCCTACTTATAAGCAGATAAACAGTGCTGCACTTCAAAATACTCCTGGGATAGAGAAAAGCCGGCTGGTCTTAAATATGCTGACAAAATTACACTGCCATGAAACAGTGTATTTGAGGACTTCAGCCAGATCAGCTACTCATAATATTCTCCACTTTTGCCAACGTATTATGATATGAGAAAACACCTGTAAATCATGATGTAAGAATGTACCCTGGGCTATACTCCATTCCAAAAACTTTCAATAGCCAATATATCAAACGCATAGCATACAACATGTCTGAGTGTTAGGAAATGAAGTGCAATTTTCCCTCTGCTCTTAAAAGTAAGGAAGTATTCATCCTCCTCCTTCCCTACCTTTTTCCTGTCCCCTTCAGATCTCCTCTGTTTCAGGGGTTCCCACAATTCTCTCTGACTTCAGCTATCTTTAATCAACTAATTCCAGCAACACTTTTTAATCCAAACCCAAAAGTGAGCAGCCAAATTAGAATGGTGGTGGAGCTGGTGGAATTAGATGGACTTTATGGTTTAAAACACAGATGTGTTTTCTGCTAAAAAGCAATATTTATGGCCAAGAAAACCATAAATTTTTTTTTTCAAGATGGTCAATCTACATTTACTGCCTGAATGTATATTTTTCCTCATTGAAATTATTTGATGGAGACAACTAAAGAATATTGTATTCATGCTGTGAAAGGAGGATTTGCTGGTATATAGTATTTAGAGCATTAGGGTAAAGTAGGGATATTGCACTGGGAAACATTATTTCTTACTGAAGATTACTGTTGCCTTTGAAACCGGAAGGTAAATGGATGCATTGATCTCCCAGCATTCCGATATCAGGTACAGATATATCTTAAAATATCACCATAATATCATTCTTCCTATACTTTCTAAGGAGGATTGTCCCTTGAATTTTCTATACACTGCCTTCTTAACCCTTTATATAAACATTCTCCCCAAATTCTCAAAGGTATTATTTAGAGAAAAGTACATATTGAAATAACATGGCAGGCCTGGCTAGAACAGAGAAAACCAAGAAATTCACAGCTGAGATTGAAACTCCATCTTTGAGACACCCCATTGTGCTTTGTTGCATTTTAATAAGTGTTCATATGACCCTCTGCCAGTTAATTATGGGGATCTTTAGAATTTTGTTCTGGCCCCCTTGCTCTTCACTACTGATGTGCTTCTTTCACTTCTATTTTTAGGGAACTTAAGGTGACTTATCATTGTTAACCTGCTAACACCCAGATCTATTTTGCCATTTTAGCTGATCCTACTAAAACAGCTTTCAGTCTTTTTGTCTTACCTCCCTAAAGTGCAAATTTGCACCTTAACTGAATGTCTTAATAAAAAATAGAGAGAGAGAGAGAAGAATGACAAAAAATCAGATCCCTTCTCTCCCCCCAAATCCACTAAAAATATCTCCAAGTTTTCAATTCCATTAGATGAAAATCTGTTGATAATTTACAGTATGGCCAAAAGAATTGAGATAGTGGTAGATCTTCTTTAGCCACATCCTTTAGAGGAATTGTTGGGTTATATTTTTGGGGGTTTTTTTTGTTGTTGTGATGGTTGATTTAATTTGGATTTCCCATTTGAAAATAAAGAGAGATTGTAAGAATGCTCTAAATATTTCTATAAATATTCCTGTTGCCTTACCTATTTTTTTCCCATTTTAAGGTGCAAAAATCACCTTTTATTACCTACACAGAAGTAAGAACACTACACATATCTAAGCAAATTTTTATTCATGGGAGAGAGAAGGAAAAATATCAACAACCAACCAACCAGCCAACCAACCAACCAACCAACCAAGAAAACCTATGGAAGATAATGTTTGTTAGTACCTCCTGTAGCTGCCTTCTGCATCAAGATTTTGTGGGTTACTTCTGAAAGAAACATGTATTGGAAAAGGAATTAATTTCCTCTGAAATGTAGTCTGTCATCCATGAGGAAATGCTTGATAAAGTAACGGAACCCCAGGAGGGGACAGAAGTAAAAGTAGGCATCATTAATGCACAACTAAAATTCTGATTATTTGGAGGTACCTAGATAAAATGAGGATGGAGACAGTTTTTTTAAACACCATAGACAAACATTGATATTGTTGTACATGTTTGAAACAATCATCTGAATCTTCTGAGATTTGTCCATCACTAGAGAAATTTAATGAATATTCTTTTAGTAGTGGAATTTTCCCATTGAATGCAAATAATTTCAAAAGTTTATTTTAAGAATGTTTCATGCTTGTTTTTTGTCAGACAGCTGGTAGATGGAAAGGGTTTCAAAAATAAAGAAAATTATATACAATGAATTACCAATTGCAGCAGACACTAGGAGATTAAATGTATTTTTATTGTGAGGACATGATGCTGCTATAACCTAACCTTCTCCACCCCCATCGGGTAAAGAACACTTAATGAAGGAGAGGATGCTTCTATTAATCTGTAATCCATTTCTGGTCTATATAGCATCCATTAGACATTCACTAGTAATTTCTTCCATCTAACCCTTATTTTGGAGACAAAAATATTCTTTCAACCTTTAATAAGAAAAGACTGATAAATAGTTGACTAATACACATTTTCTATTTTATTCTTAATATAATCAACGACATTTTGGCACATTTATATTCCCTGTTACTTGGGAGTCCATTATGCATTTTTGTTTAGAAAATCTTTTGAGGCGTGCATTGCCGGGACTTCTGTTCTTTGAGTATCTGTCAAAATTACAAGTAGTTTCCCTGCATGTAGCTTTTTTCTGAGAAGGCCATCCCAGTGGTGGAAATCCCACTGGTGTGTATGGGTTACAAATAACATGATTTTATGGTCAATTTTTTCCTACAGTTTCCAAACTTCCTTTTCTCCCCACTCAGGAAATATTAGATTTCTCAGTAGCTGCTTTCATTCTGCCTGTACTCCTAAACAAAGTTAGTGCTAGCTTGTTGTTTCTTTAGCTTTGGCCCGAAGCTCATTTTCGGTTTAGACTCAGACATTTGATCAGCTACTTAGATTGTTTTATTAAACTTTTATTTAAAACAATAATTGTAAGAAGAATACAATCTTATAGTAGAGAAAACATCCTTAATGCTAAGAAAGCACCTGATTTTCTTTTTTGTGAACAAGAAATGCAACTTTCTGTAAACCTGAAACATTACCAAATGAAGGGCTAAGGAATGACATTAGTTTTAACATTCTGCTACTTTAGAGAATTTAATCAGTAAGCCTATGACTAACTTTTCTCTTAAAAAAATAAAAACCTAGCTTTGAGTTTTGCTTTTATTATATCTAAGGGGATTGGGTAAAAATATCCCAGAGTAAAGGCAATTCTTCTCCTTAACCCTGTAGGACTGTGAACACAATGAGTTCCTATGCTCATACATGCTGACAGGATATTACCACTTTCCTTTGATATATAATTTTATGGTATCTGCTGCTAGTCAATTGCCCTTTGATATGCAATTTTATAGTATCTTCTCCCAGTTTTTTAGACCTTTTTTATTGGCGTTGGTCAAATCAGGTGTATAAAGCAAGAACATCAGTACAAGGAGTTTGAGTTGAATGAGAATGAGTTGTCTATTAATTCTGCTGGCAGGTTCCAAGTCCAGTGTTATGACAGAATTCTGCCACCTTTTTCCCCAAGTTTGTTAGCTAGTTTTCTCTTGGCCAAAGGGCCAAACTTTCAAGCTCTGATCTTGCAGTCAGATTTTCATGTGTGGGATCCTATTGACCTCAGCAAATTTTTAAGCAGATACTAACATTGGACAGCCATGAATTTGTTCCAGGAGAATTTCCTGAGACAATCAGCTGTGAAGTTTCTGACAAATTCAGATAGGCTGGAGATCAGCAAATGCACAGGTCATGCACGTTTTAGTCACAGTAACAATACTTGCCCATGTGGCTTTGGTGGGGCCCTGGAACTTTGGTGACAGTGTTCTCCATTCCTCTCTCTCATTCTCTGGATTTTTACAAAGATATTTACACATGCATACATATATATATATACATATATATACATATATATACACACTAGCATCACAGAGCCAATTTACATACCTGTATATGTATTATAACAAGTAAACACTCATCTCCTGAGTGTGTTTATCGAATTTCCTATTCGTTATATATTCTCTGTTTGAGATCTGTTTCTTCCAAGGGCTTCTGGGCATGCATATGACTTATCTCAGTCATGTCACCTCATTAAGATAAAGCAAAAAAATGAGAGAAAAATGAAAGAACTTAGAATTACTAGGTCTTTTGCATTAAAAATTTTACACATAGGTAAATCTATTACATGATGCCCAAATACATGCTTTTTTGGTTCAATTTGCTTTGGTTTATTTATTTTGGTTTGTTGCTTTTTAGTTGTTTGTTTGTTTGTTTTTTTCAATTATAGTGAATTATAGTTAGGTTATATAAGAAAAGAGCTCTAAGAAGTCCACTGACAGCAACCTTATATGTCTATCAGAGAATGAAGTCTTTGTTTCTGGACTTTAGGCTGATTTTTTACAGTTTTCCTTCTGTGGAAGTGATAAATGCAAAACTAACTTCCAAAACTCACTCTCCTCTTTTACTTATCCAGAATATGACTGCCAGATATAGCTCTAATAAACCTACCTACAAAAGGAACTCTGATTTCCTAAGAGTACCAGAATAAAGTTTGCATTGATTCCTGATTAAATACAAGAGCTAGATAATTAATAAAAAAGCTACCTAGAACAGTAAGCACCTTCTGGAGTTATGATCATTTTACTTTACCATAATGAATATCACTTGTTTAAAAAGTAGTACATACTCACAAATAAAGAAACAATACTTCTGTTAATTTCCTTGAGTATTTTACATAAAAATCTCATATATTTCCAACCCATACACATGTAACCATTTATTTAACCTGTTTTTGATTTCAACTCAGCTATTGACATAATGTAGAATACTCTGTGCGATAAAAAATCTTGCCAGGACTGTGAGTTCTGACATAAATGAACTGGGATATTCTGTCATAAAATACTGAGTTTAGCTTCTCTTAAAACTTGAATTTATTTGTTAAAATGAGATGATGGTAAATATGAAGTTGGAACTAATTTTTGTAAACTCTGATTAAAGTGCAGAGGTGGTAACTTGGAAAACTTCCCAATCATACCTGAGGGGTGAAGCAGGAGGATTAGAGATACTGAGTGAAAACCCACAGAACTGATAATTTTCCCCACTGAATCCCTTTAAAAAGCTGTAGCTCTTGTTTCTTATAAATTTAGCAGCTTTGTAGTTTCTTTACAGCCTCAATTTTTTTAAACTAAATGTGACATCACTACAGAGAGGTTCTTTAGGTTGTTCCTAAACTCCGTTTGACTCTGTAAATATCTCTGAATAACAAAACATGCTGGGCTGGATCCTTCCAGGTGCAGGGAATCCCGTAGCGGTTTATCAAGGTGAATGTATGTTGCTGAAACTCAAATATGGCCTACCCTCCCTTACCTGGAGGTCAATGAGTTGTCATTTTTTAACCTTTTTTCCTCCAAACTTTGGTTGGATCTGTCTTCATTTTCCAACTCAATCTCAATTTTTTTTTTTTTTTTCAATTTATTTAATTAAAGCTAGGAAGAAACAGAATTTTCAAGTGACAAAACTCTACCATGCAAGGATCTCTTTTACCAGGGGCTTGCATCCCTGGTCATTTTGGAGATTCAGAAACTGATGAAAGGTGTGGAGTTGAAGTAACATATGAAAGCTGGCAACAAAACTTGCTAAGCTGAGCAGAGAGTAACTGACCATCCACATTCCATAACACTTTGCTGAACAATTTGCTGTTACTAACATCACCTACCACAAAGGCACATTCCACACAAAAATCAGAATTTTGTGTTTGTAAATCACCATGAAGATATAAATTTGCATGTGATGTCAGTGCTCTATAAAACATACTATTTTATAATTTTTTTTGTTAAGGATTTAATTTTTCTTTGGAGTTATAATTGTAGTCTACCCTACTAAGAAAACAGGACATTATCTATATTAAAATAAGGTGTTAGCAAAACTAAAATTTGCCCTTTGTTTAAGGTAAATTTTATGCTATTTTTATTTCCCAATAAAAACCTTCCCCCCCCCTCAAAAAAAAACCCCAAACCAAACAAACATAGGGGATACGAAAGCACAGCTATATCAGAGAAATGTACTTTTGAGGAGTAAGTTTGCATCATAAGGAGTCTTTCAGAGGTCTTGGTGCCCTGTCCAAAAGATGGTCCAGAGGCTAAAACAGAGGTCATTCCCCAATGCCAACACCTCCTCCATATGACGGGGTAGCAGCAGCAAGGAAAGTGCTGTACATTCACTCCCGTAATGCAAACTGGCTTTAAGATAAAAACTAATATTTAGAGAAAGAAATATTTGCTGATATTCCCCATGCCAAACATGCTGCAGCTGTATCTGCAAGGCATGTGAAGATAGTAAAGCAGCCAGACTCTTTCCTAAGAGTGTTTTTATTTTTCTTTTTTTACTAACTGTAATGTGCGGCTGCTTTTCTGCCTAAACGTCTCTAAAGGGCTGTGAAAATTGAAGTCCTTCAAAGCTATTTAATGTTTCCTCAGATTCACAATAAAATTCTGCATTACAGATCTCCTAGTAAAATCTCTGAAGCATTGCAAGCGGTACTTACATAATTTTCTGTTAAGTCAGTATTTGTGTATTCAACATCTAGAAAATAAGGAAAGTGAATGTGGATAGAGAAGGGAAAAAACANAGGGAAGGGGGTGGGGGGGAATAGACAAACCCTACCCTGAAACAGCCATGCAGCTATTAAACATATGCCAAAGTAAACAATAGTGTGAGGGTCTGCCATAGCTTTGCCCTGCAGGTAGACGGCAGGCGGCACAGAAGGAAAGCAAATGGCAAGGAAAAGAGAAAGACTGTACAGGATGTGGATGAGATGCCGAGCCCTGAGAGCATGAACGGCCTGATTGTGATCCTCAAGTCACACCATCAGCCATGCAAAACAGGACATACCTTTCTGGCTTGCTGGTTCTGTCGGCTGAAACAAAGCAGTCCCATTCTCAGCGGGAGGCCAAATCAAAATGAAATTTTATTTAGTCTGCACTGTCCCCAGATTGGGTTTCAGAATGACTGCTTTAGGAGATAGCATGGATGTGGCTGATGCATGCTTTGCATATGAAACTGCAATAGAGGGGGGAAAAAAAATCTACATAATCAAAAAAATCTGTGCCGTGTGGATGGCAAAAACCCCTGGACGTCAGTGAAGCTGCTACAAAGGATGTTTTAAAAAATGACCTTCTTGAAAAAGAATTGCACATTGCTGCTTTGCAATACTATTTTCAATAAATACCTAATAGATCAGTTTGCATGTAATTATTCAGAAGCTGCCCTGAAAGACTGAAATATCAAATAATTTTTCTTTTCTTTTCTTTTTCCTTTTCTTTTCTTTTCTTTTCTTTTCTTTTCTTTTCTTTTCTTTTCTTTTCTTTTCTTTTCTTTTCTTTATCATGGAACAGAATTACAGTTTGGAAACAAATGCAGAGAAAATGTGTATCTCAAGAGGATTTCTGTTTCTTGCAGTGGCTAGGAGTGACTTCACCTCAAAATCCTTGTCAATTTAATTTTTAAGTCCCTGATTCCTAGAGTACCTAAAAAAATGCCCACTGCAGTAAAGAACATCTGCTTTTTGTACCACTGATCTAATGCATTCCACCTTGCACTTTTAAGAAAGGACCCATTCTTTGATTAGACACACTTAATTTTACAGACTATTAATAAATAAAAAAGATCATCAACTGATCACACAGTATTTTCATTAGAAGTTAGAAATAACTTACAAAGGCAAGGAATAGTCTGCAGAAAATGCAGGGCATACACCGTGTAATGCCTTTGTTGTCAGTTATGCTGCAAATGAGATTTTTCAAATAGGATTTGCAGAGGCAGGGCAGTGATCAGCACAGTGCAACATCCAGGAAAGGGAAGTTGAGCACAGTATTCTATGAAACAAGGGGGCAGAAGGGAGCCTGTTTGTAGATACATATTATTATCCATAGAAAACACTTATCACTGCTTGATTTTGCTACACCAGCTACTTGGAAGTAGGTGATACCAATAATTTTGTAAGTGCACATCTGTGTGGGAATGTGTGTTTGTATTTATCTGTGTGCAGGGCATGTAAGCCTGTAGTCTGTGCACATGTGCATGCTTGATGCTTACACTATAAAAGACATCCTTACACTGTAAAAGACAAGCAAAAGGCAGCACAAACAATACATGTTTTCAATTGACAGATATTTCTCTGCCGGGACAAGCAGTGCTAATGTTGTGCTCTATATAGATTATAGACAGCTAAAGAATGGGATGGAAAAAACCCCAAAATCCCCCCAAATACCATAAAATCTTTCAGAATGCATAAATGCAAGATCCCAAATAAACAATATAGATAAAAACTTGCAGCAATAATGAGATACAGTGCAAATCATTCACACAATGTGCTTTCACACTGTGATGACGGAAGTCACTGACAACAATGCAACCATGTGCAGATACTCCTTGGAGAAACAGTTGAGCAAATTTTGTAATTCTGTCTCTAGTGCTTTGCAGCCTGAGTTTGAGACTTGCTGGAACAAATAATGTGAAAATATTGATGTTTTAAAAATTAAGCATTGAACATCATGGAAGGTAACTTCATAATGAGTTCTCCTATTGCTATTTAAAGCTAGAAATCCATAAGGAGCACAGTGAAAAATATAACATTTGTTCTCCTTATGTCTTGGAACAACTGTTTTTATATTTGTAATCATCCTAACTATTGTTCCAAACAAGATATTCAGATAGTCCCTAGCTTCGTCCTTTATCTTATTTATTCTGATGCATATCTTATAGCGAAGCTTCATCTGTATTGAATTAATTTGATTTTTTTTGAGTGTTATTATTTTTATAAATGCTGCTTTTTTTTCCCCTCACGGAACTTCCCACTTTAGGGAAAAAGCAAGATGTGATTGCTTTAAAAATAGAAGACCAAATACATAGCTAGTATTCCCAAAATTCAATGCACCTGGCATTCACTTTATACCTAATAAGCATCCGTGAATATGCAAATGTTCAATGTCTCTAGTAACCTCATTAATTTATTCCTCAGGCAATCAAAGAATGTGAACCAGTCCTCTGCTACTAATACTGGAAGTGGTACACTGCTCAGCATTGCTAGAATAATCTGAAAGCACATTCGGCATATTGAAAAACTGTTTCATCTTTCTTCCTTCCTTTGCCACTGTAATTCAAACAAAGACTTCCTACCTCAGTTTACATAGCTGACAGCAAAAGTTGAAAAATGCCAAAAAATAATTAAGACATATTATTATATATGTATTATCTCTCTCTGTACATATATATATGTATCCATGTGCACGCATGCACAGTGGGAAGATAAAGAGTTTAAAGACATCTCAACAGAATTCCAGTTTGAAAACCACCTGAGTTTTCTTACTTATTTATTTGGAAAAGGTGAAGCTTTAGCAGGATGGAGGAGTAAGGGAAAAATGACCTGCCTCCTACTCTGCAGAGCAGCTGAATAATCTTTTCCTTTGCCCACATTAAAAGCCCTGAATAATGTTTATAAAATGTTAGGGAATCCCGGTAGGTTTCCTATTTAACAAGCCATGTATGACAAATCACAGTGTAATGTACTACGTTCTTAATCTTTAATTAGAATGTGAATATCTGTGCGAGAACGCAGTTAACTTTGACACATTAAATCTTCTGGTTAAAGTGCCTTACAGGAAGTGCAAAGATGAAACACTGCAACAATCTACTGCCTCTCTCCATTCACCCAGACAGTTGGGGAAGGATGATAACATCTTGTAATACCTGCTCTGTAGTAATTAATCGCTGTGGTATTTAGGACCATTCAAGTAGACAAATATGACAGAGACAGGGACAATTAGGAACCTTGTTCAAGCTACATTAACTTTTCCAGCTATTACAACACAGCAGCTCAAGTTTGCTTGTAAAAGCTGCAGAGGGATTGTTATGCATTAGCCGTGCGATTATTAATGAAAGAAAAGGAGAATTGTGTTTATTGTAGTTTGAAAATTGCAAATAAATTTCAATTATCTGCTATGTCATTTTGTTAAACACGCATTCTGGAAATGCCTTTGTACTCTAAATCATGAGCTACTTAGAGCAAACTAATACTAGAAAGCCTTTGGGAGATAAAAAGTCAATATTTTTGTTGATCTGGCCTTCTTTCTTGTTGAAACCAGAGACAGACAGAGCTACCTGGAGATATTTCAGACAGTTAGTGAACCCCACAGACACTGGCATTCATCCTGAATCTGTGTACCAACAGGCAGTCAGATCAGAATTTGACACATCACTGTGGAATGTTAGTTCTGCTCCACAAGAATAAGAAAGCTCAACTCCCTTACTGATGGCACACATGAAGTGCACACAGGTAGATAGGCAATGGTGTGGGGAGAAAGCCCTTCAGAAAGCCCTTTGCCTCTTTCCTATTATTGCCACGGTCATCAACAGTACAGACCGAATGAAACTCAGGGAAAACCTTTGGGACTTAGTATGGATTACATATTGTAAAGGTTACTCACTCTGCTTCACTTCTGTATCAGTAAAGGAGCACTAAATGAACTACAGAGTTTAAAGATTATGTTTAAGTACATGTTTGAGACAGCATAATTTGCCATTGCTATTTGGTACCACATGAACACATATCTCTTTTTAGTATTAAAGGAGGACTGTCAGAAAACAACAGAACAGGGCAAACATTGCAAAGACTTTTGCATGAATATTCACTTGGTGGCTGTTTTCTTAAAAAAAAAAAAAAAAAATTAAAAAAATCACCTAAACCTGTGGCCCTTTTATGTTCACTTTATATGAATATTTGAACTAGAGTTTCTTAGTAGCATGAATGCTTTCAGAAAGCTAATTTGAAAGTCATACGTGCAAGTGTTTGTGGAAAACGAATTCTAAATTTGCATGTGCAAATATTTGCACTGGGTATGCTGTCGTCTTCCCCCAGTCAGGGAGCAGCAGCACTGCCACGTGTCTCGCCCCACCAATCCTTCCCAAGGAACCCAGCTTGAGTTTCAAATATTGTGTCAAATTTGCCCAGTGAACTTGTTTACGATCAAGCCCCAAAGTAGAAAAAAAGAGAAGTGTTAAAAGTGCATGAAATGTACTTGAACAACAAATGTTTGCAGCGACGGGAAATGCGTAGCTGGGCATTTCGAAAGCAGGAACAGAGGCATATTGGCACAAAACAGAGTTTGCTAGTAAGTGTTCACTCACTTCTGGTATGACTGTTTTTACCTCCTCTTTCCTTCCAGAGGGTGAAAAACAAAACTGAGGGGTAAAAAAACCCAGTCCAGACAGGGAAATATTTTGTACTAATCTTCTCAGTTTATGGTCAATCTATTGAAATATTACCCTTTAAATTCAAAACATTTGTGAATTCTTTCTGAAGGAGTAAGAAGGGTCTCCACCATTTATTTGAAGATGGATATTTTTTTTCTTTTCAATTTTGGTAGTTGCAAAGTACATTGCCTCACACATGCCATTTTCTGCAACCTACATCATTGTAGTATAGAAATAAAAAGAAAAGCCAGCTTAGCCCAGCAGAAATCTGCATCCCCACCCCAGAATCCGTTGTCACAAAATGAAGGAGGGAGGGAGCTGGGGTGGTGGGGGGGAAGGGAGGATAGCAGCTCAGTGCACAGCAACAATTCCCCCTCTCAGCTGAGCTGCAATGATGTCAGCTTTCTGATTACAAACTGCTTATTTATGCTTCAACAGCTGCCAAGAGCAGCAAATAAGTGGCTAAAAGAGTGTCTAGACCAGGCATTCAGGCCTCTATTGTTTGCTGGTTGTTACCTGGTTGACAGCGATGGGTACAGCTGCCTGGTGTGAAAGAGAGCAAGGGATGGGGAGGCAGTGATTGACAGAAGGGCCCTCGGGGTCAGGCACAGCCAGCCCCGATGGCCCCATGGCTTTATGTTCCCCAGTCTAAAGGGAAAGCGATGGCTCTGCCTAGAGGTTGGAGGTGAAAGGAAATGTTTGAGGGTAATGAAAAAAATCCTTTAGCCAAATTTGTGATCATGAACAGTTACTCTGGGGAATTTAAGACCAAGTGTTAGGCAGTTTTCTCTATATACAGAAATTGTTATTGGTAACCACCACATGTGTTACATGTACATGGGTAAAAATGTATCTTTGTGCAGTCCTTCTCATAGGAGCTTAAAACTGCTGGTGGTTTTATTTTTATTTAAGTTAAAACTAATAATGCTGCTAAACCTGGTACTATGCCCTATGCAGAAATTCTGTTTGAGGGCTAGCTTTAAAGGCATTCCCAAGCTTTTCTGAAAAATATTCAGATGTTTGGGAGTAAAAAAAAAAAAATCAGATTAGACAATCATCTATCAAAAGCTCTCATACATTTAGTGAGTTTTGCTCTATACACTTATATTTTGGAGAGACAGTGGCTCTAAAAGCAACTCAGTAGGAACAGCTGAACAGTGAGCAGGCTGACCAAAAACCATAAAACCTCTTTCTTTAGTCAATATAGAGATGTCCTCAGTCTGGTTTTGATCTCATAGATGTTAGTGTGGTCCAGGCATAATCCTACTGGAGTCAAAGGAGTGACATTGATCCAAGCCAACTGCAATCACTGGCAGGCTGACTGAATTTCTCACCTCCCACCCCATGGTAGGATACTGCTCAGCAAAAAAGACAAAATTTCTCAGAAGTTTTAAAGGGATGAAGCCAGTGAATCTTTTTTAATGGAACAACAAAACCAGATTCAAAAGTTGTTGTACAATATGCAAAAACTATGTAGATACAGTGTACTCTGGGAAAAAAAAATGAAACCTTTATGCTCACTAGCAGGTCTACTGCTATCTTTGTCCAAATACATGAAGATTAAGTTGCTGGGGCAGTAATGTACAGAATTAATCTTACTTTCATATTTGGCATTTTCTGACACCAGGCAAAGTCCCATGCCAAGGAAAAAAGTTAATTTTCAGAGCTTGTTACATATGACAGAATTATTAAATGTTTTATGACCATATGGTATATTTTTTTTACTGTAATTTTTGAAAGAGATTATAATTAACAAATGAGTAACCTTTCTCAGTGAAAGATAAGAAAACACTATAAAATAGTCTGGATGTCACTAGCAGCTAGAGAGGTAAAAGTACAGCAGAGCACCTGAGTAGCAGAAGCTTAGTTTTGTTATACGGTTGGCTTTCTACATATCTGATGCAAAAGCCGTAACTGAAATGAAATCATGTTAAATTAGCTGTAAAAAATAAGTTGATTTAATTAAGCACAGAAAGACTTATTAGATATAATAAAATGTTAAAAAGTCAAATGATGTGCAGTTACATTTCAGCTAACACTGCTCAACAAATTCACTAAATTTATTCCTTTCAATAATGATCTGTTTTGAGCATTTAATTAGATAAATAATATTTAATCACTTCAGCAAATTTGAACTAGAAAAATTCCTTGTCATCAGAGGTGACTAATTCTTGCTAATATCCACCTTTAAAGAAAAAGTAAAACTAGGTGATCTTCCGGAGCAGCAAAGAGTATGAGGTGCAAATGTGTCTCTAGCCTCATTAAAAAAACAAGGTTTGCTAAACAAACTATTATTTAGAGTGAGAAGTGTGCATATTTTACTGGGAAGGAGCATTCACATGTTTGCCTCTATTCAGCATCAGGCACTATAAGTAGATGATAAGAAAAGATATTCAATAGATGTCCTATAATTCATCATAATACTGTTTCATTTAATAACTACTTTGCTGAAGTGATTGGCATGATTACAAGAAAATTACTTCAAATTATCCATCTCTTATCTAGCATCCAAGATGTCCTAAACTTGCATGAGAGTTAGCATAATGGGACCTATTAATTACTAATGCTGCAAGTCCTTCGCTACTTAAATATCCTTTCTACCAGGTGTGCTGTGTAATGCAAATAAAGAAATAGAAGCCAAAATGATCACTTTCCAAGACAGTGTCACTGAAAGTTTAATAAATGAAATGCCAAGTGCAAAAGTTTGTCCCACCCACCAATTGAAAATACCTAGATATTAATATATTTTCTCTGTATTTCTCTCCTCCTCATATGCATACACATTTGCATTTGTACATGTATAAAATAGGTGTATGAACAGTATGTGGTATATATTGTATTTATTTCTACTCAGAGCTGGGTGTGCAAGGCTGCTACAAAAGATGGGCCAAGAACATGGTCTCTGCCCTGAAAAGCATGTTTTAATCTCAAAACCCTATACATCAAATGCTATATGCTCAACAAAATTTACTCCTGTGAGCAGACACTTTGAAGAAAAGAAGCATTATCTGGTAAGGGCAGGGAAGTTAGAGCCAAGATGGGCAGAAGCCATATTTGTCCCCTCTGCAGTCTAGATTTAAAAGCCAAAGTAAATTAGAGCAGCAGCCTTATACTTACACCCTTGGCTTTCTGAAAGCCCTGATGTAAACCATCATGGCAGAAAACAGGGATAGGTTCTTCCTATCTTTCTTTCCGGCCCACCTGTGACATGCCCATAATTCAAAGGGTGGCTATGCTGCTTTTTAAAGCCACTGAAGATGGCAAATGCTCCCTGAGGGCCTGATTCTTCAGTATCTTACACCTTAGAAACAAACTGTGCAAAGTAGGCCCATGCAGTTACAATATCTGGTTGGTGCCACTCTAAACTTCCATTGCAGAAGCATAGCCATGAAAAATCTTGCTTTATTTTCTTTACAGAATCCAACCGCAAGTTCATGAACAGCTGTCTTATCTCCCTCTCTTTTATTTTCCAGTTTTTGTATCATGACAGTGTCTTAAGTTCTATTAATTATATTTGTGATATTAAATTAAATATACAGAAAATGTGGGGCAGAAAACAAAGAAAAATAAAAAACAACCCCCAGACCAAATGGTAAAAATATAGAGACCCCAGAAAAATTGATCGTTACCGATATGTGGCAAGGGACCAAGCCTAAAGGCTCTGGGCTTTCTGACAAAATCTATCTTGAATTGCAGCGTCGAAAAGGAAGTAAATTTCAGGAAGGAAACAAAATACTGCACTACTAACACTCTATTTATCAGAAAATGTAGAACAAAACAATCTCATCTACCATACACAGAAAATCTAAAAGGTAAAGACATTCTTGAACCATACCTGAACTGTTGGAAGGCTTTTTACTATATTCTGTAAAAGAAATTCTTGTAATGTTTTCTAAATGTGCAAATGGTCTCAGTGAACTAGGAGACCCACCATGAGGCAACATTTCTTCAAGAACACTACCTTTAAAAAGGCTGTTATCTATTAGGGATAGGGACTGAGAGGGAATTTTATGCTTTCATTCTGAGTGACCACAACCAGCTTGTGGAATGCTGCAACTATTAACACCTGAATACATGACAAACAAGCCTAATCCTCAATCCCCTTGCTTTTTACAAGTGAAAACGTTCAAATCTCTACTGTTCACCTTTTAACTTCAGGGCAACAGCCTTTTTGAGATTCATAATAATTTTTCATTACATAGTAACTACTGAAATGGTATGAAGTCTTCTGTGACTGATGGGCTTCCATGGAGCCACTCTGGTTTTCCTGTAATAAAATAAACACAATACTGCCAAAACAGGGATGCTGCAGTTTGCAAGGGACTTTGTCAAAACTCTGCTATTTTATGCATTCATAGTTATTTACTCTGTGGGCTAAACTGATGTATATTTATGATTTATAATTCTGCAACTAGTAATAAAGACTCTGGTATTAGAGAACAATATTCCTCTACTCCAAAAGCTAGAATTCTCTAGTAAACAAAGTATTTGTAAGGAATTCCCCTGCATGACCAGGTGCAATTTTTTCATACGTGACATTCTAAAAGTCTAATACTGGTCAGTAAATCTGGTTTTCAATGCTGTCTGTCAGCCCTATTCTAAAATAAACATGCAAGCAGTTGTTGAAACACCATGAACTCGATGATCATTGCAAGCTTTGCTGAGCTTCCGTGGCCAGAAATCCCTTCCTTCCCCAGTATGTTCCACATGGGCAAAGGTGCCTTCAAAACAAGTCTGGGCATCATGTAAAGCAATCTTCCAGATCACCTGTTGAAAATACATGGTGTCTTCCACCTAAGCGCACTGAAACCAGAGATCTATTATATTTGTACACTGTTAAACAAGGTGGAGAAGTGATGGCTCCTAGAGAATCACCTCAATTTTTGCCAAATATATGATACAATAATTCCCAAGCAGACACCTTGAACAGCATCGTATCTTCCTTGGCCTTTTTAGGAACTTCAAATTGTACCAATGTAATAGTGATTCAAGCTTGGGATAATTTCTTCTTTGTTTTTTTCCCCTCTTCAGTGTATCTCCACAGTTTAGTAGACCGTGTATGTAACAAATGCATAGAATTTGCTGCATGTGATTTCCTTTACTACTTCACCTTAAAAAACCTTACAAAAAACAATGCATAAGGGATGCAGTGGGATGAAAACAGAATTTGAAAAGTAATAATTAAAGCCAGCAGCAGTTCATGCTGTTAACTAATAATAAGGGGTATGCCTGAGAAAGCAAACTGATTCAGAAGAAATTACTCAGATCTCTTATTTTTGGATCTATCTGCTTATTTCTTCTGGTAGCCTGAAATTCCCGTATTCTTAGGTCTTTAAATTTAATTTCATATTAAAAAATATGTAAAATCTCTGCACTGAAATTCTTGACTAATTGTCCCAGGTACCACAACCTAGAATCAAATGTCCACATGGAATACTGGAATGGAACGATGCCAGGAAATACCTTCAGTTAATTGTCCCTAACTGGAAAGCAGGTTTGAAAAGCCTTCTTTGTTTTACAGTCTTGTCTAATGGCTTAGAGAATCTTCTCCAATGGATCAATCAGAGGATGGGGACAACAGCAAGAGGAAACAATGCTGGGAAACCATCAAGCCCACTGTCTGTGTAAAACAAGTAGAGCAATTCCTAGAGTGAGTCATTATAGGAACAAAACTATGGGGCCAAATTCATTGAGCATCAGCTTCTGCTGATGTTTGAAGAAAATCCTACCAGAAAAAGAGTGTCTTGGTGGGAGGTGTCACTGATATACTTGTGGTTCTCAATGCTTATCATATCAGCTGGACTACAGCCTTTTAAGAGAAAATAACATGAGTTTCTTTGCTGCTTGAGCTAAACAGTCTGGATTTCTAGTTGAAATATCTGGGAGGTAAGTCCTTTGTAAGTCAGTTTGGGGGAGGATACTCAACACATACAAAGACTAATTGGCAGCAAGGAGTGTTGGTAACTCCTACACTCTTGAAGAACTCAGGCTTCCAGCCAGTTCTGCTACTGCAGGAACTTAAGGACATTGTGATGGCCTTGAAACCTAGCAATTTCTTTTCTTTTCTTTTCTTTTCTTTTCTTTTCTTTTCTTTTCTTTTCTTTTC